>JAODJX010000043.1:511112-521556 GCA_026776945.1 Isichthys henryi
CCCCCCCCCCCCCCCCCCCCCCCCCCCCCCGCCCCCCGCCCCCCCCCCCCCCCCCCCCCGCAGCGGTTGTGTTTTTTTTCCTTGTTGTTGTTTTCCCGCTTTGGTCCGTTGAGCTGCTGATTCGGCTACATAAGCAGATGTTTATCCAGAGGGCTGTTGCCCTGGACCAAGCCGCAGCGTCTGAAGCGGCTCCCAAGGCCCCTCCAACAATGCTCATTCTTTATGCTGTTTTGAGTTTGAAAGCCACAGAGCTTTAAAAAGGTTAGATTAAGATATGTCTAAAGATACACTAATATCAGTTGGGGTCATTGCATAAGCTTGGGCGATGTGAAACAGAGCTCGAACTTAAATCCCTCTGAATAAAAGGATAGAAGCACCACCAAGGTGGCTCCATCTTGAGTCGTTTATTGAGTGCTGGACGAAAGCCGAGTCGACTCTATTGTTCTGAAATTTTCCCTCATGGTGTGTTTTTTTCCCATTCGTATTTTGCAATACTCTTAATGAAGTTTCAGTTTTCGGTAATTGTTAATTTTTTATTTTGTTTTGTTCGTTTTTATTTCGTTTGTCGATTCACAATATGTTGAGGTTTAATGGGTTTCTGTGTTTTAATTAGGGAACGGATTAGCTAAGTCTGGTTCAGCACCTCTGATTATTTTTCGGGCCTATAGGGGAACGCGCTAAACCCCTAATACGGCCAGTACCCCCAAGCGGTCCCTTTTTGAAGACAACGAACAAAATGTGGCCTCCGCTAGCGCTTGGCCTCCGAGGATCTTGGGTAAGGGACATTATTCTCGGAATAGCCAATTAATTCCGCTGGCAATGATCGGTTAGCGCTTCTTCTCGCCCTCCCCCCCACTCGCCATTTGAAATGCTAACACAATGAAATATTTTTCTATTGGTCTATGTCCCTCGGCTAATCCATTGCCGCGGGCGGAGAATTTCATCGACTGATGAGACCAGAGGCAGCACCGATAAAAAGGTTACCGTACGTGACATGCACACCAGATGCGAATGCTACCTTGAACTCAAAAGTTCTTTAACTTTTATTTGACTTTTTTTCTTTTTGGGGTGGGGGTAGCAAGGTAAGTCTTATGGTTGTGGCGAGTCACAGGGCCATGTTTTTACTATTTGTTAGCTAGTTTTATAAAACTGCAAAAAATGCTAGCTAAAACGAAAAATGAATGTAGCATTCCAATTTAGCTATATTAGCTGCAAGTTAGCTATTTCGCTTTTGTGCTTTGTATTTGGACGATATAGCAATAGATTAGTTCCTATAAATTTTGACTTTATAAGCACAGACAATATTTACGTTAAATAGCATTTAGCATTTTAAGAATACTTGGGTCTTTTTTTAACGTAAATTTTTAGGCATTTGGTTTATTTCTATCATATATAGTAAAAATTCCTTAAGCAAAGAGTATGTTAGATATTTTTTTTGATTTTAAAAATTTATGTGGCATACTTAATATTACGAATTTTTATTTCTAGCTATTTGTATTCGCTGTGTTCCCCCGCAAATTCTCGATTTGCATTCTGTCCGTATTTCAGCCGTTATGTGAGCTTTGTTTGGCAGTATGGGCCAGGGAAGAAGCACGGTAACACACCTGTCACATTGCGACACTGTGGGGGAGTAGGAGGATAAATCGAGGCCCTTTTCAAACTGTTGGTAAAAGACACTGTAGCACGGAACAGGTACGGAGGTGCATCCTCCTGCCGCTCGCTCGCTCACGTGCACACACACACACACATATAGCTGTGCGCACAAACGCACAGATGAATACACACGCGTGCACACACAGATGTACACACACGCGTGCACACACACACACAGATGTGCACACACATGCGCGAGCGCACACACACACAGGCACTCGTACCCTTGCGCTGGGCTGTCTGTGAGGAGTTAGGCAGGTGGTTCCCTGTGGCAGAAGCTTCATGACAGTGTGCCATTAGAAATCGCAGGCCTGTTGATCAATCCCACCAACATGACAGCTTAGCCGCGAGGCCCAGCACTGCGAGAGGCAGGCTGGTGGCGGCTGCGCCTCTCTCTGCACACTAATTGGTAAAAGTTCTCGCATGCGCTTGTGCCACAAGGCTCTTCTTCCCACTCTGCTCTTCACTTCTTTTCTTGCTCTCCTTTATTTGTATTATATATTTATTTCTTATTTTTCCATCCTTTCCCCCCCCCCCCCCAAATTTTAGGATGGAAGCATTAACGTGCCTGATTAAAGAATAAATGGATTTAAATGTAAATAGCTAATATCGAGTCTTCTGGTTATGAGAGAATTTTCCTCGAATTTATATCTGAGTGATTTTCGCAATTTAATAGAGCCTGTTGTTCAAAAAGAACAAAACTGTTCAGCTATTAATTCATATAACAAAACAGTGAGAATAAATTAGAATTACTCAATTCGACTGATCCATATTATTATTATTATTATTATTATTTCTACCATTACTACTCGTACTACCACAACATGGGGCTTCCTTGAATTTATTGGTACTTATTTATTATTTAATGTTGGTAATTATTTGTTAATTATATATCATTTTACAATGTTTTTGCTGTTTATATATATTTCTTTATTTCTGGATAATATTAATAATGTCCATGCAATGTTTGCAATGGGAATATAGTGTTCATTTTTGTAATATATAAAATGTGCATTCAGAGAACAGTGAGAAATTACACAAATTTTTGTTTGTATAAAATGTAAAAATTTTCATGGTAAATTATGCATTTATCTGTTATCAGGCTTATAAATTCCCTGCAATGGATTTGAAGTTGGTCTATTTTTTAATGTGGACAAAACCACCATCAGAGTGGTGAACTGCATTGGATGCGATAGTAACACATTTTATGAGAGAGAATGTTAAGCACTTGTTATATGTTTGCTCCTCTTAATCGGGGCCATTTAAAACTCCCTCTTAAATGAGTGAACACTGCTCCCGAGGATTGGATTCCGTGGGCAAACACGCCGGAGCCCTAAATCACCATACTGCCGATCCTTCCCTAAAACACACACCACCATTCAGTCTTCTTTACTCTGCAGATCGCCAAAATGCTACAGTGTAACAGATCAGCCCTGCTGCTTATTGGGAAAGAGACGTGTTTCCTTCCAGGACACGATGGACTTTCCCACCATAATGTGCATAGTCAAAGCATCTTCATTTTTAAAAAAATGAAATCATATATATCTGAAGTTGGATGTTAAATAGCGGCGTTTCACTATGTTGCCTTGTACTTTATATTTACGTTTAATAATATACTGTTTTACTGAATGGATTTTGCTAATAGCATTTTTATACCTAAATTTCAGCAATCTGATGTGTCCTTTCCTTTTGCCCTTTACTGAGTCAATATGTACCCCCACCCAGTGGTGCAAAAAGAGAAGCTGAACAGGGACCTGCACCGTGCCCCCGGGTGGAGTTTGGGAGGGCATGGCTTCACACAGAGATGTTTTGGTTCATTGTTTCTATATTTTATTCAGTTTAACTCTGAGTTATGGCTACTTCTTTGTGTTCAATGGGCCGAGGCGGGTTTCCGGCTCTGCAGCAGTACACGCTCACACCACTGTAAGCTTTCCATTAACACTGTTCGTTTAGGCTGCATGAAGCTGACACAGTGCCTAGAGAGGGACCTTTCTCTCTGTCTTGTGTGTTTCCACATGCGTATGGGGGTCATGAGACCTGTAGCTCTGTTTGACCCATATTTCTTCAGCGTCTATCGTTTGTTAAATCTTGCACAGTTATCATCTGGCAGTGGCCAGTCTGGATCGTGCCGTGGTTCCTGGTGAAGGACGGGCCCGGCTGAATCTGGGCTTTTTTCCCTTATTCCTAAAGCCCTCTCCAGATCCAGGCTGTGGATCAAAGCGGCTTGTTTTATGTGGCTGCGTCAGACTTTGAAGTCTCGGAGTCACCTACAGCACTCACTTCATCAAGTTCACTAGTGTCTTAATAGCAGATCAATAAGTTTCAAAGTCGCAGAGTTAATTTAGCGGTAGTGCCGCTGCATTGCCGGCGTGCCGGCCGGCCGCCGTGGGGTGAGCCGCATGCTGGAGGCTGTCAGAGCGCCGTGCCTGGGCTCTAAATGTAGATGTCGCTGCGTGGGTCCCTCACATGTGCACTTGCCATAATAATAATAATAATAAGAAGAAGAAGAATAATAACATAGTTATTGATATTTTTTATTATTGTTTAAATATTGCAAAATATTTCACATGTAAATAAGGAAGAAAGGGAATGAATGAAAATTAATTCTTGTTGTGCTAATCATTAAAAAAATTTTTGAAATATATTTTTTATTAATTTATTAAATACAGCATTCTTAAAATTGAAAAACATTTTTTAATTGAAAAAACAAATTTATTATTATTTTTTAGTTTACACCAATTTTTCAGTTTATTAATGTGTAACATTTTTGTGATGCATTTGAATTCAATAATTTTACAGTATGTGTGCAGATTTACTTCTTTTTTTGTCATAAATATATGTTACGTGTATATATATAATATATATATGATATGTATAATATATGATATATATAGAATATGCAAGAATTTGATAGTTTATATATAATATATTATACATAAATAATATTTATATAAATACGTATAATATAAAATGTTTTTTAACCATATATTTTAAATGATTTTCTTCTTAAAATATTTTAGAGAGTTTTTAAAACATGCGGAAAAAGATACATTGTGGGCAGTAACGGCCGCCGACGGCTTTCCGAGCAAAATGCACAAAACGTGGAAATTCTAAGCGGCTTTTGCGTTTCGGTAAAAGGCTGCCATCTGTATTTGTGGCCCTGAGCTTTTGGAAGTGGGGGGTCACTTTGGCACCTCGAGAACAAAACTCCAATTTAGAATGTTCATCTGAGGGTTCTTAATGGAATTAGGGGCCCGCCGGGCGGCCCGGGTGCTGCTTGACCTGAACCCGCAACAATCCACCGGCTCATCTGCCATTTTTCGTCGCCTGCTCATTCACGATATTTTTATTGTGATGTTTAAAAAGGTGGCTGGTTGGGGAGGAGCAAGTCGATAAAATCTCATTTTTAAAAAAGAAAAACACAAAAGAAATCTTTGAAAACTTAAAGCTTAGTCGCCGTCGCCAGCTGTAAGACAACGGAATCGGGGGAATGATCAAGGTAAGCAGATGAACACAGTCGCCTGACTGTTTCCTGCATCTGTTTCGGGTTATTTATATTTTTGTCTGCCTTTAGATTTGTAGCATTTTGATAATTTAATTTTAATAATTGAATTAAAAAAAGGAGAAAGAAGAAAGTATGGAATCTGTCATTTAAAAGATGACACCATATTTTCGTAAATATCGTAACGTAATAAATGACGTGACTTTACGTATGTGCGGTAAAATTTCTATGTGACATTTACTTTTCCTCGCATGAGTATGCTTAAACGAAAGTGTCGAGGGTTCCGCGCGTGGCTCTGCGAAGCCAGCATGGAGGGCGGCAAAGGCGCGCACCGGTTCCCCCGAAATGGTCCCATGTACTTTTGTTTTCTCCAGCAAGAGTAAACTTGAAAGTGGCTCTCTGTATTTAATGTGTTTCTGGCAAAAGAGGAGCCGGCAGAGGGGTGTTGGTGTGAGCCGTTTGTGTGGTCCAAAGTGACAAAGAGGATGACAGCACTCGGAGAATTGCGCCGGAACTCCGTGCGTGTGATTAAGGTGCTGCTTGTCATATTTATGAAGGAATTATTTACTGTTCTGTGTGTTGTTGGGGAAGGCGTCTGGGAAAATTTATCCCAACTTAAACAAGATGCCCATCATTAAAAAGCAAATTCCTTGACAATTTTTTTTCCCCAGAAATTCTTTGAGTGGATTGTTAGAGGCTGTCGTGAAAAATGCCATTTGTGGTATCTCATCTTTAAGCAAAATGCTGAATTTGTTAGTCACAGTATTTCGCTTTTTTCCTCTCCCTCCTCAGTCCACGCACAGTGAAATCTCGCTTCATTAAAAGTGTATTAATCTGCTCTCTTGTCTCTGGGGAGACACCTTAAGATGATATTGTGTCTTTTTCTTTAAATCGTCGAGAAAAAAAAACTAGCAGATTTGGTCCCTGTCAGTCAGAAATAATTGTGTTCTTAATCTTGTCCCTGATGGATGACTTGGAGTTCAGCAACGGGCCAGCTCCAATGACAAATACAATATTAATATTCATTAACTGCTTTGACAATGCTAATTTTGATGCAGTAGTAAAGGGCCTTCCAAAGTTAGCGGCCAAAGCTTCAGAGCCCTGCAAGGTGGCAAGATAATTTGTGCTGGTTTACTGAGCTGAAGCCTTTTAAAGTCTTTAGCAAAAAAGCTAAGGTACCACAAACAAATAAAAGAGAAAAGGCAAAAAAGTTCACAAGCATTAGAAGGCAAGACTGCGGAAGTAATACGATCAAGAGGCGGCTGGAAATTTTTGACACCTCCGATGCGGCATCTTTTGGCGGAATTTTTTTTTTAACGAAAGTTGCAACAGAAAAACGTATAACATGGTAAGTCAGCAGATTCCCAATTTTGTTTAATCTTTTTGATCTTTTCAATTATCGCTATTTGAAGATCAATAGTGATTTTTTTTCTTCTTCTTCTTCTGCGGTTAAAAGGCGCACAGCGGTGGCATTGAGTGTGTTCGGATCGCGGCTTTAAGAGTGAGCTTCGTCTCTTCGTGCCTTTGGTTGGCCCGGCTAAATTTCCGATTGTCTGTTTCTGGGCTGAGCGGGGCTGGCTGCCTTTCCCTGGCTGCCTTTCCCTGTTGCGGCTGCTCGTGTGGTTCTCTGGAGCGCGGTCCTGCGCTCGCCTTTAAGGGTCTGGGGAAGCGTGCGTCGCCTCGTACCGCGTCTTCTCTTTCTGTGCTTTTGCTATAGAAGGAAAGAAAGAGAAAAAGATCGAAAATGGCATGTTTGTCTGGTGTTTGTGTTTTGCTGTGTGTACATAAAATCACGGTCAAGCGAACAGGACCGCGGGCTCTTACTGCTTCATGCGTACTTTGTTGGAACGGATTATTTTCATCTTTTGTATTTTTTTGCTTTTTGAAATTTTGTGTTCTTCCTCCAGCCCCGAGAGCGGGTGACACGTTTAGGATTACTGATGTGACAGGGACTCCCGCTGCTTGAGTTTAGCAAACTTAGGGCAACTTCTATTGAGACATCTTGAGTACCTTTATGTTTGCCAAGCCGTGGAAGGAAGGAGAGCCTTTTCTCTTTTTATTGTTCTTTCAACTTATCAAAGACGGAGGGAAGGATGGACACAAAGGGAGCTTATTAAAGGGGGAGGCTGGGGCGCTGGGGTGCGAAAGCGCAGCGTGCGGTTCCACCGTTTCTCGCTGAATGGGGGCTGAGCGTGAGCAGTGGCGCGCTGGTGCCGCCGCCACTGCCGCCGGAGGGAGGCTGGGCACGGGGCTGCGGACTGGCTGCAGGCGAGGTGCTGCCCTCCAGTGGATCAGTGGCAGACGGCGGGCGGGACATGCACGCCGTGTAGAGCACTCGCTTGCTCCTGTCAGCGCAGGCATGCTTGTTGCAGGCAGGAGCGGCACAGCATCAGCAGCGGTCCCACACAGCCATCCTGAATGGTAAGCACCCGGCCGCTAGCCGGCCCGCTGCCCGGCCCTCCGCCCTGCCGCCCTTCTCTCGCCGTCTTTTTTTTGTGTCAGTTTTACACTCTGGTTTTGACTCCTTACATTTTAAGGTGTCACTGAGCTCTCTTCATTTTGGAGCTGAAAGCCCATATCGCATTTTTCCATAAAAAATTTATCCACGAGTTTTCTTTCCCTTTATAAAGGGTTGTTCTTAACTTTTGTGGGGGGGGGGGGATGATTAAAACTTGATTTTTCCTGTGAAGAAACTTCCTTTGTGAGGTTAACATTTCTTTTGTTGCCGAGTCTTTCTTCTGTTCCAATTGTACATGAAGTCGTTAGTTATTTACATGTCGGATTTGCGGTGTAAATTATCAATTTTGGTCCCGATCTCTTGCTTTTCCGCTGGTGGCCCTGCAGCGCATGGGGAGCACGTTGTCCTGCTGGCTGCCTGCGTGTGCGAGACCCTCGTCCAAGACGTGCTCCCACGTGCGGCTTTTGTCCTCCATTGCTGCCTTCTATCTCTTTCTTCTTTCTTTCGGTTTCTCTTTGCTCTTCCTTGTCTTGTGCTATTTCCCCAGTAAAGGGCCATTTCTCTTGTCTTCACCCCCCTCCCCCCACCGCATGCACACACGCTCGCAGCCGTGGTGCCGACCGTTCCCACCGCGGCCCAGCCTCCATCGCCCTCACCTGCCGCGACCTGCCCTGCCGCCGTTAGCGGCTGCCTGACATGGCGTATGCGCAGAGACACTGGGCTGACTGATGGGGGGGCGGGGGGCAGGGCAGTCAGCCGCTGCATCGTTACGACAGGCCGGGCCATGCACTGCGCTTTTCACTGCAATTAAGGCCCAGCTGACATGAGGGCCTGGAGGTGGGTGGTGGCCAGAGGACCGATGAACATCGGCAGCAGGAACAGGACATGGTGAGGGGCAGCATAAGGAGCGTTTTTAGCGGGCTGACGGCAATATAGAGATGAGCGAGGATGTTTGAGATGCCTGTGAAGCAGATCTTATAGTTTAAATGGCCTGCTTGGCAGTCCGCATGCTGCCATCACTGCTCGCTGTCTGACGTCCTGCTTGTGTTAATGCGCCATTTACAGTGCTGTGTGCAAAGTACCGGCAACACGCTTCAGGGTGTCAGCACTTCCTCAGCGGGCGAACCTCTCCTTGCTCCCGGCTCTGCGAGGGTGTCACGCCGCGGGGAGTATTTAAGGTGGTGATTCGCTTTCGGGGTGCGAAGTATGCCGCTGAAGTCGCATGAGGGGCGTGTGTGGGGCCCAGTGCCCCAGGGGCCCAGTGCCTGCTGCTCTTTGTCTCCTTAAAAAGCACAAAGCAGGACGGAGAAGCGCAGCAGCCCACAGAGGGTCCCGCAGCAGCAAGTGCTGCTCCCTCAGAGAGCGGCTCTGTGCCTGCTGCCACCACATATTGGGGACCCTGACAGGATCACAGGGAGCTTTGCTCCTTGTGCTCCCCCTTTATGGAGGCTGCAAGGGCATCCTGCTGGCCTCCCTTCTCCCCCGTCTTGGTGTCCCTTCCCCGGCCAGCCCGGCTCCGGACTCCCCGGCCAAGTGCCGAGTGTGTCAGGCTTGGCCTTCGGCTCCTGCTTTCTTCCTCTCCTCCCTCCTCCTCCTCCTCCTGCTCCTGTGCTCCGTTGCTCGTGGGAAGCTTGTGCGCACGCATTTGCCATAACCGCTGAGGCTGTGCACCCCTTTTTATCATGTGCATCGTGAGTGCTCAGAAGTTTGAGCGCAGCGCGACATGCGAGCGGTGGTGGGGGCAAGGCACGTCCCAGCGGCACGCTCCCACCACGGGTCCAGTTGTCGCAGCCCAAAGCCGCTCATCTTTTAGCGTGTTACACGGGCGGGACGTCGAGGGCGAGTGGAAGTGCCGGGCCAAGCAAGCGAGCAAGAAAGAAGAAAGCCAGAGAAGGAAGACAAAAGCGTGTCGTTTAGGGGCTGCTCAGTGTGGGGTGCAGGTCAGAAAGAAGAGCAGAAGCCATTTTGGGTAGGAGAGGGCTGTGGAGGTGAAGAGCAGGGCAGGGTAGTCAGAGGGCATGTACACATGGGAGAGGCCTGTTCTGGGCTCCGAGGAATTGGCAGCCAAGGGAGAAGCCCTGATCTCTGAGCTCTCTCTGCTGCAGCAGGTTGGCTGCTGGCAGTTCAGCCTCAGCGGCTGGGTGAGTAACAGCGTGTGTGTGTGTGTGTGTGTGTGTGTGTGTGTGTATAAGTGTGTGTGTGAGTGAGTGCATCGTGTGTGTGTCTGAGTGCGTGCATGCATGCGTGTGTCTGTATGTGTGTGCATGTATGTGTGAGTGCGCGTGTGCGTGTGTGCATGTGTGTGAATATGTGTGTACGAGCATGTTTGTGTGTGTGTGTGCGAGTCTGTGTGTAAGTGTCAGGCTGCTGCTGGCAGCTGGACGTGGCCACTGACATTCAAAAGGGCCACCTCACCCCCCGACCTGAAGATGTTTACACTTTACACTGTTTTTGTCTGTTCAGATTTATTTTGCGATGACGGGCGTGTTCTGTGAAGTGGTGTGTTAGTTACAGGGTTTGGTGCTGCTAAATAGCTATGAAATCAGCCCTTTTTGCTGTTGGAGAAGGAATGAGTGTCGCGTGACTGGATCGTTAGTGTGCCCGTGTGGCCGTGGCTTTTGTTCCTCCCAGAATGCCCACTGATGTTCTTGGTGCGAGGTGGCAGTGAGTTTAAAATGATCAAGAGATTTATTTAAATGCTACTACTTAAAGACGTTTTAATTCAGCGTTTTTGTGGAAATTTGCATGACTTCTTGCGTTATTAAAAATGCGTCAGCGGCTCAGGTGCCGGGGTGTCCTGCGGGGGAGCCGGTCCCGGCCGGGTTCGGGCC
>JAODJX010000043.1:560541-572387 GCA_026776945.1 Isichthys henryi
AGAACATGCAAACTCCACACACATGTGACCCAGGCAGGGATTCGAACCCGGGTCCCAGAGGTGTGAGGCGACAGTGCCACCATGCCGCCCCCTAGTCAAATATCAAATATACAATTGATACTGCAGAAAAAAATACTGATAGCAGAAGTCCTAATTAATTTCCGACGCATTTACAAACTGCTCAGCTTGCTGTTTGGAGTTCTTGATAAAAATTGTATAACGAAGCCAGCGTTGTAAAAGTATTTGTTGACTGAAATGCAAAATAATTGCAACATTCTTGTTAAAATGCTAAAAGCAAAATTATGACTGTGCTAAGATTGTCCTAAGGCTTAATTAGGAGTATTACAGTCACTGGTGGCAAAGTAGAAAGAGTACCCTAAAATAACAACAAGAAGTATCTGACTGCATTTCCCAATAGCATAGTACGTTAGCAACTTGCATAGGTTCAAACTATGCAGGTAACTACGTTGGTAACTTACATAGTACGGACCATCATTAAACGACACAGGTGTTTCCCAAAACTATAGTTCGAATAAACATTGACTAGCACTGCTTTTACACTCTCAAACTGTGGCTAAAAATTTAATTCCTGGTGACTATGTCATCACTACGTAAGTAAGGTGACAATATTAAATAATCTTGATATAAAGACATCTATAATGTCAAGTGCCTTGAAAATGTAGTTAGAAGAGTACTTTCTATTTACTTCTCTGTTCATAAGTATGCTATGATTGGAGAGGATGTTGTTTGCCGGCTTTGTACATGCTATATGGTAGAATTTATTGTATATATAATTATGTTTAGGGCTGCAGGATTATGATATTGTAATATTACGATATTTATAAAACGAAAAAGATGACATTAACCAAAATAAACTACTGGCAAATAGAACTTATCTAAGATCAGTGTGTGTCAAGTACGTTGTGGGTGATGCAGTGAGTTGTGTCAACCGACATAAAGCGGCCCCATTAATATGATGGAGAAAACAAATAAAACACGGTCGGATGAATGGGAACAATTAATATATCAATCCTCACTCCCTGAGCACTTTCACTGCCATATGGAAAATGTCCAAGGAAGACAAAAAAGCCACACTTTTGCAGCCGAATAATTTCATAGACTTGGGTAGGTTCTTGTGCGTACCAGTCAGTCCCACTGAGCCACTAACACGTTCTATGAACAGTGACTGATCGAGAGTTTATAAGTGTTCATAGGGTGAGTAAAATAAAATGAAAAATTTTATTTTAAAATAAAAAATAAAATGAAAAATTTTATTTTATTAAAATAAAATATAATTACCAGTAGAGCCGATTTCACGAAATCCATTGTGCCCTAATAGCTAATAGTTTTTCTGCTTTTTACTCTATGACGTGCATTAGATAATAATAATAATAGTAATAATAATAATAAATTGTTATTGTTATTATTATGCTACTGACCAAATTGTCTGTAGGTGTGCGTGTGTGCGACTGGTGTGTGCGACTGGTGTGTGAGTGACTGGTGTGTGCGACTGGTGTGTGAGTGACTGGTGTGTGAGTGACTGGTGTGTGCGACTGGTGTGTGAGTGACTGGTGTGAGAGTGACTGGTGTGAGTGACTGGTGTGTGAGTGACTGGTGTGAGTGACTGGTGTGTGAGTGACTGGTGTGATTGACAGGTGTGAGTGACTGGTGTGAGTGACTGGTGTGGGAGTGACTGGTGTGATTGACTGGTGTGAGTGACTGGTGTGAGTGACTGGTGTGGGAGTGCCCTGCGATGGATTTACTCTTCCCTGCCTTGCACCCTTAACCTCTGAGATATGCTCCAGACCCCTGGCGACCCTGAATAAGATTCGAGGTTACAGAAAATGAATGGATGGATGGATGATGCTAATGTTATTTTTGATTTTTAATATTATTATTGTTGTTGTTATATGATTAAAATAAATAAATATTGTAATATCGGCACAACGCTTATATTTTAAAATGATATTACAAAGTTTCTGAGTTTTTTTTGTTCACTTTTGAGCTATGAAAGTCAAACCAAACACCTCCGGGACAATTTTAGTTTGACCTACGGTTCACACTGCTATTGCACAGACAAAGTCCGACGGTTTTGGAAAACAGCCATACTTCAGATGTCAAGTAGTTTAACAGTGCATCATAATATTGTACTTTAGCGCCGGTCTCCGTCGATGTACGAGACACGCAGCCCAGAATAATACATACATAAACCAGTAACAGAGCTGTTTATTATCATTATCGTGTATTATGTGCTGCATAATTGTCTGTGATATGCTTGTACATGGCTGGCAGCGCCGTAGGTTAGTTTACACCAGCATCACCACAAACACGTGAGTAAAGCATCGCGCTATGACATCACTATAGGCGATAGGAATTATTCGGCTCTGTTATAATCTTATGGTAACGCCGTCGTATAAGCGGTCCATCGTTCACCGAAACGTTATGTAGCGCATGACTGAGATGCTGGTTCTGTGTGAGTCATCGCATTACCTCATTATAAACCAGCCAATCCGGGTAGAGCTCATCAACATATTAAGGAGCCCACCAAAAAGGGAAACCGGCCTGTTTCATTCTATGGCCAAATACCAGTGTTGTAAATTGGCCAGTATAACCACTTCTGGCCGTTTTTGGTGTAAACCAAATGCACATATTTCCCATATAGTCACTAGCGAACTATTTAAAGTACTGAAAAATTAACATCAGTGAGTATTATTACTGGGTTCCATGAATTCCATAAATAAAGACTGTATGTTTACGTCCCAAACACCCCATACGTCGCCAAATGCTTACTGAAATATGATTTACACTCCATTATCCTCTGAACGTTGACTTTTACAAAAAACACTGTTATTTCAAAGTCATTATTATTAACAGACCACTGTGTATATTGCCCAGCAGCCATGTGTCCAAACAAACACCACTTGCCCTTATAAACTGACCCTAGACCTGAGCTCAGACAGGAACACTAACCTTATTTTCACGATCTGTCATTGTCAGTGGATAGAAAAATCTATGACTGCTGAAATACAGATTGTAAAGAGGCGGCCAGGTGTTTTGCATAATCTAAACTATTATAACAAACGAAATTTAGGTCACATTGTATATGTAATCGGCACGGAAAACTTCGCTTTGAGATTGCGAAACAGGCACCGACAAACGACAAGAGTACGAGAAAAAAAGCCTTGAATACGGCGCTTTAAGACCACAGCCATATTTTACAATGGTACTTTAAAGTATCACACTTTGTTGGGATACGAAAAAAAATATTGTTCTTGTGAAAAGAAATTTTAAAAATGTTGCTTCGCGAAGCCCTGGGCCTGTTCCACGTGTATGTGTAACTCACGCGGTCACATTATAAATGATATAATTATTATATTATAGATCATTCGTCCTGATACGCAGAAATTGTGAGTGATTTTCTCCTCCACCGCCGTTGTTCCTCTGAGCGGAGCGCGGAGACACAGCCGCCGCCCTGACACCGGCACCCCGCGGCCGGGGGTCACCACCATCCTGCCAATAGAGGGTCAAAGGCCGGGACCTGTTGATCCGCCGAGAAGAGATAAAGTAGCGGGAATCGGGTGATGTTGACAGCTTGGGTACGATGACCAACGAGTTAAATTAGGGAGGACACAAGGGGAGCCTGAGCGGGTGTGTTTCTCCGTCTGTCCCGCAGGATGCCCGCGGAGGGACTGGACCTGCCTGCCTGCCGGTCCCGAAGCCGGATAAGAAACCGCGTCCCTACTCTTTGGTCATCTTTGCACCGCACCGTGATGCCCACGTCCGTGTTTTCGGTGCGTATGGACGGTGTTATACCGTAAGTTTGTCTTTGCCAGCCAGTGACCGCAGCTGTAAAGGCAGGCAGCCTTGTCACTCTAGCCTGTCCCCTGACTTTAGAAATAAAAACTGCTTCAGCTAATTAATAGCCAACAATCTAAGCATATTCTCTGCATAAACACCATAGATAAACCTATGTTTGTAGACGACAGATCCGACACTGAAATACATTTACAATTACCGTTAATCCGCTTTTCAATCAGTAAAGATCCTTTTCAGGAGTTTTCGGATAAACGTTGCGTCAGATAAACAAGCTACAAATAAACACATAAATATCTGTATAGTAGTTTCTTTCATTCCGTATAATATCTGTGCGTGTTAATGAACATATGTTTCAATATGACCTGAAATGTTCATAAAACTGTGTGACGAAATGACTCCGGGTCATAGATTTTTTAAAATGCAAGATACATCCACGATGCATTGTAATAGATATTTGTTGCTATTTTGTTTCGTAATGTTTTTTCTGCCCATCTTGTTTCACGTTTCATTCTTTGTTTATGTTTATTTATTTATTCGTCCAGTCTTTTCGGGTTGTTTTCCTGGCCGTAGCAGGTATGCTCTTTAGTGGTACGAGATATTTTCTTTTTTTCTGGAGCTAGCAATAGCCTTGAAAATAAAGCTTTAAATTAAAAGGCGCGTAACACAGATTGCTGTATAATTCATCGGCACGCCCCGTTGGGCCCGCCGCTGCAGCCCAGTTCCTGTCTCAATCAGAATTTCCTTTTGTTGCTGTGTTTGTGAGATACACAACGAGGATCCTATGAGGATCTTTAAATTACCTCTTTAAACTTTAATTTCCCTTAACCAAGAAGGAAAGGAAACTTCTTGATTTCATATACAATAAATAAGTTAATAAAAAGGAATTTTCCATCCGTCTTTTTATTATTTCTAAATCAAAAATACGAGCGAGACTGAATTTATGACTGCACAGAAGTACAACAACAGCAACGAGGAAAAAAACCCAACGAACTTGCAAATATGGGATCCGCTTTATAGAGCCGCCCGAGCCTCCCGAAATATACAATAATGGAGGCGCGCTTTGCAGGGCCGCGCGCCGCGGCAGCCGCTCCCGGGGGACGCGCGCGCTATCATTAACGGGGAAAGCAGGACTCCGGCGGCATTCAAACTTCAGCAAAACGTCAGGAGAGCCTCGGCTCTATCACATTCATAACCTCTGAAAATAAAAGGCAGGACAACTTTAAACAAGGGGAAGGGGAAGAAACAAAGCAGTTCAGCTGTTTGCCTTGTTACTCGCTGGTGTTGGGTTGTGCAGTGCGGGGACGGGGGGGGTCTTCAGCTTTTTGAAATGAATACTTTTTTCCGCGCCATCCGTCTCTTTTGCGAGGACAATGACAGCGAGTCAGAGAAAACATTAGTTCGGCTGATTAACTGAGCAGAAGAAACTTTGGGTGACAGACAGCCGCAATCGGCTGTGTTTTGCACAAAAGTGATGATGGAGAAAAACTGGAGTATCAGCGGGAAGACCAGTTACTGGGACAACTGGTGCCAGTAGCCGTATCTGGCAGTAATTTAGTGAGCAGTGAAGCAGGAGAGAGGTTTATTTTGGGCTCATCTTATCCTTCGCCTCTGAGTGCAGCAGCAGTAGTGTGTGTAGTGTGTAGGCTGTGTGTAAATGCCGCAAATACACGCGAGCACTCCGCTTCTTTGTATCTGATCATTTCATTAATGCCAATGTACAATTAACAATCACTGTTCATATAAACATACAGAGAAACGTTGAGTATAATTAAAAGTAATGAAATACAAACATGTCAAATTAAATATTAAATTATTCTTAAAGTGCTACAGAACTCTGGCTTTTCTATGAGACAGAGATCTGTAAGATCCGTTTATTGAAAAGCATCATTCGGCGAAAAGCAAACGTGCGGTATGTTCCGCCTCGTAGGGAAACATCTTTGAAGATCAGATTTGAATATAATACATCAGGTTTTATGGTTAAGGTTTGAGGTGCATTATCACGATGCGTCTATTCTGTTAGAAGGTGTCTACAAATCCTATCCCAGCTGATAACGCAATGAAATAATTCATGGAAGTGCTTTTAAACAGATTAGTGCAGAAGTTAGGTGGAAAACGGGTCCTGGGATTTAAAAACTGGCTTCGATCAGCACATAGTCCAGATGACTTTGACATGAATTCTTGGAGTTAAAGATGAAACGAAGAATCTGAAAATGAATAATAACGCTTTCGAATAATTTAAAGCAAATTTAAAAACCGTTGCATCAATTTCAATGAAAAAAAAAAAAATAGACGATGTTATTGTCCAAGATGTGGCTCATATAACGAAGAACAATCTTGGTACATAATATTAGTATATTATTATTATTATTATTATTATTATTATTATTATTGTTGTTGTTCTTATTATTCATTCCGTCCATCTAAGGTCGCGCGCTATCATTATTTTTATCGCTGTCATTTTAGATCATATAACGACATGTTATCTTAAAATTGAGTGAGTAATCTTCCTGCGTGCTTCCCGCGTCTCTTCGCTGGTCAGGCTGCCTGCCTGCCTGCCTGCCTGCCCGCCCGCCTGCCTGCCCTTACCGCACTCGCGTTACTCCCGGAAACAGGGAGAGGCTTCAGAGTAGGACACTTTTTCTTTAATGACTGCTTTGAGTGGCTGGTTTAGCGCTAGGGCCAAATTTAGTTTTAAATAGTGTGCAGTTCGCCAGAGATGTAATTATGTGCTAAGTTAAATTTAAAAAAGCAAACAAAAATAAAACCGACAGTCTCCTAAAAACGTAGTTCAGTTTGTCGGGGATTGTTGCAGACTATAATTACATCTTTTGTGCTATTCCATCATGCCTTCAGTTTTAAAGATTATATAGACTCTCCCTCTCCTGCGCTCTCTCTCTCACACACACGCACGCACGCACGCACACACACACACACACACACTCGTGTTCCTACTAAGGGGAGAAACCTTGCACACATACAAACAAAAGAAAAAAAACAGTCAATCGCTCAATACAAGTTGACACAAAATCCAGAAATATTTCAGTACAAGGGCTATATTGTATGAACCTGAAGGTCAGCCTTTTCTGCACGAAGGAAATGCTTAAGTAAAAATAGCTGTCATCCAGGCTGACACCTTCATGTGTTCGCCCAACACCCCACAGCAACGGTGTTTTCAGACACTAGTTTAAACCGAAGCCACGTCCTTCTGCACATCTGGAGTATAATCTCTTTTCGTCTTGATTTACACTGGAGAAAACTGAAACGATGCGTAATACTACCGAGATATTTTAAAGCGCGAGACCAGGGCTACGGTGCTACTGATCGTGTTAAATATATTTTACTGTTTAGGATAAACTGGTTCAGTATTTCTGCACGTTAATTTTATTCATTGAGTCGCGTATTATTGTTGCATTTCAGCATAACTACAATTTTTATCTTTTATCTGAAGGTGTCTTCTGTTATTATTATTGTTATTATATTGTTATAATAATAATAAGTGTTGCTTTATTTATATATTTGTGTTTTTATATGCCATCTACATATGAAATATGTAGTTTATATGCATTCTGAGTCTTTTACATTTTAGCGCTATTTTCTGCACGATTTAATTTAGAAATAAAGAAAGACACACTGCTCGCTGCTGTTTAAGACTCTATTTCAGTTCGCTGTGTTTCTAAACGTCTCCTGCGGCCGAGCGGGTCTCTCGGTCAAACTGAGGAAGTTGTGCTGTACCTGACAGAACCGAGGCAGCTCCGGCCCAGTCTGAGCTGCTCTTAAACTTTCCGGGGCTGCGACTAAGAACGAGCTTTGCAATTATCCATTCAGCACTGTAACAGATGTAGCATACAGTAGCGTACATGGTGTTGTTGAAATAAATGTTAAATAGTAAAGCGTTACTTTAGAGTTATGATTCTTTAATTTTCTTTTTTTAATATTCGATACAGTTTCATTTTTATGTTAGCATAACATTAAAACAACTGATTTGTGCAGACTGTTGGTAAACTTACCTTAAAATATGGAGCCAAATGTGAGCCAAAAAGCACCTATTTATTAGTCTTTAGTGTGGAGTACAGTCAAAATTATAATAAGAGGTAATGTTTTATATTTAGGGATTCTAAATATATTTCAGTTTGGGTTGGTGACTTAGAGCGCGTCCTCGGTAGATTGTGGAGGTCTGTGAATACAAGATTAAAACACTGCGATTCTAAAAGAAAGTCAAACAAATAACAGTGATTCACTCAAAAAATGACGCTAAAGTCTTCTTTAAAGCTACAATGTACAGTGTTTATTTTTCGATTTTGTTTCTGTTTCATTTCTTTTTAAAGAACAGAAATGAAAATCAAACTAATGTAGTGACAGGCTGAAGCTGTAGACGCGGCTGGCTGAACTGCGTGTCATGCGAAGCGAGCAAATCAAAGAAGCCGCTTCTCACTGGAATCCACAACAGCTTGAAAACACTATCTAATAACCACCATGCCCCCCCCCCCATCCAAAAAAATGCTATTTCCTTTGATTGGCCTGTTTAAATGATTAGCATGCCATCACTGTGGAGACAAACACGGATGTGAGAACTGCTTGTCATTTTGATGTGGGGGCCCCCCCCCCCCCCCCCCCCCCCGAGATTCGCTTCTATTCACTTAGCAGATGCTTTTTTTGTGAAATGATGATTGTGCTTTTCTGTGGATGCGCAGTTGATAGTTGGAGCAGTGGGGGGGTTTAAGGGTCTTCTCGAAGGCCCATCAGCGAAATAACTTTCCTAACCCTGGGACTCGAAGCAGCGACTTTTCGATCAAAGGCACAGCGCCCCACCCTTTTGAGCCGTACACCACTGAAATGTTTGATTGCTGCAAACGTGGGGGGGGGGCTGAGAGTCTATTGGGCTGGGGTGAACCCAGGTGATGAGTCGACTCATTCACTTCATCTGTTCTTATGTTGTTCTACTCTTGACCCCCCCCAAACACTCCCAGGCCCTGTGGCTCACGGCTACACCCCACTAATGATCCTTCTCAAGACTGGGGGTGTTTCTCAACATGCACATTTGACCATACTTGTGTTCTCATGGATCCGTTTTAAGTCATCTTCCATTGCTGAAGGCCAGTTCCAATACTAAGAAGTACGGAGGACAGTAAAAATCCCCAGATGTTGGTCTTGCTCTGCCCCAAATTTCAAGGACAATGGTTGCATCCTCACCAAACGAGACCAATCCCATGATTCATTGCGCCCCAAGTTCGTTCTTGGGAGGCAAGTTAGCAAGACCGGTCTTGGCAAGACCACAAGACCGCGTTCTTAGTATTAAGAAACACCCCCAGTGTCTGTTTTGCTTTCCAGTATCGGCTGCCTTGTGTGTCGCTCCTGTACCTGGTTAGACTCCCCACCCCTCTCTGTATCTGCCCGCCTTTCTGCCCGAAGGGTTCCAGCGAATAGACAGCCCCATGTGAAAAGGCGACCTGGCTATCATTCTCCCATCTCACTCCATTTCACGAGTTTGAGATCGTCATGGCGATGGCTGCTATAATGTCCTGTGATTGGCAGGCTGAACAATGAATGAAACCCACACTTTCCTCTTACTCTAAATCACTCCATCTGAGTTAATTTATTGCCTGGTCTGTGGGCGGGATAAATGGATACGTCTCATTTGCTCGTTATCTGCTACTGAGGTGATATCGACCGTCATATCCCCCTGCTCCTGTGGTCACCAAGCAACAGAACTAATGGTCTACTTCCTGCTCCCAGGGGGCCGGGTCTGACCAGCGTGGTCACCTTGTACAGTTAAAACTGTCCCCTAATAGGGTTAATGCACTGACAGATGTGTCAGAGCCTTCTGTTCTGGACCTGTGGACCTACAACCAATAGCCGCTGGTTCAGATCCCAGTAGGAGAACCTTTGTTGTGGCACTGAGACAAATTGCTCTCGGTCGAAATCTCATCACCTATTTTATGCTGTTTAGTTAAAAGCCAGACGGCGCTGAATGGATCAGAGTAACTAACCCCGAAGCGAGGAAGATTTGTGGAAAAGGGATTAAAATTCCCTAGCTTTTAATTTCACAGTCATGGATGCTGGAGTCAGCACAGAATAATACTGCATTATCTGTAAGATTGCCTTACGATTGTGCTTTCGGGGGTGTGTGTGTGAAATGTGTAGAAAGTGTTTTTAAGTTGTGTTGGTTTCTCTGGAATTGTGACGGGCCTCCTCTCCGTCCTGCCCAATAGGGGGCGCTGTTTCAGACCTCGGTCCTTTTGCACAAGTTTGCAGTGGTTCGGAAGTCTTCCCTGGGAGTCACAGGGCAGAAGACAGGGGACACCCTAGATGGGATGCCAGTCAAATTTTCAGATTAGCAGTTTTTCTAATAGGGTGAATGTAGTACTGATGCATGTATCTGGGCATGTATCTCTAGCCTGTTGCGTGCGAATGATGACAGAGTTTGGGCCGGCACAAAAACTCTCCAGCACGTCGCCAGGTGAAGCACTCTACTTCAGTAGCTAGGGAGCGCTGGCGGTCTGCATTTCAGCCTCTCCTTTAAGGCCAGTTGAAGGCTCGATTTATGGGCTGCTCTGATGAGAATCTCGGCTCGTCCCGTTAATGACCCAGAGCTGGTGACAGCGCTGACGAGATGCAGAGAGCCCTCAGGCATGCTGCCACCCTGCGTCAAATCGCTCACAGTGCCACGGATCGGCAGACTCCGAAAGCGACGTTTTCTCATATGGCGCCTGTGTCAGTGAAAACAAGCATCCACCATAAACCATGCGGCTGCAAACGTTAGCCAACCAACACAAACTCAGGGTCAGCGTAAGGATCTGTGCTTATTCTATCACTGCATCATAAATGTGAATTACACTCCCAGAAAGCTGTAGATTTTATTAATATCTCAGAGACGGCGTGATTATATGGAAATGCCACTTATGACCTAGGGGTCAGTGGGATGAATTTCCGGGGGAATAAAAATAGCTTATGAATAGTTAATTTAGTTATGAATGGCTGATGTCTTCCCCTGAGTGTGTTTCCTATTGTTTAAATGTTTCTCCTCTAGGCAGAAGGTGTGGCTTCCCTTGTATGGAATCGGGGAATGGGGTAGTGGGGGGGCGGGGGGTACTGCTGGCTCAGCCGTTAGCAGGGAGACAGCAGCTTTGACAGATCCTTCTGAAACGGGCTTTTTTAATCCCTAAATGAAGCGGGGATTGAAATGTACTTTGCTGGTATTCGTGGCCGCTTAAACCCCCTGAATGGCGTCACGTGATGCGGCATTATGGGATATCCTTAATGCACTGTCAGAAGGAGGCGGGGGGGGGGGATACGTCCATGTGAGCCAGAGAGGGACTTGGGCTTGGCGTAATGGGGTATCTGCCCCCCTCCTTTTCTGCTTATCTGCCAAAGCCAATGTCACAGCGTGTGTGGAGGCAGCTCACCCTCAGTGAGGCCCCAATACTCACGATGTACTCGCTGTGTACTTGCACAGTACTCACTGTATACTCACCATGTATTCACTGTGTGATTATTGTATACTCCCTGTGTAATAACAGTGTTGTCTGTATCCTGACTGTGTATTCACTGTGTTGTCCCTGTGTACTTTCTGTGTATTCGCTGTGTAATCACTGTACTACTTACAAGGTGCCTGCATTATCCTCATAGTGTTATTGTACTCCCTGGATGGGGAATGCAAAATAGTTTTGAGAACGATTCGTTGCCACTAAAAAGTATTTAATGGATCTTTTTTAAACTTTGCAAACTCATTGTTGTGGGTGAAAATCCGGAACTAATCAAATTTTGAGACAAATCTCTCCAAAACTGAAGCAGCGTTGCGGGCTGATAGCAAAGCGAAGGGCAGCTCAGACACTTGACTTTGCAGACACATTGTTTGGGTGAAGCTCTGGATATGTTCAAATTCTGAGACAAATTGCACGAAAATTGTATACTGCCGGTGTCATGCTCTGTGTTATTTTCTGTATAATCTCTGTGTTATTCTCTGCATACTGTCTGTATTATTCCCTATGTCCTCTCTGTGTTATTTTCTGTATAATCTCTGTTATTCTCTG
>JAODJX010000043.1:627073-640000 GCA_026776945.1 Isichthys henryi
AACATTTAAAACCACAAAATAGTTAAATAAATAAACACGCCAAACCCACACAGAGGTACAGAGAAACACACTGCACACCCACACAGAGGTACAGAGAAACACACTGCACACCCACACAGAGGTACAGAAAAGCACACCCACACAGAGGTACAGAGAAACACACTGCACACCCCACACAGAGGGACAGAGAAACACACTGCACACCCACACAGAGGTACAGAGAAACACTGCACACCCACACAGAGAAGCACACTGCACACCCACACATGTAAACAGGCAAAAACACTCTCAGGCATCCACATGCTTGAGTGCTTGAAGTAGCAGACTGTGCACAGCTCTCACAATTAGCAGACTGCAGGGGCAGCAATGAGCAGATCCAAGGCAATGGTAGGGTGCACGATGTCATCTCCCTTTGCTTTGCAGATTCCCATGTCTCACTGTTCGGTGTGAATTTGAAAGACAGCTTTTGTTGGACGTAATATGAGCCAATGAGCTGTGTCTGTGAGATGATGAACTTTACGGCTGAGAGCTGTTTCTGAAGGCTGTGATGCAGGCACAATACCCCACATACACGCACCTCCTCTGCTTCCCACACAAGCCATCAGGAGTGTTGGGGAAGTTACTCACAAAAGTAATCTATTACAGAAAGAATACAGTTGAGTATAAAGAGTCATAGTCACAGAGTACTCAACTGGTTGATTGAAACAAAACCTTGGTCTGTATTTGTACTTTCTGGACCTGAACTTTCCAGCTCTTTCTGTACAACAACAACAACAAATTTATTTTTGTATAGTGCATTATCACAACATTAGATTGTCTCAAAGCACTTTACAGCATCCGCACCCAAAGCCCTCAGTGAGCAAGCCAAAGGCGACAGTGGCAATGAAAAACTCCCAAGAAGGAAGAAACCTTGGGAGGGACCGGACTCAAAGGGGGAGCCCATCCTCCAGGGGCCGGCAGGGATAGTCAAAATGTAATGGATTACTTTTGTGAGTAACTTCCCCAACATTGGCAATCAGTGTACTGAGCACTGTATCTGACTTGGCGGCTTTTATTCAGAAACAGCAGGCAGAAAGATCACAGCTGGCACCTGATAAGTTCACCCTCCAACCCCCGGTGGGAGAGTGTCCTTGGGGAAGAAGCAACCCCTGTCTGCAGTGGGGGCTTGGAGAAGGCAGGGCCATGGACAGCCCGTTGCTGAGTATCAGGGTACGGTTTCCACCCCAGCACAGCTGTGCCTTTGTGTGCTGGCAGCAGCGGAAGTCGACTCAACTGTTTCAGACATGATTCTTAGACAATGGCAGCCAGTGTCAGAGCAAAACACGCCAAGCAGGGCAGTGGAAAGTGTCCATGCAGTTGGGAGGCCGGCCAGGCACACACAGTCACAGCAGCATGC
Organism: Isichthys henryi; assembly: GCA_026776945.1. NCBI lineage: Eukaryota > Metazoa > Chordata > Actinopteri > Osteoglossiformes > Mormyridae > Isichthys > Isichthys henryi. Next base: position 628,470 of record JAODJX010000043.1, read on the forward strand.
AGACACAGACGGAGCATCATGTAGATACAGCAGCATGCAGACGCAGACACTGTAGGACAGATATCTCAACACACATGCCGACACAGGAGCGCAGACACAGCAATGCATATGCAGACACAGTAGTGCACATATTAGCAAGCCCACAAAGACACAGCAGTGCATTGCACCATCTGCAAGTACATGCAGAGTATGCAGCAATGTGCATTCAGACAGAGCAACACAAATGCAGACACAGCAGCGCAAACATCTGCACACACATGCAAACAGGAAAACACTCATGCCACAATGGGCACACAGACACCAAAGTGCACTCATCTGCATATAATCACAGCCCACATGCTATAGTGCAGTTTGAAAGTGTGGTCAGCAGGCAGCAGACAGGAGGAGGAGCTGAGCAGGGGGTGGGGGGGCAGAGAGGGAGCACAGAGAGGAAGCGAGGGGGTGAGCGGGCGAGCAAGCACCGCCCACCCAAAGTGCCGCTCTTTATAAAAGCATGACACAGAAGGCCCAGCTGCTGAACACGAGCAAAGAAGTAGGGAGGCTTCGCAGAGGCACACAGGCGGAGCAACCATGAGCCAGCAAGCAGGTAGGACGATGAGCAGAAGCGACATCAGGGGTCAGCAGGGCAGGGGACCCGGCTGGGGGGTGCAGGAGAAGCCAGGGGGTGGAAGGGGCTTCCCTCCACATGAGGCATCCCTTAACAGCAACAAAAGAGTGACTGTTTCACAGCCACATGGGTAGATAAAAGAGCCTGATAAGGGAGAATGATGGTGTGTATCTGTGTTTCTATGTGTGTGCAGTGTATCTTTGTGTATCTGTGTTTCTGTGTGTGTGCAGTGTATCTGTGTGTATCTGTGTTTCTATGTGTGCGTGTAGAGTATCTCTGTGTGTGTTCTGTGTATGAGTGTGTGTATTTGTGATTCTATATGTGTGTGTGCACCAGTGTGTGGTGTATCCGTGTCTGTCTGTGTATGTGTCTGTCTGTGTATGTGTCTGTCTGTGTATCCGTGTCTGTCTGTGTATGTGTCTGTCTGTGTATGTCTGTCTGTGTATGTGTGTCTGTGTGTGTGTCTGTCTGTGTGTCTGTCTGTGTGTCTGTCTGTGTATGTGTGTCTGTCTGTGTGTGTGTCTGTATGTGTGTCTGTCTGTGTATGTGTCTGTCTGTGTGTGTGTCTGTCTGTGTGTCTGTCTGTGTATGTGTGTCTGTCTGCTCCCGTATATACTCTGTATTTTCTGCTACTTCCCTTTGCTGCCTGTGCACTGGTGAGTTTCCGGTCTGCCATGAGTCCGGAGGCCAGAACGCTGTGCCGGTCAGTCCGACAGCAGCCTGCCTCTGCTGCAGCTCCCGTGATGCCCGGTGACCCTCTGCATGTTTTCCCAGAGGGCTTCCATACCTGATGGTTTCTATCAGCCTGACTGCCGATCTTAGAGTGCCAGCGATGACAGCTTTGAAGACGCACTCTGGGTCTTGGGTCAGAGTGAAAATGACCCAGTATTTTTATGTTTTAAAAAATGAAGAAATGATGAAACTAGCATATACCTGTGTAAACCCAAAAAAGCAAAGGGGGCAGAATGCACAGAAAGGACACCTGGCAGGAGAGAATCCGTTAGGGCAGCTCTGGAATAGCAGCCGCCTGCCTGATTCTCTGTCTGATCCGGCCCCCCCTGATGAAACACTTCCTGTCACTTGCAGAACCTTCCACACATCTTTAAATGAAACAGGTTCAAGGCACAATAATAAAATAAGCTGCTTGTAAACAGTGTATAGAGAGTTTCTGCAAAATCTTATACCATTTTTGAGGGGTTATAAGTATTTTTAAATGGTGTATAAGACTGTTCGTCTGTTCGTGGTATATTGCCTAATGCAGTATTGTGTTATACCCCCTGGTTACATAATACACGGAAAGTGGAGCAATTATAGTTAGATTCAAATCTAATCTACTGCCTCAAGGTACATGTGAAGAAAGGGCATAACTTGGGTAATTCAGTGTTATAAAAAGCAGCTATAAATGTCAGAGCTTGATCATATATCAGACTCACATTCTGAGCAACTTTGCTGAGATGTAAAACACATGAAAGATACCATAGGATATTACTGGGCGCTTTGAGCTTGAGGGCAGATTTCCTGAAAAGGAATGGAAGTACCTCACTGGGGATTCAATTACCTTGTAAAGCATGTGTATTACAATGGGAAACGGGAAACTGCCTTCTCAGGACTGATAAAGCAGCACACATACACTCTTGGCGTCTGCACTGTTACTGTCTGCACTGTTACTGTCTGCACTGTTACTGCCTGCGCAGTTACCGTCTGCGCTGTTACTGTCTGCACTGTTACTGTCTGCACTGTTACCATCTGCATTGTTACCATCTGAGTTGTCACTGTCTGCACAGTTACCGTCTGCGCTGTTACTGTCTGCACTGTTACCGTCTGCGTTGTTACTGTCTGCTCTGTTACTGTACACTTCTGCATGCTGTACTTTCCCACTCTGAATATCCTTTAACATGTCATTGTAATCCCTGTATGTAATATAATACATCAAGCCACAAAGCAGATGAAATATTCTTTGAATAAGACCTTGGTGGGACCGCCCATGTCTCACCCAATCTCGCTTCTGAAATGCCTGTCCGCTTTAGGGAAGTGTCCCGCACACGGTCGCTTATCTGTCTGTCCGGGGGGCGCTTTAGGGAAGTGTCCCGCACACGGTCGCTTATCTGTCTGTCCGGGGGCCGCTTTAGGGAAGTGTCCCGCACACGGTCGCCTGTCTGTCTGTCCGGAGGCCGCTTTAGGGAAGTGTCCCACATACAGTCGCCTATCTGTCTGTCCGGGAGCCGCTTTAGGGAAGTGTCCCGCACACGGTGGCCTGTTTGTCTGTCTGGGAGCCGCTTTAGGGAAGTGTCCCACACACGGTTGCCTATCTCTCTGTCCGGGGGCCGCTTTAGGGAAGTGTCCCGCACACGGTCGCCTATCTCTCTGTCCGGGGGCTGCTTTAGGGAAGTGTCCCGCACACGGTCACCTATCTGTCTGTCTGGGGGCCGCTTTAGGGAAGTGTCCCACACACGGTCGCCTATCTCTTTGTCCGGGGGCCGCTTTAAGGAAGTGTCCCGCACACGGTCGCCTATCTGTCTGTCCGGGGGCCGCTTTAGGGAAGTGTCCCGCACACGGTCGCCTACCTACCTGCTGACCTGTACACCAGAGAAGCATCAGGCTCACGGGGCCAGGCGATGATTTGACAAAATGTCCAAACAGATGCAGTGAATCCGGCTTATCAGAGCACAGAGATCACTGCCACTTGTGAATGCAGGCACAAGGGGGGTCATTACTTGTGGGGGAGCAGGGCCCCACAGGCCAAAGGTGCAGCTGAGCTGTATGTTTCCCAGCATCCGGCCCCAAAATCTGTCAGGTTATACAAACAGCCACCTAAACCAGATCACCACAGAAGGAAACATTTACATTTTTTTGCAAATGACTAAGAAGTCATGTAGAGACAGGACATCATGCACTCAATATACAGACTCCTTTGAGCTCATGGTAAACTAGTTGAAAGTCTGTGGGCCATTAGCTAAATGCCTGTTTTATAGGTCCTAGCTAAATGCCTATAGTATACCACCCTGCAGTGTATGCTCAATGGGCCACAGTAGAGTACCACCCTGCATTGTATGCTCAAGAGCCACAGTAGAGTACCAGTCTGCCAGTGTTTGCTCAGGAGCCACAGTAAAGTACTAGCCTGCAGTGTGTGCTCAGAAACCACAGTAAAGTACCAGCCTGCAGTGTATGCTCAGGAGCCATAGTAGAGTACCTGCCTGCAGTGTGTGCTCAGGAGCCACAGTAAAGTACCACCCTGCAGTGTACGCTCAGGAGCCACAGTAAAGTACCAGCCTGCAGTGTATGCTCAGGAGCCACAGTAGAGTACTAGCCTGCAGTGTGTGCTCAAAAGCCACAGTAGAGTACCAGCCTGCCACTGTTTGCTCAGGAGCCACAGTAAAGTACTAGCCTGCAGTGTGTGCTCAGAAACCACAGTAAAGTACCAGCCTGCAGTGTATGCTCAGGAGCCATAGTAGAGTACCTGCCTGCAGTGTGTGCTCAGGAGCCACAGTAAAGTACCACCCTGCAGTGTACGCTCAGGAGCCACAGTAAAGTACCAGCCTGCAGTGTATGCTCAGGAGCCACAGTAGAGTACTAGCCTGCAGTGTGTGCTCAAAAGCCACAGTAGAGTACCAGCTTGCCACTGTATGCTCAGGAACCACAGTAAAGTACCAGCCTGCAGTGTGTGCTCAGGAACCACAGTAAAGTACCAGCTTGCAATGTGTGCTCAGGAACCACAGTAAAGTACCACCCTGCAGTGTACACTCAGGAGCCACAGTAAAGTATACCAGCCTGCAGTGTATGCTCAGGAGCCACAGTAGAGTACTAGCCTGCAGTGTGTGGTCAGAAGCCACAGTAGAGTACCAGTCTGCCAGTGTGTGCTCAGGAGCCACAGTAGAGTACCAGCCTGCAGTGTGTGCTCAGGAACCACAGTAGAGTACCAGCCTGCCATTGCTTGCTCAGGAGCCACAGTAGAGTACCAGCCTGCCAGTGTGTGCTCAGGAGCCACAGTAAAGTACCAGCCTGCCATTGCTTGCTCAGGAGCCACAGTAGAGTACCAGCCTGCCAGTGTGTGCTCAGAAGCCACAGTAAAGTACCACCCTGCAGTGTGTGCTCAGGAGCCACAGTAGAGTACCAGCCTGCAGTGTGTGCTCAGGAATCACAGTATAGTAGCAGCCTGCAATGTGTGCTCAGGAACCACAGTAAAGTACCACCCTGCAGTGTATGCTCAGGAGCCACAGTAGAGTACCAGCCTGCCACTGTATGCTCAGAAACCATAGTAAAGTACCAGCCTGCCAATGTGTGTTCAGGAACCACAGTAAAGTACCAGCCTGCAGCGTGTGCTCAGGAACCACAGTAGAGTACCAGCCTGCCAATGTGTGTTCAGGAACCACAGTAAAGTACCAGCGTGCCAATGTGTGTTCAGGAACAGTAGCCTGTAGTTTTAGTAAAATGAGCTTAGAAGCAGAAGAAATGTAAATCATTTTGGGAACTTGTGTCCCAGTGAGAATTCCTGAGGAAATTCTCTATCTACACTTTTACTCTCACTGCAGGCAAAGAGGGCAGCGTGGGTCATCCAGCCAGGAACATCTTATTTCCTGTCAGTAAGCACAAATCGACTTGTTTTTATATTTGCTTGCAGTTGAGGCTGTCAGGACAATTCAAGGCCACATATGTGCATGGTCTTGGTATGACAATCCAGCAGAAGATGTCTGCCTTTTAAGTATCATACTCCTTTGATCTTAGATGAATATGTGTGTGTATTTCAAGCAACAGCAAGCCGATCACCCCAGAGTTCAAAGGATGTGGTACATAATGGTTGCAGAATGAGACAATAGTTACCCACCAACGGTTCCTGACTGACTAGTTTTGATTCTGTTTGGAACATGCATTAGATGTGCCCTAACCTAGTGAGATCACAGCAACTGTAGCCGCTCTGCCCAGCAGACATTTTCCTCTTTTCAAAGCAGACGCTCGGTCTTAGCACACATTGCATACCTGCTTGGCCTAATTTTCTCCCTAGGAGTCATCCTTCTTAAATAAATTAAACTCCACTGCACCTCAGGTGGGTGGGGCCCTCCTTGTTAAATATATTATGCTGCACTGCAGCTCAGGTGGGTGGGGCAGCTCAAGTGGGCGGGGCAGCTCAGGTGGGCGGGGCTGCATGGTGAGTGAGGCAGCAAACTTCAGCTGGAGCCCTGAACATTCGGGTCTTGGCGCAAGTCCAGTGTAAAATGGACAAAATAACAAGCAATTGTTTTGGAAGCAATTGTGGGACTTCAGAGCCACACTGGGGCCCAGAGAAACAGCAAGCCCTACGGAGGGTTGATGGGACAGGTGGTCGGGAAGCTATCGATCAAGCAGTTTAAATTACTGAAGCGTGTTACGTTGCATTATGAACCACCAGAAACCAAATGATATACATACCATTTATCTGGCTGGCAAATCTGTTTCAATTCAGGGATCCTATTTTTTTCTTTTTTTATGACAAGGCTCATATATATATTCACAGAGATACATAGTACATCTGTAATACTTAGGCTTTGTTGGTGACTTTTTGTGAGTTTCATTCTGACTTTATATAAAACTTTTAAAACTGTGCACTGTGCAGGTGTCTAATATAATTTTTTTCAACCTGACCAATATAACCTAATTATTAATTAACTACTATGTCGACACAGTGGACACAATAACACACTTACAGTAAATGAAATCGGATTTAGAAAAGGAGAATTTCTTTAATCAAAATCACAAACATTCAAATCAATATTTATTTCAAGGACTAAAAAAATCATTAGAGACTAATGGACTAAATAAACATTTAGGTATAACAGCGATAAGATCATACTATATATATATATATATGTATCTACTCTAAAACGCAAGCGTGGCCAGGCAAACTATTTTTCATCTGTAGACCTACTGAAATCTGTGCCTATCAAAAAACAATAGATAAATAATGCTAAATTATCAATAACACAGTGGCTTACGTTCAGTGGGAGAATTAGGGTTCATAAGAAAATCTCAGATACAGAATGAAATGCATACAATTATATACTCCAATCAGTGATGGGCAGGGTTCCACTAATCAGAGTGTTTCCCCTAACTTTGAAAATCATTAGTGGACGAATTAGCTTCCACCAACTGTAAATCTACTAACATTATTTCACAGGCATTGTGAATAAAATGTAATGGTTAAACATGTTTATAACACCCTAAAATCATATATATTTGTTCCTGTCTGTTGTGAGCATGTCAGCAACAGTTTATCTAGCACACGGTTGGCTGATTACATATAAACAAAAGATGTGACTGGTCAATAATTTGTTGAATTTAACGTAGTCTGGGCTAAATATAAGTGAACGAAGTTAATGTCCATTTAGACTGGGGTACCCTGAACTTAGGACTACAGCCTGCAGTACGACGGTGAATTTCTTTCTTAGTCACATAACAGATTTCAGATGTCAGATATTAGGTACACTAGTTTAAATTGACTTTATCTTCATTCACTTACCTTTAGCCCAGACTACCTTAAATCTGACAACTTATCCTACTAAGCAAGAAATCCAGCTTCGTGATTCAGGTCCATGGTTTATATTTTCCAGGCTCTGACTGACGGCGCTACAGACCAATAAAATGCTGAGACCCTCCTTCCCAGTTCCAGGCAAACGGGTCCCCAAGTGGCTTCACTGAGGGTAAAATGCCAGCATGGGCCAGCTGCACAATAGGGCTTCTCTGACAAAAAAAGCTTGTATCTTGCAAATGGAAAGAAACATTTAATGCAAATTTATTCAGGAAACTCTACAGAGTCCAACCATACCCAACTGAGTACGTCCTAAATACCCCCGGTCATCGCTCTAGTTTGAGAGACGGGACTTGTTAACCAGGTTACATTTTTACTTCTCCAGGTATGTTTTTAACGGTTTCGGAGGCAAAAACCAAACCAAAGCTAAATTTATATGATAAAAGCTAGAGGCAAGTGCCTATTGTTAGTTGCAAATTTTTTAACAGCTTATTAGTTTAGCATTACCGAATTACACTTTGAAGTTAGTGGATTAGCAGTTATCGAAGCTAAGTCTTCGGTTAGCTGTGCCCACAACTGCCCAAAATTGACATCATAATTCAGCAGAGCTCGCTGTTTTCTTCAGTGTGCGGCTCAGTGAGCTTAGGTTCTGCGTCTGTCAACAGAAGGTTGCTAGTTCAAGCCCAGCCTTGGCACATCTGCAGCAGTCAGTGCAAGGCCTTCATCCCCAAGTCCTTGGGCACTGCTGTGGGTGGCTGCCCTTCACAGCCGGTTTGCTTTCATCTCCAGAGAGTAAGTTGGGGTCAGCATAAAAAGAATTTTCCCATGGGGATCAATAAAAATATCAATTATTATTATTTGTTTGCATGCATGGACGTGTTTAGAAATGAGGAGGCCCCCCCCCAAAAAAAAAAATCTTGCACTGGGACCAGTGTCACTGTTTGGAAGAGCAGGTGACTCTGGAAAGGAGTTTGGAAAATGTTTCAGTTCTCTGTCACCATTGTCCTCTAGGCCACTTTCACCTGCCTGTTTGCTGTTGCGCTTGTAGTTTCCTAAGGACAGATATTCACAGGTGTATTGACTGCTATGGAGTGTGCAGCAGCCATACTAAAGTGGTATCAAGCTGCAAAGCATCAAGCGCGGCGCTGGAGACTGTGAAGACTGTTTATATTGGTCACCTTGGCAACCACACAAACATCTGAGGCATAGCTGAAGTATATTTAAGAAAAAAAGTTTGATCTGGCTCAGATTAGCAGTTTGGGGTGAGATACAGCTTTGCAGTGTAAACATTCCTGTCCGTTTGTTCACCAGGCATTGAGAGGGAAACTGTTATTGAGTTATCAGCTCTGATCTCGACACTTTTCCAAATTACATGAGCCTTTTATCACAGCCTGAGCAGTGGACATATGTCACAGTCATTATGAATGCACTCGTTAGCCACAATCCCTCTGCAGGATGTATGACAGCCCTTGTTGTCTCACTTTGTGGTGCTCTGTCTCTCACTTCCTTCTAATTCCTGGAATGGGTAGCAAGTTTCCTCTCTGGCCTTTTTCAAATCTTGCGAAATGAGTCATTAGGTAATTCCTGGGAGATGGGTGCTGAGTCCTCGAGACCTTGTCACTGGCTCTTGGGAGCCCCAAGGGCCATTTTCTGATAGGCTGCTGGACTCTCTACACTCATTATGATGGGCTGATATTACCGGTTTGTAGGCAGGCCCTGCTCACTGCACCAAGCCCTGCTTCTGCACCAAAGATATCGTTGGAAGAAGAGCTTGCAGATCCTCCCCTCTGTTCTAACAGGCTGTCCTGCTCATGTAGAGCTCATGTGAACAGAGTGGAAATTCCGCTCCCTGTAGCTTGTCCCAGCATGAATCATGCAGAGCATTGAACACCCTTGCCAGAGGCGTGGAAACCTTTTTCCAGCCCTCACTCCATTCTCTGTCTCCATCTGTTCAGTGATGGCATTCCAATAGGCACCATTTTTTTCATTGCCTTGTTGATACGCGTCATGCTGTTAACTCAGTTCACGTGCCTGAGGGATAAATAAAACAGTCTGCTCTCCAGGTTACTGTTGAGGTGCAGATAGGAGTCAGAGATACAGAAATGGCTGAATACACACCCTCCATGGGTATCTTCAGCCTGGCATGAGGACTTATTGTGAGATATCCACGCTGTTACGAGGCCGACTTCCTCAGCAGCAAAGGCCCTGATCTGGACAACAAAGCATGGCAAGGAAACCAGGCTCTGCCAAGAGTGCACAGGTTCTCAGGTGTCCCTGAAACCTCATCCCTGACACACACAATGCCATCCCCGACCTAAACAGCATCGCAGAGCCTTCACAGGAAACACGAGAGGCAAGCTGAAGGAGCAGAGACCCAGAAGGATCTAACTTGGGTCCCAGATGCCCTCTCAGATGTGTGCTCTGGCCCAGGTGCGTGGTGGTGCATGGTGTCACAGGGTGATGCAAGATGGTGCTTGGCAGTGCAGGGTGATGCATGGCATTACAGGGTGGCGCAGGGTGATGCATGGTATCTCAGGGTGGCGCAGGGTGATGCAGGATGGCGTTTGGTGGCACAGGGTGGTGCATGGTATCACAGGGTGGGGCAGGGTGATGCAGGATGGCGTTTGGCGGCACAGGGTGGTGCATGGTATCGCAGGCTGGCGCAGGGTGATGCATGGCATCGCAGGGTGGTGCAACATGGCGCAGGGTGATGCAGCATGGTGTTTGGCAGTGCAGGGTGGTGCAGGGTGATGGAGGATGACGTTTGGCGCTGCAGGGTGGAGCAGGGTGATGCAGAATGGCGTTTGGCGGTGCAGGGAGGTGCAGCATGGCGCAGGGTGATGCAGGATGGTGTTTGGCGGAGCAGGGTGATGCAGGATGGCGATTGGCGTGCAGGATGGAGCAGGGAGGTGTTGGGCCAGTTCCTAAAGAATCTGACTGGTCCATTTAATCTATTTAGTAGTCAGTCAGTCCCTGGAGCAGCTGAGGTTAAGGGTCTTCCTCAGGGGCCCAATGGTGCCATCGCTCTTCCAGCCGCAGGATTTGACCTTTCCACCAGTCATAACCCCTCAGTCACACACCACCACAGTGTCACTGGGGTCACAGCTGCGGCTTTGATTGATGGAGGGGAATGGGAGGGTCATGGTAATCATCTATTGCTTTCCAGCCAGCCATCCACCATTAAACATGACAAAGTCTCCACCCCACCTTTGCTTTGAACAACCTGATCCATTCTCTGTGAGTGAATACATCAAAGCATTACCTTTAGTGAAGAACACTCAGATTTTTGTTAAGGGTGCAGGATGTCCTTCAGGAACCTCTCGCTTTGCAGGGCTACTCCAGGCACACCAAATACATACCAAATGAGGCAACATAAGCCAGCTCTGCTCTCTCTCCAGATCCAGGGGCATGGCCTCCCACACATCCGTCACATCCATTCTCTGGCACAGCACAGTCAATCAGAGCTGGACTGAATCCTCACCTATTGCCTGGAGCAACGGTGTCATCCAGGAGGCTTTTAAAAGCCTGTGCTAATATCTATAGGGCACACAGCCACGGTCACTGAACACAGCACAGCAATCCTGCGCTAATGTCTATGGAGCACACAGCCACACTCACTGAACACAGCACAGCAATCCTGCACTAATATCTATGGAGCACACAGCCACAGTCACTGAACACAGCACAGCAATCCTGTGCTAATGTCTATGGAGCACACAGCCACGATCACTGAACACAGCACAGCAATCCTGCACTAATATCTATGGAGCACACAACCATGCTCACTGAACACAGCATAGAAATCCTGTCTGCAGAGCTGCTGAGACCCTTTTATTGCTGCTCCATTGAGAGTGTGCTAACATACTGTCTGATAAGTTTGGACCTATCTTCTCAGTAACTGAGATGCTTCCTCTATGATGACTACTGGTCAAAGGAAGCAGTTTGAAGCAGCAAGATCCACTGTGTTAAAATGAGTCTTCGGATAACAGCAGTGACAAAAATGGCTGTGAGAAATGTATCTTTAAGAGATAGTACGTATTTTACATATGAAGTAGTACAATTAGTGCATTGTTAATTATATGTATAATAAAAATTGAACTGTTTTGTGCAATTTTATATATCTTATACCTTAAAATAATGAGCGGAATGTATTCTTTAATCAGACATTTACTGTGTGGATGTACATGCCGGACAGTTTATAAGGCCTGCAGCCTCTGGCATGATTTCCACTCCAAATGGACAATGGCCTTTTCTGTAGAAGCTGTACTCTGTTTGCTGGGTTTGCGTAAGGCAGAAACCCATCCATCCATCCATTTTCCAAACCGCTTATCCTACTGGGTTGCGGGGAGTCTGGAGCCTATCCCGGAAGCAATGGGCATGAGGCAGGGAACAACCCAGGATGGGGGGCCAGCCCATCGCAGGGCA
>JAODJX010000043.1:657978-669197 GCA_026776945.1 Isichthys henryi
TCATAGCTGGGGTCTTTCCGGAGGCTGGAGTACATCGTCATAGCTGGGGTCTTTCCGGAGGCTGGAGTACATCGTCATAGCTGGGGTCTTTCCGGAGGCTGGAGTACATCGTCACAGCTCCCTCCATGAAGGAAATACTCAGCCTCACACAAGTCCTTGGCTTGAGAATGTTGTGGCTGCTGTATCTTGTTATTGTCTAGCATTTATACCATATCATCTTTTCTGCTGTCACAACAATGGGCGCTGGGCAGAGGGTGTTCAGGCTGTTCAGTATGAGGGTATGCCATTAATTCAGTTCGTACTGAGTGTGACTCGGGTTCTGTTGGTTCTTGCTGCTGTTAGATGTGATGAGATGCTGCATTCCTCAGGTGTTGACTGCATTTATGATCAGACCGCTCAGTGTGTGCCTGTTACACTTCAGTATGAGGTGCCGAGAGCTCACGATGGCTCATGAAGATGAAGTAAGAAGCGTGCGTGTACAGGCTTGTGAAGGGAATAATGGAAATATCCCGAAAGAATTTTCACTCCAGTTGTTTGGTGTTGGCCATCTGATCCTACTCGATTACTGCTTTCCCAGAATAGCTTAGAACTTTCAATGAAGTTTATTGTCCGTTTAATGCAAGTTTTGCTAAGCCATGTGTTCAGACTGAGTGTATGAGTAAACAGATTACATCTCCACACAGGGAGCGGCCCACTAATAAAAATTGGCAAACAAGGTCCCCTTTTAAAAACTCGCCCACGAACAGCATGCTGGGGACTGCAAGGTCATCACTCCCCATTTGACCGCTGAGACATTATGTCAGTGTTAGATCAGTTAGGTATCTCATTTTTACCCACCTCAGGCTTTTCTCAACCCAGAGGTTGTTAGCCTGCCGGTAAATGAGTTTTGGCTGGATGCACCTTAACACTCTCGTGTGTCAGTTGTCTGTAATACAGTCCGGTGTAGACCAGTCATGACAACTCAGTTGTTCGATTTTCTTTGGGTTTAGAGTCCAGCTAATTCCACTGACTGGAGCTGCTGTTTAACTGCGTTTGACTTCGGACACTGATCCGATACACACTATCGGTGGCAGGCTAATGCCTGCAAACAAATGGGGGAGAATAAGCTATTGGCGTAAGGGGGCTGGACCAATCCACTTTTTGTGTGAAATATGGGGAAGAAAGAAAGAGAGAGAAAGAGAGAGAGAGAGAGAGAGAGCCTAGTTCCTGCGAAAACTACTTTTTCCATTAATTCCAAGAAGCCCAGGAGAGTAGACGTGGGGGTTTCCAGAAGCTTGATTCTCTGTAGATGTTTGTGATAGTTCTGGAGGATGGGGTGTCATGGACAAAGGAGTGACAAGACAGAAGGTCCTTTTTGTTGAAAGGGGGAGTTAAACGTGCACATTTGTAGTTTCATACTTAACACGAGCTGTGGCGGGAGGTCAGTGAATAACTTTAGCACTTATAGCCTAGAATCAGCCGCTGCCTGATCCCTCCTCTCACTGCAAAGGAATGTGCTGCTTCCAGGTCGAACCGGAAACCTTGGCTGTCATCAAGTGGATGCAGAACTATAACTTCGTCCTGTCAGCCAATCTGCATGGAGGGGCAGTTGTGGCAAACTACCCCTTTGACAAGTCCAGGGAACCCCGAATACGGGGCAGGACCATATACTCCGCCACACCAGATGATAACCTCTTCAAAAAGGTAACAAACTAAGCCTGCCCCATCCTCAAAGATAGCATACATGAGGGCGCACCTCTAGGTCCAATCAGATCAAATACTACATGATGGCACACCTACATCCAATCAGATCAAACCTTACATGAAGGCACACCTCCTGGTCCAATCAGATCAAATCTTACATAAGGGGGGACCTCGGGCCAATCAGGTCAAACTTTCCACAATGTCATCCAAGTGCTGTGGGCTTATGTTGCTAAGGCTGCACTAGAATGTGTTATGCACATTATTATATATCTGCCAGCAATTCAACAGATGTCAGACTGTGAACCTAAATCTGTTCCTCAGGTAGCCATGATTCCCCCCCCAATTTCATACCTTACTGTGTGTGCAATGCTTATTTTTAGCTGGCAAAGACATACTCCTACGCCCACAGCTGGATGCACAGGGGCTGGAATTGCGGGGATTACTTTGAGGAGGGCATCACCAATGGGGCCAGCTGGTACTCCCTCTCGAAAGGTACCGCTGCCTGCTTCTCTGGCTCTCCTGTCTACCATCACTGTTCAATGATCTATATCTCATTGAGTAGCTTCTACCATCGTAGACCTACTTATTTCTGCTGCTGATAAGTTTGCATGGACATTTTCCAGAGCCAGAGGCTCAGTGTTAATATCCAGCTGGTTCTGGTTCATATGCTAATAGAGCTCCACCTCCCCAGGCATGCAGGACTTTAACTATCTGTATACCAACTGCTTCGAGATCACGCTGGAACTGAGCTGTGACAAGTTCCCTCCTGCCTCGGCCCTGCAGCGCGAGTGGCTGGGAAACCGGGAGGCGCTGGTGTCCTACGTGGAGCAGGTAAGCGGCTCTCTGTTCCGTCCCAGCACGGCGGCGGTGACACTGTACCAGTAACCGCTCAAGAACACAAAAGCACACGCAGGTGCCGCCGTGACATATTTGCGCCAAAAATGTCGCTCACTAGATCTGATCCTACTAGATTCTCTGGACTCGGAGCTGAGAAGCCATAGCCTGGGTCTGAGCCTTGTGTGTTTATCTAATGCTGTCTGCTGGGTGCAGGTCCACCACGGCATTAAAGGCATAGTCTACGATGAAAACAACAACCCCATCGGTGGAGCTGTGATCTCCGTGTCCGGCATAAACCACGACATCACCAGCGGTGAGTAGGCCAGCCAGGGAGGGTCCATAGCCCACCCGACATCAGCTTCTTGAGAACTGCTTAGCGACGCTTACAGTGCAGCGCCTCAGTCCTTCCGACAGCAGGCAGGAGCTGGCAAAGATGCACCAGCACACAAACTGTCTTTAGTCATTACATTTTTCACCAAACCATCCTGTACATTTGACAAGGCCTCTCTCCATCATCTGCGGCCGGCAGTGAAGGCAGCTGGAGCCCCAGTAGCCTCTGTCTGATCAGGCTAGAAGCAGTGCTGCTGGAAGCAGTGGTTGTGGAAGCAGTGGTTGTGGAAGCAGTGGTGTCAACAGTTCCCCTCCTGTCCCGCAGGTATCAGTGGAGACTACTTCAGGCTGCTGCTACCTGGAACCTACACAGTCAAAGCATCTGCTCCACGGTACCAGACCTCCATGAATGTGGTGACGGTCGGCCCAGCTGAGGCCGTACAGGTAAGAGAACCTCATCCCACCTCCAAAGCATGTGGAGCTTCTGCTGTTCTGGACCTGCGTGTGAATGAGAAGCTGCTCTGTACATAAACACCCGCACTGCTCCCCCTCTCCTGCCCATTCTCCATAGCTGCACTTCTACCTGAAAGTCGCCGCAAAGGAATCAAATTCCAACAAAAAGCATCCCAGTAAGCGGAACCCCCTGTCCGCAAAGCCGCTCCCCGCTTTGCTGGGACCCAGGTGAACACTGCACTGCCCAGTACAGCACATGAGGTCCACATGGTCCCAGCGCTCCGCACGCCTGAGGAGAATCGACCTTCTGTAAGAAAAAGCCGACCTTCTTTATGGTGCCACGGCCAGCTGGTATCAGAAGCTTCGCATTTGATCATATCCAGTAAGATAAGGCCTGTGTCTCTCGGTCTGTGTTTCTGTGCTGAACCTGATCCTTATACATTAACAGCAAAAGACACATCAAGGCAAAACAACCAGATAGTAAGTCTATGGTATATAATTTTTTTTTTAAGAAAATTTTCATTATGGGTTGAATAGACACGGAAAACTTCTCATAGCTGAATAAGCATCGATTTACAGCCTGCTGCCATCTGAACAGGACATTTTGTGTTTTATTCTTCAAAAATAAAAAGTGGTGAAATCAGACCTGTTTCAGTGAGGCCCTTATAATGTAAGAATGTCATTAAAGGGATCATGTCAAGTTTGTGAAATGCAGTTTCTCAAGGTAAATATGAACAGTGCTGCGCATTCAATGCACCTCTCACCTTTCCACAGAATAAGCCCAGTCAGTGGGTGTCTTTGTTTGAGTTTGTAATGTGAGCAGCTGTCCTGCACGGTCACGCTGACGTAAAGGTCACACGAGGTTTCCGGCAACAGAATTTAAGTGATGTTTAAAAGACCAGAAGATGGAGGAACTGAGGATCCGTCCAAGTCTCACAGGGCCAGACAGAGAGGCATGAATCCACACACACGGAGACAGACGTCAATAAATTAGGTACAATGTGATGCCAAGGCATGACCATCGTAAAAATTTAATCAATGAACTTATATTTAGACAATGTGAACAAATCCAATCTAATTAAGAAAAACTACCTTTTGAAACGTCCTTTTGGAGAGAAGCTGAAACGGTGAGACCATCACTGCCATTGTTTGGTTGTACTGGATACCAGGGACACACACAGTTTTTTCAGGTGTCTGTAAACAACCGAGTACATTGTTAGTGAGAGAAACCTAAGTTTGACCTGAAACATGAGCGTTTGCTGCAAAAAAAAAAAAAAAAACGTACAGTTGTCCTGACTAAACACTAGGCGGCAGTATTTGTATAACGAAAGTACATCTAGCAAGTACAGTAAAGGCTACTAAAAGGAATGTTCAGTCTACGCCAACGAAGGCTTGAAATGAACTTGGCCAAAGTCCCACTTCCTTTAGCGTAGCTGTACTTTCCACCACCTTCCCATAGGCAGATACAGAGCGACAGATCTGACAAACAGGAAGAGGGAAATGCCCCGAAGTGGCTGAGACCCGGAATGGTGAGCTTGCGCTGCCAGGAATGCCAGGATGCACTCCGCTCCAAGCCGTGCCTCCAAGCCGTGCCTCTTTCGCAGCTTTGATGGGAATCTCTGCTCCCTGTCCTTTGGGGTTGGAATAATTTACAGATTATGTACTGAGGCTATCTTTGGACACTGAAAACTTTGCTTTCCCCTCTTCTGAAACTGCCAGAAAAAAAAAACTTTTGCTGATTTAATCACTGAGCTAATAATGACCTGTGCTAAATGCAGTCCCACACCAAATCTGTGCAGATGCGATAGTACCCATGTTAGTGCATGCCTTGGCCTGTTTTAGCACATTTGCACAGTGTTAAGGTCACTCAGGGATACAGCTGACCCAATCCAGGCTGTATTCTACAACCTTCCTCTTGTATGAGATCATGACTCCAGAAGCTTCTCTGTGGGCTCAGAATCTGCTAAATCCCATCCGTGGTTGATTCAGGCCTGCATTTTTCTTTTCAAATGTAAAACAATGATGCATCCTGCTAAACAAAAAAGCTGAACAAAGCAGGGAGTCTGTATGCACCATGGTCACATTCAGAGCGCTGTTTGTGTGGGAGCGGGGGGGTGGTGGTTCATATGCTAATAAGCTGATGCCTAATTGGCCAGACGCCGCAGCTGTAAAGCAAAATGTATGTGTGCACGTCAGCTAACTGCTGAAACCTGCCAGAATGCCGCTGTGACCTTTCGCCGTGTCAGCCTGGTGACCCGAGATATGCCATGCGGTTTCTGCCATGACACTCACGCCTCTTTTTCACTTCTTGTACCAGCTGCGTCTGACTAAGTGACTGCGGCAGCCCCTTCACCTCCATGTCTCCAACCCTACACCATCATCATAAGCAAAAGCCTTTTTTAACTGAATATATTCCACAAAGTCACCTTGGAAGAGCTCATGCAACACAGGCATGGAGCTTATGGCAGACAGCCAGCACAGAGCTCAAAGCAAGGGGCAGCAGGCAAAGCACACACTCACACACTGAAGAGGGGCAGCTTTGTGGTGATGCTTCATCCAGCTGCATGTCTTTGGTCACAGGGGAGTGCGTAACCTCCACAGCCAACGTACCAACGCTGCGTTCAAACCCCTAACTACCCCTGGAGCTGACTGAGCTACAGTGATTCTATTTTAATGTTTATATATTAAGTTTTATCACATGTAATGATGAATATGTTCAATTCAATTTTAGTGCATTTTCACGATACATTATCTCAAAGCAAATCCTCCATATATGTTATACATACAGACATAATACATATAAATACAAACACACACAATACGCGATTGTTTTCTTTTCATTTTCTTTTTGGAGCATCTGGAAGAGTACACGACTATTAATTTAATTGTATAGACACTGCACATTTGAGAATTAGCCGCTTTAATCTTGAACCTATGGCAGCGTTTTTAAAGTCAGACATGTCTATCAGTGAGCTGTAATAGCGAGGAACAGGGATAATCCTGTTGCCCTTCTTGGATGTATTACTTCCACTTTGACCTGAATTCCGCAGCGGCACGGTGCTGCTGCGGGAAGAGTCGCGCCTGGAATGCGGCCGAAGGGATTCCGTTAGCAAAGCAGCTTAGCCAAAGCTCCCGCTCAGCCAAGCACGCGGGACCGCTTCTCCATGACACTTTTCATTTAAGAAGTGTACCTGCTCACTAGCACGAAAGAGGAGCTGGCGATGTAGGCCTAGCTAACAAATGTCTTCCCTGATTCCTCCATTTACTCATGCGTGTCTTGGTTACCAGCCCGTCTAATGACACGATTCTGGGTTGCAAACCTGGCTGGAGTGAGATTTTCAGTTCGAGACAAGTCTTCACACACATGCACACGCATTTACATGTTTGCTACCGTTTTATTAGCTTGCAAACTTCCCCAACGGTTTTGATGGAGCACATTTTAGGTTTATAGTGGGAATAATATACATTTGCCGTAAGATTTCTTGCGTGAGCGTCTGAAAGCGTGATTGTTATGCCAGATGCGTCATTTGGCAGCCCTGCAAATCACACCAAAATCGGACGAATTATTGTTAAACTTGTCTTTTATACTTAAAGAATTGATCTAACTTTAATTGCTGAGAATCTACATATACAAGTGTTTCAAAATAGAAACTATGTGCGCTGGATCGTGATTAGTTACAAACAAATCGTGGTTGTAACTAAAAACTATTAATCGATATACAACACAAGCGTGTGTGTGTGCACACGAGTGAGTGTGAGAGATTGATTGCGCATGTGCATGCGCGCATGTGTATTTTGATACTTTCTGGTCGTTTTGGGCAAAACCTAAACTTGTCATTATAAAACAGCGAAAAACAGAGTCAAGTTATGTGAGTCACGATTTAAAAGAGCCCGCGTACAAAACGAAAGCTGTTATTTGAGAGGCAGCTGAGCTTCGAGATGTTTAACAGTAAGCAAACCCACTTCCACAGCCCGCCGTCAACTGTAGTTATTTAGCCTACAAGTTTGCTTCTGTTTTGTTTTGTTTTTGTTTGTTACTGGTCGATACTCAAAGAAATAAAGTTTTTACTGCGAAGATCGTGGACTGGGAGCGCCCGGGCGTGCATTTGGACTCAGGTACGATGGATCACAACAGCACCGATGTTTAACGTGCTACACACGTGTTTATAAATGATACTGTCACAATGTCACACACGTATTAAAACAGTAATGTTACAATGCCACACATGTTTTAATGATAATGATACAATGTATTAAAATATTACAAGCAGGGCTGGCAATCTCCGCGTTACACGCATGTTAAACTTATAATATTACAGATAGGGCAGCGATCATATCCACTTTATTTGACACGTTTAAATGCCAGTTGCGATCGGCTGTTTTTCGCCTTACAGCACTAAGGGGCGGCCAGCGGACGTAGCACCCATCACCGCCGCGGGAATGAGAGCTGAAAGCCGGCCGATAAGATGAATCCTCGGCGGTTGTGTTTGAGAAGCAAACCGCCGCGACATAGTCATCGTACGTCTTTGAGGGAACGCTAAGGAACGGGGGACCCAGGTAACGCAACTCGATGTGGCCCCTCTTTTTGCTCAGGCGTGCGGCAGCCAGTCCCCGCCGCGGCCGGTCCTGGCGGGGGTGGGGTGCGGCTGATGTCAGCCGGGCATGGGTGGGGGGATCTCCGTGGGCCGGACCTCCCTGGACGGCTAAAGTGGCTGCCGTAGCGAGCGTATGCGATCGCGACTAGGCGTCGGAGGCTGAGACGCCCGAAGAGAAGCGGTTCGGTCCGGAAGGGTCCGATCGGCTGGGCGCGGCGCAGACGGAGTGTGTGTGCGGGTCTGGTCCGGATTATGCGGAGCCCGAAAGGCTGAAACTCAGAAACACTGTAACTGATCACGAAACTGCATGAGTCACCGAGGAATGACGGCGTAAGACGGGAGATTGTTTTACTTATGCTTTTGCGTAACTTATGCCTGTTTACTCAGTGTCTGCATATAATTCGTTAGTGCCTGTATGCGTAATACTCGGTGTGTCTGCCTGTAGTATACTCCAGGGTCTGTGTGTCTATGTAATACTCGGTGTGTCTGCCTGTAGTATACTCCAGGGTCTGTGTGTCTATGTAATACTCGGTGTGTCTGCCTGTAGTATACTCCAGGGTCTGTGTGTCTATGTAATACTCAGTGCCTGTCTGTGTAATAGTGTCTTTGCTGCTGCTTTACCTCTATTTTATTTTTATTTATTGAGGCTGGTTGCGATAGTCCGTTTTACACAACGCCCCTGGCTTCACTCCCGCATCACCTGTAGGACCATCTGCTGCCAGCTGTTAGCATGCAGTGCTCCGGTAGTCTGAAAGCCATCAGGCTGTTGGTGTTTGAGCCGCTTGTTATTCCTGGTCCTGGTCTGTGGGACAGTCTGTGTGATGGCAGTCTGGACAGTCTGTGTGATGGCAGTCTGGACAGTCTGTTATTTCCGATCTGTTTCAGCTGGTAGCGTGAACTGCCTGTGTGATTTTGTAAATAAGAAACAATGTTAAAAAAAAGAAAGATACATTTAACTCTTAATAGTATAGCTTTGATCTCCAGTGACCTGGAGACTGTCTGATAGCTGTTCAGTACTTACACGTGGTTAAGTCACTCTGTCAGGATTCCGCAGGCATATGGTCAGCTGGGAGCTCGTGATGTCAGAGCAGCCTGTCACAGCTGCTCTCTGTAAGCTGAAGACTCATGCTGTGTCCATGCCCTGTCAGGGACTCTACATCGGGCTCGAGTGCGATGCGCGGGGCTGTGCTGCCTCAGTGGGCACTCAGCCAGGCTCCAGAAGGCCCCGGAAAGCCCTGCTTACTGGCAGTTTGCTCAGCAGTGATGTTATGGTACGTCACGCTGCTCACGTGCTCAGTGTACTTGAGCTATTTACTTGTGGCTGTGCCAGCGGAACCACTGCGGTGCCTCGAACACAAAGGCTGCCCTTCAGGCCCGCTGGGACCCACGCGGCCTCCTCACCCACGTTTGCCCAGGACACAAGGGTGCTCTGTACGCCTCCCAGCCGTCGCTGCTGCTGCTGGGGGGGTGAGTTTCCCATGAATGGCGATGTCTGGGGCAGCTTGGCTGGAGCAAAGCGGGGGCAGGTAGGGGGTAAATAATTCAACGCCTGGTGTCAGTGTGTGGTGATATTTGAAGCGCACAGTTCCCTGAACTGGGGCGGCGCTTGCCTATGTGGGTCAGCACTTGGGAGGCCCTACAGTGACAACTGGGAGGTCACTGGGTCAAATCCTGTCTCTTGCAGAGTGATGTCACGCTTGGGCCCTCGAGTGAGACCCTTAACCGCAGATGCTGGAGCCGGCTAACTCTGCACTCTGTCTGCTAAATAACCATGACGCCATGAGCCACGCGGTGCTCCCCCCCCTGCCATTTATGCGGAACGGCGACTGAGAGCGTGAATTTTGGCGATGGCAAGGCGTGGCGACCCCATTGGCATGTTTCCTGCTGCGTGCCAATTGGTGCAAGAGGAGACTGTGGGCGGAGCTCCACCAGTAGCTTGTCGCTGCATTGGCTCTGGATTGGGTGACTCCAGGCCACCTTCTATATGTGATATACTGAGCGGTGCTGCCTGACGGGCGTTGGGTGGCAGGGGAGTCGGGGGTGACGGGCTGCAGGAGCGTCGGGGGCGTCAGGGGCTGCAGGAGCGTCGGGGACGTCAGGGGCTGCAGGGGCGTCGGGGACGTCAGGGGCTGCAGGGGCAGCGGGGGTGTCATGGGCGGCAGAGGAGTCGGGGGTGATGGGCTGCAGGAGCGTCAGGGTCGTCGGGGACATCAGGGGCTGCAGGGGCGACAGGGGAGTTGGAGGTGGTCAGGAGCGTCAGGGACGTCAGGGGCTGCGGGGGCGGCAGGGGCCATCCCCAGATGTCTCTTTCGCTCTCAGACTGTGACGATGTCCTGCCACAGTTGCCTTCATGTGAGATCAGCCCCAGGAGCCTGAACGAGCTGGAAGGGAGTAGAGTTCTTACCACCTGATTCTGCTTTATTTCATGCAGCTGTGGAGATCTTTCTGGAACTTGCTATGGTCTGGTGGGTGTGTTTGCTTCAGCAAGCATTGCTTGTCTTCCCCTGCGCTTGCTGAGAAATTTTCAAACCACCCTCTGGGGTTTAAAATGTTTTATGATGAAATGATCCGGACCAACATGACCACGTGTGTTTTGTTAAGATTCGCCATAGCAACTTGATGTCATTGGGCGGCTGGCCTGGAGGAGGGTCCCGGCCACCCTTCGACCTCTGGGGGTGGGGGGCATTTTGCCATGTGACTCGCAGTGTTCCCATTGCATGCTAACAAGCTAATGTGATACAGACGTGGTTTTTGTGTTTGTGTGTGAGCTGTGTTTCTCTCTTCTGATGGGGGTGTATCGTTATCTGGGCAGGAACAGCACATTTCCAGGGGTGGGGGGCTAGCGGATATAATGACACCCCCCAGGGAGCCCAGAGGGGGGCTCATCTCAGCCTGAGGGCTGTAGCTAGCTTGAGTAATGGTCCTGTCTGACCATACTGATTCTGGGTTGCCAGGTACTGTACCGCTTCCTCTGGTTGCCAGATATCTGCCTTGGGACACACATTTATAAAATTTGGCCATATGATGATGATGATGTAAATGTGCCCCCCTGGGGGTGCTGAGGCCAGTGCTCAGGGGCAGAAAAGTAACAGGCAAGCAGCATTAACAGCAAGGCTGTGTAGAAACTTTCAGAGGATTTGCAGGCAGACTGTAAACTGATCTGGTTACACTCGTGCTTTGGCTTCTCGAAACTGCTCCCCATCCCCCTGATTACCCCCCACGTGTGTGTGCGCCGGGCCCCCCCCCCCCAAAACCCAGGTGTTTAAAGTCACCAACGGGGCCCAAAGTTGAGGACATGGGGGGTGGGGGGAGGGGGTGAGG
>JAODJX010000043.1:695189-705653 GCA_026776945.1 Isichthys henryi
TGACCAGTTTAGCTTCATTGCTGTACTCTTCCTCTGCTTTAGCATGACCAGTTTAGCTTCATTGCTGTACTCTTCCTGTGCTTTTAGCATGACCAGTTTAGCTTCATTGCTGTATTCTTTCTTACCACCGTCTCTCCTTCTCTCTCTCGGCTGAAGTCCTGTACCCAGCAGACGGATCAGCATCGTGAAGCGCTGCTGTCCTGCTACGGCCCAGAGAGGCTGTACCTGGCCGAGAGGAACTTCAATGCGGCCCAAGATCTTGACGTGTCCCTGCAGGAGGGGGATATGGTAGGAGTCATCAAGCAGAAGGATCCCATGGGAAGTCAAAACCGCTGGCTCATTGACAACGGAGGTGGGTTCACCTGTATCTAGTAGTGCCCAAAGGTGCATGAGCAAAGATCTTCCTGGCATCTGCTGCCAGTGAACTTCTACATGCATGTTTTGACCTAAAGGGTTTACTGATCCTTATGTTGACATGTGGACCATAGTATAGTTAAGATGGGTAATACTGAAATTATGTATTAACATGACTGAAGCTGATGGTCTTTTCTGCTCTCTACAGTCACGAAGGGCTTTGTGTACAGCTCCTTCCTGAAGCCCTACAACCCACGCAGGAGCCAATCGGATGTTTCGCTTGGTAGCCACTCCTCCAATGAGTCCGGCTATGGCGGTTCCTCCCCTGTCTTTTCCCGCCAGAATAGTAGTAGCACTATAACCTTCAACTCAGAGGCTGTGGCCGTCAGCTTCTCCGTAGCCCCACCCCCGAGCCACTCCTCTTCTACAGCCAATTCCCAGGATTCTGCTCTAATGTCATCCCGCAGGCTCCCTCAAAAAGATGACCAAAGTAGTCAAAGTGACCCTCTGGACTCTTCATTCCAGACTCTGGCCAATCACAGGGACTCTCCCGATTCTTCCCAGCAGAAGGTGACCTCTCGTGGAGCACAGTCCCATTCCTCCTGCCAGAGCCACATGAATAATCAGGACCTGTTGGATTCCTCAGAAACAGACACTCGTTTTTCCCTCAAGCAGTCAATGCCAGGTCCCTCCCAGCAATGTAGCCAATCAGATGCTCCCTGCAATGACCGTAACCAATCAGAATCTCCTCAGCAGCGATATGACCAGTCAGACAAGGGATTCAACTCTGTTACACGCCGGAATAGGGAACAAAGGAAACCTTTGTACCATTCACAGGAATTTGCTGTGCCAGAAGAGGAGCCTGATGGACACCAGGTAAACACCTTGAAGCCCTACCTGATGTTTGATTGTGGCAGAGATACCTGCTCAAGTATACTGGATGTCGTCATATCTCAGATGATATGATACAGCCTCTTAAACTACATAGCCAACATCTCATTGACTGTTCCCTTGCAGTGGTTTTGCACTATTGCCTCACACCTCTGGTTTGGCACCCCATCTTGGGGTATTCCCTGCCTTGTGCCCATAGCTTCTGAGATAGGCTTCGGACCACCCATGACCCTGAGTAGAACATGTGGTTACAGAAGATGGATGGATGGTTTTGGGTATACCATAACATTTTGTTAACAAGACTAACTAGTAGTTTGGCAAAATAAATCATTTTATTCAAAATGCCAGAATAGGCTCTATGCACAACAGACTGTCACGTCACATCCGTCATTCCATTATAAGGTAAAACGTCTTCCGCTACATTTCCTGTCTAGATTAGATTAGATTAGATTCAACTTTATTGTCATTACACATGTATAAATACAGGGGCAACGAAATTCAGTCTACTGTAAACGATGGCAGACTCTGAAATACTGTGACGGCCTGCAAAGAGATTTGCTTTTCAAAAACAAGAGAAGCAGTACCTCGAACACTGTTGTGTCCTAGAGTGCACTGCGTCTTCAACTTATAGCGCTGGCCTCAGTTTTCATGCTTTTCCGCAAGACGAAGCCCAGAGGAGACGGTGGCTAGTGCTAATTCGGCGGCATTGGCTTGTTGTGACCTCACACAGTAAGGTGTGCAGCCGTCTCTTTCTCCGCGAGAACCTGCTGCTACAGACATGGCAGCGACTGAAATCCTGCAGCTAAAAGAACAAATTAGGTAGCTGGAGAAGGGTTTTAAAAATGTATGTATCATCGTTCATACATGACTACGAAGGTGAGTCTTGTAATATTTTTTTGTATAGTCTTTGCTAGCTAGCTAGCTAGTTGTAGGCTAACATGCTCCATGTAAACATAGCTGTAAGCTACTACTGTAACAACAGTGACAATGTTTCAGGATACCAGCACAGATTATGGCAGAGAAGGCTACTTCAACACATGAAGAAACATAACATAACATGCATCTAAACATGCTAAGTTACCTGTCAGAAGGTATCCTGACACATTGTCACTGTTGTTACAGTAGTAGCTTACAGCTATGCTTAAATTGAGCAAGTTAGCAGCTTGCTGGCAAGCCAAGACGGTACAAAAAATATTACTCCCCTTCCTAGTCATGTATGAACGATGATGCATACATTTTAAAACCCTTCTCCAACTTGTTGGGTGTTGTGGCTCCTGACCGGCAGAGTCGACGGACATTGTTAATGTTTAACTTTGGCAGCTTGCTGAGACACCTTGTGTAGAACAGCGCCAGCTCTGGACCAGAAGTAGCGTAACTTTATTATTTGCAATGGCAGCGAATGTTCTACTAGAGCCCATAGTGTTGCTTTTGAAAGTACTGTCAAAAAACCCCATGCTGATGTTGCCCATGTCTTGCAGATCTATTACACACTGTACTCCTTCATGTGACCCGTGCCGATGTTGCTCATGTCTTGCAGATCTGTTATGCACTGTACTCCTTCTTGTGACCCATGTCTTGCAGATCTATTACGCACTGTACTCCTTCTTGTGACCCATGTCTTGCAGATCTATTACGCACTGTACTCCTTCATGTGACCCGTGCTTATGTTGCCCTTGTCTTGCAGATCTATTACGCACTGTACTCCTTCTTGTGACCCGTGCCGATGTTGCTCATGTCTTGCAGATCTATTATGCACTGTACTCCTTCTTGTGACCCATGTCTTGCAGATCTATTACGCACTGTACTCCTTCTTGTGACCCATGCCGATGTTGCCCATGTCTTGCAGATCTATTACGCACTGTACTCCTTCAGTGCTCGCTGCGGAAATGAGCTGAGCATCACGGCCCATCAACGCGTTCGCATTCTCGAGTTCCAGGACATGAATGGCAACCAGGAGTGGTGGCTGGGCGAGGTGGCCGGTCGCCGTGGATACGTCCCCTCCAGCTACATCCGCAAATCTGAGTACACCTGAGGAATGGGCCTCCTCTGTGAGGTGCCTGATTTCTGCCGGGTTCCACGGGGCCACCCTCTCCAGAGCCCCGTGGATGAGGGCCTTTGGCGTGTGACTATTCTGTACCTTTCCTCAAGCTGCTGAGGCCTGCTGGCGGGATAGCTGTATGAGGCTGTACCAAAGGCCTTCACGTTACACATTTAGACAAGTAGAAAATAAGCTGGCATCCTGCTTGCATAAAAGTCCCTATCTGGAAACACTCCTCACAAGGATGCCAGGGCGCTTTCCAGGAGTGAGTGAATGAGGCATGTCAAGGCACATAGTTCTGAAGGAAGCAGCGGGACATGCTGAGGTGTGAGTGAATTTATCTACAGGCCAAACGTTTGGGTTCCTGACAGCCGGCATTAAAATGAACATCTTCAGGTACTGGGCCTTTTTTTAATGATGTCATGCGTGCAGTGACCAAGTACACCCTGTCATTGGTGCGGGGGAGAGTAGTTGGCCCTTGAAACAATACTAGTTCTGAGAGAGTCAGGCGTTAGACCTGAGTTGCCAGTACAGACCTGCCCAGTTAATCTGAGGGACAGCACTGAGCCTGGGGAGAAGCACCTGATCACACACTGCAGGTGTGGTGTTTTTGGCTCACACTGGGCAAAGGCACTAGGGGGCGTCAGAGAGCAGTGTCTGACTGCCTCCCTGTTGTAAGTATCCCATCATGCTGTGTTACTGAGAATGTATTTACTTTATACCATGACGTGATTATTTTATTCCCTCTACAGTTCTGAATAAATCAGGTCATTTGAATTTGTGGTGTTGCTCCGAGTGATTTTTGTGACTTCAGCATTGCCTTGAGTAAGATCCCGCATCAGCAAACACTCCCAGGTCCCACAATCACACACACACCCCACCTGTGTACAGACCCGTGTAGCTGACCATGCATTCCTCTCTGTTTCTGGGTTCTGTCTGAACCTTGCAAGAAAGTGATACAGTGAAAATGGGTCCTAGAGCTACAACTCTCAGGCCTGTCAGAAACCCTTAAGCAGTATGGCCAGAGGTAAATATACAGGCCTTGTGTAACAGTGCCTGTGCCATACACACCTGTATCATTACCATATCAAAGTTTGTATAAGCTGTGATGGAAAGTGTTCCACTTGTACATTTACTGCTTACATACCAGTCTCTTCCAAATGGAGCCTGTGTCACCAAGCTGGTCTCTTTCAAATGGAGCCTGTGTCACCAAGCTGGTCTCTTTCAAATGCATGCTGGACCACAACCATTTTGTGAGCAGCAGGGTATATGTCCCATGTGAAGACAGCAGGCTATAAAATATTACAGCACACCATGTATTTAAGAAAATGTATGTTAAGATTTACCATAAAGCAGTACAAATAAAGTACAAGTAAAATTGAAAAGTGAAAAATGCTTCTAAATCATCTAGTCTGACAAGTGATCTTTGACCACCGTCCTTTCACCTCAAAATCAGTTTGATTTAGTAAAGTCTGTTGACCTCTTAGGTTTGGTTAACAATTATCCAGCAACACTGGCTACAGGATGCATGTGCCGCCACAGGCAGTAGAACGCCATGGCGGCTAGGGGCAAGATGATGGGGAGGCTGCTGCTTCTGCTCAGTGTTGCTGTGCTCATGCAGCCAGTAGCTGCTACGGTACGTATCTCTGTACACATGTGCTACATTCTGGGCCGTGCTCATATGGCCCGTAGTTGCCTTGGTACATATCACTGCACACGGCGGCCGCTTCCTGGACTGTGCTTGTGCGACCTGTAGCTGCCTTGGTATGTATCACTGCACACAAGCGCCGCATCCTGCACTGTGCTTGTGCGACTTCTAGCTGCCTCAGAATATATCACCTCATATAAGCGCTGTGCTCTGGGCTATGCTCGTGTAGTCTGTAGCTGCAATGGTACGTATCACTACACCGTGCCCTGGGCTGTGCTCCTGCGCCCTCTACTGTACCTGCCATGGTATGCATCACTACACCGTGCCCTGGGCTGTGCTCCTGCGCCCTCTACCTGCCATGGTACGTATCACTACACCGTGCCCTGGCCTGTGCTCCTGTGCCCTCTAGCTGCCATGGTACGTTTCACCACACACACACGCTGATTATCTGTGTCTTCTGTGTCATGAGGGGTTTTCTTGTTTGTAATATCTTTAAAGTTTATATATTTAAAGTTTAAAGTGTGGATTTTGTGTATTTGTCTGTCTTGTGGTTAACTAATAGAACATAGTTTTATTGTGTTATCCAATTCAAAATTTGAAATTCCGACATAAAAATAACATCCAAATTCACTTGAATTCCATATTCTAAAATTGCCACACTGGCAAACTGTCTTGCAGAGCATCTTAGATGAGCTGAGTGATGCCCTCACTGGTGAGTTTCTGTCCCATTCATGCTCAAAGATCTAGTAAGTTTGTAATTTGAGTGGCTTAACTGAGCGTGACCACCATCTTATTGGTTGAGAGCACGGAGAAACGTGATTTGCATTGATAAGCGTGGATTATCTGAAGGAAAAATATTCAGAGTATCATTCATCATTAATTGTATTGTACATTCACAAAAACTGCTACCACTGCAGTGCTCTCTGTCCTCAAAGGCCACCCTACCGAAACAGCACTTCTTAAAGTGACTAATGATTTATTAATGGCTACAGATGCTGGGGAATGTTAGTTATGTTAGACCTCTTTGCAGCTTTCGATACAGCTGATCACTAAATAGGTTAAAATGACACGTGGGTATTTCAAGCAAGGCTCCTGCCTTGTTCACATCATATTAGCTGAGAGGACCTCCTCTGTATCTGTGACGGAGTTTTCCTGCCTGAGCCCGTTACCCTCTTGATTTCCCCAGGATCTGCCATAGCAGATTGTAATAAATTAATTCTAATAAATCTGATATTCAGATTATTGGTCTTTTAAGTCAAATCAGTTTTGTAAATGTTCTACTTTGGCATGTTGTTTGGTGGAGGTTAACATGCAGTTTGCTGCTAAACGTTTATGTCTGAAATCTGAGGTTTTCATTTCCACTGCTCCAGATTTACGTTCTTCGATTTCCAATAAAATTACATCCCTTTCACATTCATTAAAATCTTCTCTGATTTTTGTCGTTGAGTTTTGATTCTCATATTGATTCTCATTTGATTCTCATATTCTCATTCATTTAAGAGCTTTGCCTAGTTGGAGATCTTTGTTCTCTTCTGAAGAGCTGGAAATATTACTTCATGCTTTTATTTTGTCATGGTTTGATTATTGTAATTCTCTTTATACTTGTCATAGCACGTTGGCTATCTTAAGTCCTCAGCAGCTAAGGCTTTTAACAAAACAAAAAGTCTCATATTACTCATATAACTTTATCTGTTTCGCTCTGTATTACGTGATCATGTTACATTCACTTCATTGGATTCCTGTTTAATTCAGAATCGAGTTTAAGATATTGGTCCTTACATTCAGTGCCAGGCCCCGCAGTTCCTAGTGGATCTAGTACATCTGTATTTGGCTGGCCGTGTTCTAAGGCCCTCTGATCAAGGACTCATTTGTGTTCCACGGATCAGACTTAAAATGCGTGCTGATGGGACGTTTCTCGTTTTGGCCCCAAGGCTGTGGATTGATCTTTCTCCATCATTGCATTTTGCAGACCCTGTTGAAGGTTTTAAAGGGCTGATTAAACCTCATGTTTTTTGTCAGGCTATTGGGAAAACCTGACTTTTGTTATGTCAAGTTTTGTTGTCTACTTTCACTTGTATGTTTTTAAATTGTTAGGTTTATTGTGTTTCTATCTACTCTGCATGTTAGTTTTGTACACAACTTTGTGACTGTCTGTGAAAGGCACTCCATGAATTTTACTTACTTACTAATTGTAACGTTTGATGCTAACATAACATAGGGATTCTCACAGACTTGCTAGCAGAAATTAGCAGATAGTAAATCATGGTGTATATCGTGTGAACAGTAAATAGGCTCCTCTTTGGTTGTACCTGACTCTCGCTCAGCAAACCTAGCCTTTCCTGAGCTGGCCCAAATGCAGTGGAAGACCCAAGTGAGCTGGAACTGGACTGTAACTAGTCCCTCTTCACTGTACAGCTTGGTTCCCAGTGCAAGTGCCATGAGGCTTGGTGTCACATGTCAATGTCTTCAGCAAAGGTAGCAGCAGAATGTTATCAGGAAAACAGTTGATCTCGGGTGCCGTGTTTTCATGCCCTTATGGAGAAGGAAAGCTCACCTCACTGTCTCCTGGGGCAGCTTTTATTTCTGATCTATTGTCCGAAGATGAAGATGACGGGACAGAGGAGGATGATCTCAGTTTGGACTGGCTATATGACTTACTCGGCCTGTCAGGTAAGATATCATACTAGGAGGTCATGAAGATACCATTCCGTCTCTGGAAGTACAGTTTATATAACCTGGCTGGCACAAGTGTCCTCTGCGTGGTATGAAATCCTGGGACTCACCAATACTTCATGTTCATAAAGCCAAGGTTACGCGGATCATCACATAATTGGGGACAGTTTAGTGGGTTCTCTTCATCTCCATGCACTCCTCTTCCTCCCTCAGACCCTTGCGATACAAATCCGTGCGACAACAACGGGGTCTGTGAGGTTGATGGAGGCAGCTTCAAATGTGTCTGTCCAGAGCCTTACCATGGGAGGAAATGCCACAAAGGTAAATGCCTTTGTCCCGGTGGGATGGGTTCAGCGTAGGCAGATGTGTTGTGCAAAGGGAAGCTTTTGGGAACCTTTCTTTCTGTTTCTGTTTCAGTTAAGAAATTGTGCAAGCGGCGCAGGTGTCGTCATGGTGAATGTGTAATCACCAGCACCCCCCCGTACTATGCCTGTATCTGCAGTGCGCCCTATAAGCCTCCACACTGCAAAATACGTGAGAAACATCAGCGACCGTGAACATGCCTCGTGGCTGACACAGAAAGCTTCTGACGTGTCTCGGCGTCTCTCATCCCTCTTCAGCCTCTCCTTGTGACCCTGACCCCTGCCTGAACAGCGGTACCTGTGTCAAGGGCACTTCCACGTCCAGCTTCCACTGTGAATGTCCAGCCAATTTCACCGGGCAGTTCTGTGAAGTCAGTAAGTTTGCACAGTGCTCCTCAGTCCCTCTCATTTACCATTACGACTCACTGGTCACAAACTGGTGGCAATAATCTTCTGACTGCATGGTGGTTTCAGTTATCTGCTAACTACAGAAGCATTTCGCTCATCCAAATCCTGGAGGGCACTGTAAGTTATATTATACAGATGCTAAATAGCTTTTGGCATTCTGGCTATGTGCTGCCAGGTCCTGACGATTGCTATGAGGCCAACGGGGAATCGTACCGTGGCTTTGTGAGCGAGACTGAGCAGGGCGATATCTGCCTCCCCTGGAATGCCTACTTCATCATTGTGAAGAACTACAACCCCCTGCATGAGTACAGTGGGGAAAATGGCGTTGGAACCCACAACTACTGCAGGTCTGATGTGTAGCTGAATTAAATGAAAATTTATTTGCCATTTGGTCAAGTACAGGTTTCACTGCAGTTCTACAACTGTGATATGACAAAAATCAGGTTGCATCCATCCTGCATATAGGCTCTGCTGAAAAAAGAATGTTAACTGGCTGCAACCGCAGATACTGTCCAAGTCCGTAAGCATGGCTTCCCCCCAGGAACCCAGACGGAGACTCTCGGCCCTGGTGTTACGTCAGAGTCAAAAACGAACTGATGTGGGACTACTGTAATACCAGGAAATGTCCTCAGATGGTGAACGTGACAGGTACCTCGGGGCAGGACCCTTTGGACAGGTACCTTGGGGCAGGACCCTTTGGGCGGGTACCTCGGGGCAGGACCCTTCGGGCGGGTACCTCGGGGCAGTACCCTTCGGGCGGATACCTCGGGGCAGGACCCTTCGAGCGGGTACCTCGGGGCAGGACCCTTAGGGCGGGTACCTCGGGGCAGGACCCTTCGGGCGGATACCTCGGGGCAGGTACCTCGGGGGGCTGGTCAGTAAGTTTATCAGATAATCATACAGTTAATTTAGCTGCCAGGAATAAGCTTACCTTTAGTAACTTACAGCCAATATTTAGGTGAAATCCAGTAACTGGCTTAGGGAAGCAGGGCGGTGCAGAGACTTTTGGGTGGGGGCCTACTGGGATGGGGGGGGTTCCTCTTCAAGAAAATTTGTGTGATCATCGGTGTTCACTTAGGGGCACTCAGGAACCCCGGCCACCTCTGTCTGCCCCTTACTTACTTAGTCCATTATTTTAAGCCACTATCCAGAATTGGCTGAAACTTTTAGGTTCTTATCTCAGCAAGTTGATTAACTTGCTGACCTCAAGAACTAACTCAACTCCAGGACTTACTGATCTCCAAAGCTCCTGTACTAACCCCCCATAAGACTGAATGTAGCTGTTTGTCCGCTGAGCTCAGACAAGAAGACAATCGTCAAACCCCCTGAGGGAGACTTTTCCACCTGTGGTGAGCAGAGCAGTGTCTCGCCCCGGATCCTGGGGGGCAGGAAAGCCTTGCCTGGTGCCTACCCTTGGCAGGCCTCATTCCAGGTTCGGAAGAAGGGTTCCTTTGAGAAGTTCAGCCACGACTGTGGGGGTATCCTCATTCGCTCCTGCTGGGTTCTGACTGCAGCCCACTGCATGTGAGTGTGCCTTGTTCCTTGCACGCCAGTGTGCCTTTCTCACTACATGCCACTATGCCTTCCTCACTATGTTCCATGCGCCTTCCTCCCTGTGTGCCAGTGGGCCTTCCTCCTTCTGTACCAGCTCACCTTCCACACTGTATGCCAGTGAGCATTCTTGACAACCTAAGAGTGCACCTTACACCCTTCGTGCCAGTGCACCTTCTTCACTCCATGTGTGTGTGCCTTCCTCACTGTGTGCCAGTGCACCTTTTTCACTCTGTTCCAGTGAGCCTTCCTTGGTGCATCTCAGTGTACCTTACTTACTCCATGCAAGCGTGGCTTCCTCACTGTGTACCAGTGCGCCTTCCTCCCTCCATGCCAGTGTGCCTTTCTCACTACATGTGACTGTACCTTCCTCACTATGTGCCAGTATGCCTTCCTCCTAGTGGGCTAGTGCTCCTGTCTTGCTCTGTGCGAGTATGCATTCCTTGCTGCATACCAGTGCTCCTTCCTCACTGTGTACCAGTGCGCCTTCCTCCCTCCATGCCAGTGTGCCTTTCTCACTACATGTGACTGTACCTTCC
>JAODJX010000043.1:709362-723631 GCA_026776945.1 Isichthys henryi
TTTAGAGCTCTTTTGGAGTTAAAATATTGGAAGAAACTTTTATTGTCATCCTTAGCCTCCAATGCAATTTTTCTTTCCACATTCCTCTTAGAATCTCTAATGTTGTTTTTTTAACTTAATCTGTAGACTTAGATACTCCTGCTTAGTTTTGAAATCATTAGTTAATTTCCATTTGTGAAACAGAGCCTTTTTCCTCCTGACTTTATTCTTAATTTTCTTAGTAAACCATCTTGGTTGTAGTTTCCTAGATTTACTTTTGCTGGAAACAGGTATGAAGTCCTCTTGCACTTGCAACAGTGTGCTTTTTAAAAATTCCCTTTGCGATTTTAATGATTATTCCTTTTCAGGGTTTTCATGTAGTGAATCTTTAAAATTCAGTCTAAAATTTACCTCTGCAGCTTTTGCATAAATGCCGCCTGCGTTTTCCGAGACAATCATAAACATGTTCATCATTGCTGTTTGAATCACTCCTAGATGGGTACGTGAGAAATTTATGCTGAACTCCTTTTTTTTACTTATTACTGTATAATTACTGTATAATTACTGTATAATTTTCCAATACAGTGCTATTTTATTTAAATACTTAATTTCTTATGCAGTTCTGATTTTGTGTCTGTTCCTCCAACCAGATACATTATTATTACTTTTATTTTTCTTTGTTTACTGTTGATTTCTGAGTCCGTAATTTTTTTGAAGATAGTGGTTGTATTACGTTTCAGAAGCAGGCTATTTACAAAACCGATGTACCAAAAAAGTTTCCCAGTTCATTTGGCACTTTAGGTACTGGAAGTCAATGGAAAAGGTAAAGTACCAGAAGTACCGTACCGAAATTGTGGTATCTGATGTGGTGGAAAAGTGCCCTATACAGTATAAAACAGATTTCACAGCAAGAAAGAAGCAAGAAAGAATGATAAAACAGAGAAAAAGATGGAAGGAGGATAGAGTGAAGGGTGGCAGAGCCAGAGCACTGAAAGCAGGGAGAAGGAACATAGAGAAAAATCTGAAAAAAAGAGTGAAGATCTATATCTCAGTAGCTGTGGCCATGTTGGCTAGATGGCCTGTCCCTTACCATCATCTGCTGATACTGGGCTATAGCCTGTTCAGGGTCCAGTCCCTCAGCCAATCCCAGCTCGGCAGCCCGCCGGGCCATCTCCACCTTGTGGGAGCCGGGGGGGGTCCAGCCAACACCTCGAATCCAGTTCAGGTCTGATTTATAGTTCAGCTGAGAAAAGAAATCAAAAACCTTTCGTTATGAGGTCATTTCTCCCAAGGAAGGAAAAGGATGCAGAGAAAGGGAGGGGAGTTAGAATTGGGGATTGGTTCTGGGGGACCCCTACAATGGTGACTGATGGGGCTGTTGTTAGTGTGGTGGTGGTGTATCTCTCAGCACGGGTGGGGTCACTCACATCACTCTGCAGGCCATAGGCCCGCTTGGCGTGCTTCAAGGCCAGCTGCTCGGGGTCGCAGGTGTAGCTGTGCAGGTGCTGCCGGTAACCGCGGTTGCTGGCCTGTGCCTGGCTGCGCCGTGCCTGCAGGAACTCAGGCTGGTCGGCATGCAGCCGGTACTGTGAACGGCTCTCCTGCGACTGCTTCTTGTACTGGTGGCTGCTTTGGAGTTTGCTGACGGTCAGTGAGTGCCTGATGCGGGGGTCGTCCTCAACGCAGAGGGCCCCCACCTGGTGGCCCTTCTCCTTTACGAATGCCTCCTTGTAGCGGAACTGAGGGACACCAAACACACGGCCTGAGAACCTGTCCCTCCCCTATCACAGACCTGCTCTTCCTAACACGATACAAAGTGATTAACTGGCCATTTGCACCAGGACAGTTACACAGGAATTCTTTGATCTTCACTTATATCCAACTTGCTCCCCATATGAGACAGAAAGCCGTAGGTCAGAGTGGGACAGTTTTGAGGTCAAGGGCCTCACTCAAAGGCCCGGCAGTGATATAATTACTCTGCCGACCATGGGATTGGATCCAGTAACCTTTTGGAAGTGGGCACAAAACTCTAACCCACAACAACCAGAAAGAAGATGAATTTTTGCTCTTGTTCTGTGTTTCTTCTCCCAGTTATTCTGAGTGACTGGAATTCCCCCATGCCTCGTAGTGAGTCCTGACATCAGAGAGGAAGGGAACCCCTCCTGACATCAGAGAGGAAGGGACCCCCTCCTGACATCAGAGAGGAAGGGAACCCTTCCGATTCACACTGCGGCCTTGCTCAGGGAACCCAACACTAAGCAGCTAACTGCCAGATATATCAGTGCAGGCCAACAGCAAATTGCAGAAGTCTGACAAGCCTGTAGGGGATACAGGCTGAGATGTTGTCACACAGTGGAAGGGACAGACTTACGTCACTTGCGATCTCTCTGGATGCTTTCGCTGTCTGGAAGGGAATGGCATCCAGCCTCAGGTCATAGCCGCCTGAGCGCACCTGCTCCCCAGACATCCTGTAGGCTTTCTGCAAGCAGCAGACGGACACGGGCAGGTCAGCTGGCTGCATGTCACACAGTCACGCTGCTGCTAGCCATGCGGACCTCACCTCACTGACATGCTGGGCATTCATCCGTGCCCTGATGAAGTCCGGGCGGTCGACAGGTAATGTGTATCTATGTAGGGCATCTGAATCTCCTGCCCGGTACAGCCGCTGGAAGCAGAGAAAAACAGAGCTGGCCACACCTCCCCTTAGGATATGCCCATGTGGCAATAAACCACACCCGCACTATATATATATGGATTACACATACATAAAATAACATAAAAACCATTTAGCATAAAAACAGACACTGTCAAAGGACAGACAGACAGTGTGACATCACTTAGTTATGGTTAGGGTTAGGGTTACACTGGCTGTACCTCACTGCACTGTAGGTAACTGTTCTTTGCATGGACAATATCGGGAGAATCAGCAACAGATGTGAATCTCAGGCTGTCTGGAAGCTGTCGGTATTTTTTCTGCAGTGCAAGGAAAATAAATGGAAAACTTGATTGCACATATACAAACACATACACATGGTACAAACACACATACAAACACATACAACCACATCCTCACCTCACTGGTGAGCTCTCTCCTTCCCCCTCCCTCCCTCACCTCACTGGCAAGCTCTCTCTCTCCTTCCCCCTGCCTTCCTCACCTCACTGGCGAGCTCCCCTGCCTTCTTGGCTGATTCCAGTTGTGGTGTTCCCAAAGCCACCCAGGCTACACCCTTCATGAAGTTCAGATCTGACCTGTAAAGTTTCTGCAAGAGACAGAAACAAGATGTGACCGAAAAATTAGCTGAAACATAGTCCCCTCCAGCCCTGGGACAGCTTGGGCCCAACAGAGCCAGAGGAACGTCCTGGTGCTGCCCAGACCGCCAGCCTGCCCGCTGCCTCACCTCACTCTGCTGCTCATAGGCCTTCTTAGCCTGCTGCACCTTCATGTCGTCCGGCAGCACTGTGTACTCGTGGAGCCTCTTCCTGTAGTCCAGGTCACTGGCCAACGCCTGAGCCTTCTTGGCCTGGCTGAGCTGCATCATGTCCAGCGAGAGGTGGTAGCCCGCGCTGGCAGAGCGGGACTGCCGCCGGTACTCCTGCTCACTCTGCAGCTTGGCCACCTGCAGGCAGTGCAGGAGCTGCGGGTCGTCCAGGATGCTACGGGCGCCGATGTGCTTCCCTTTCTCCAGCAGGAAGTTGTGCTTGTACTGGTACTGCAGGGCATTGGCGCAGCAAAGGAGGTGCTCAATAGGGGGGGCCATTTATACAGGACCATAGAAACAAATATGTGAGAGTGGAAGGAGGTGGGAGAGCAGGGAGATGGAGGCTCCCAGCATGCAGTGTGGCTCTGCCCCCTCAAGCCTCCTAAACTCACATCACTAGCGATGCCCGTCGAGGCCTTGGCTGCCTGGAATGGGATGTCCTGCATGGTTAGCTTGTATCCCTGAGCTCTCAGGCTCCTCCAGGACTCCCTGTATTTAATCTGTAATCAGAGGGCAGGACTGGAGCACAGGAGAAGGCAGAAGTGCTTTCAAAAACACTCACGCACCACATGGCTGCGATGTAATCATTATGTCATTCCTACCTCACTGAAGTTGGCCGCGTTGATCTTGGCCTGCGTGATCTCTGGCCGCTCCGCTGTGAGGGTGTAGCTGTGCCTGGAGCTCCCAGCAGCCTCCCTGTACAGTCGCTGCAGACGAGGAACAAAGAGAGCAGGCAGTCACGCTTGGGCGCGTTTCCATCACGGAGGGAGTCACGCTTGGGCACGTTACTGAGGGAGTCACGCTCGGGCGCGTTCCCGTTACGGAGGGAGTCACGCTGGGGCACGTTCCCATCACAGGGGGAGTCACACTCGGGCGCGTTTCCGTTACTGAGGGAATCACGCTGGGGCGCGTTCCCATCATGGTGGGAGTCAAACTCGGGCATATTCCCGTTACTGAGGGAGTCACGCTGGGGCACGTTCCCATCACGGGGGGAGTCACACTCGGGCGCGTTTCCGTTACTGAGGGAGTCACGCTCGGGTGCGTTCCCATCACGGGGGGAGTCAAGCTCGGGCGCGTTACCGTTACTGAGGGAGTCACGCTCGGGCGCATTCCAGTTACTGAGGGAATCACTCTGGGGCGCGTTCCCATCATGGTGGGAGTCAAGCTCGGGCACGTTACCGTTACTGAGGGAGTCACGCTCGGGCGCATTCCAGTTACTGAGGGAATCACTCTGGGGCGTGTTCCCATCATGGTGGGAGTCAAACTCGGGCGTATTCCCGTTACTGAGGGAGTCACGCTGGGGCGCATTCCCGTTACGGAGGGAGTCACGCTCGGGCGCGTTCCCGTTACTGAGGGAGTCACGCTGGGGCGCGTTCCCGTTACGGAGGGAGTCACGCTGGGGCGCGTTCCCGTTACGGAGGGAGTCACGCTGGGGCGCGTTCCCGTTCCGTATTCGTCAGGGAGCCAGGCGGCCATACCGCTCAGACTGCAGCATCTCACCTCATTGCTGATCTGGTTGCTGAACTTTGCGTGGACGATGTCTGGCGAGTCAGCGACGGAGGTGTGCTTGAAGTGGAACGGCTGCTGCCGGTACTTCCTCTGGCGTGGAGAAGTGACAGGCAGTTAGACAGAATGCAGCATTTTAACAGCCAATTTACAGCCTGGAACTTGCCAATTAATTCCCCAGAGGTTCTGTCTGAACTGCTCAGCTTGATAAAATTACTTTGGACAAAGAGGACAGCAAATTAATTTTAATAAAAACTGGATCACTGAAGAGAGCTTTTCATCTGCAAATGTTTGGCATCGATTAATCCTGCATGTTAAAACTATAGTTATGAAAGAACCAGAAATCTGTGGGTCACATTTGCTAACTAGTAATGCTGCCCATCTCTGAGTAAGGGTCACTGTACTGAACACAAAAAGTGAGTAACGTGCTGATTCACCTCACTGATGAGGTCAGAGGCGCGTTTGGACCCCTCGATCTGCACGGCACCGGTGCTGATCCAGGCTGCCCCCCGCAGGAAGTTCAGGTCAGATCTGTAGTGTTTCTGTAAGGAAGCAGACATTGAGCCGGTGGGATCTACAGGACATTCGCACTGCTCTCTGCATTAAAGCATGTGATCATGAACATTTAAGCCTTTTCCTTTAAGCATTAACCTTGGGAATTTCATCCTGTAGCCAAACTAGGCTTCTGAAATTGCTGTCAGGGTTTTTATTTATGAGTTTAGCTTTGTGCTCAGAAGCTCATTTCCCTAATACTTGCATATTGCTGTTTGGTGTGTTATAAAGTCTCTCCCTTCCTACACCTACTGATCATGAGTTAATGTCTTTTGGCATGTCAATGGTGCAGGAGCCCCGTGGAATGTATGGCGAAGGGACATGCAGTGAGGGAGTATGCAGCGAGAAGCATACAGTGTAGGAGAGTGCAGTGAAGGAATGTGCAGTGAGGGAGCATGCAGTGAGGAAATATGCAGTGAACAAGTATGCAGTGTGAAAAGCGCCATGAGGGATTGTGCAATGGTGGACTGTGCAGTCAGGTAGCATGCAGTGAAAGAGCATTCAGTGAGGGAACGACACCTCGCTCTGCAGGATAGAAGCCTTCTTTGCAGCCTGCAGCTTCAGATCATCGGGCAGGGCGGTGTAGTTGTGCAGGGTCAGCCGGTACTCCTTATCACTGATCAGAGACTGGGCCTTTTTGGCATGGATCACCTCCAGCATGTCCATGGACTGGTGGAACTGGGAGAGCATCTTTGCAGACTTCTTCTTGTACTTGAGCTGGGGATGAAGGCAGTATCCATGAGTGGGTGGAGGGTGGAGGGTGGAGCAAAGCAGCTTTAACCAGTCACTTTACAGACTGTCTCACCGCCACTCACATCGCTCTGCAGCTCTCCAGACCGAACGACATGGCTCATGTTGATGTCGTCCTGCACCCCCTTCAGGCCGATCATGTGGCCCTTGCTCTTCTCAAACTCCTCTTTGTACTTATGCTACAAACAATCACATTGGGTGCCGCATTAGGCTCTGACCTCACATCTCTCACACCTCTCACATCCCTCACATCTGTCATATGCCTGAAATAATTATTCTCACCAAATGGGAAGGTCTTTCTCCACCTCTGCCCATTTTTCCATAGGAAACACATGCAGAATGTTCCTGAGACATACTCACATCATTGAGGATGTCTGTGGATGCTTTTGCTGCTTGGAAAGGTATAGCATCCAATCGCAGTTTATATCCAGTGTCCCTGAGCTTGGTCCAGGACTCTTTATAGCGTGTCTGTGAGGAGGAAGGCTTGCTTCAGTGTAACGGAGTCAATTACATATGGACAGTTACCTGAGGTTAATAATGCCAATTGAATTACATTTAGAGAATTACCTTAAGCTTAATTGCATTAATTACACAAAGAAGTGACTTTGGGCGTTAACCTTACTCTCCGAGTAAGAAGTTTGTACTTCCATTTTTACATGTTTAATCTTTTGTATCGTGTTGTATAAAAATCTAGTTAATACCATAAAGAAACTGCACACATACACAACACTTAGCCACCTTGTGGCACCTCCACCCTCAGAATCTCTCTACGCTATGTTGCCCAACATACGTCTAATTCATCTCTGCACCCACTGATACACATGACCCAAGGAAAAGGGCAGGTCTGCAGCTCACCTCACTGAGGTTCATGGCATTGAGTTTGGCCTGCATGTGTTCAGGCAGCTCGCTGGTCAGGGTATAGTGGTGCTTAATATTCTCTCCCTTCTCCCGATACAGTCTCTGTAAAGTAAACATCTGTGAGTGGTACACTCTGTTCCTCCTCCTCAGCCTGTCAGTGGTACAGTCTGCTCCACCTTAGCCTGTGAGTGGTACAGTCTGCTCCCCCTCATCAGCCTGTGAGTGGTACAGTCTGATCCCCCTGTACTGATTTGGAATGTGTGATTAGTTTGGTTTGTCTGGTTTTAATAAACACTGTGTGTGTGTGTGTGTGTGTGTGTGTGTGTGCGTGTGTGTGTGTGTGTGTGTGTGTGATGAGTGCTAATTTTTGCGTGAGCACCCTGACAGAATGGGACAACCCTCACATCTACGGCCTGCTTGTTGCTGATCTTGGCCTGGACCATCTCTGGCGTATCCTCCACGCTGGTGAACTTCAGGGCGCTGACCTGCTGCCGGTACTTTTTCTGGGAAATGAAAATAAAAACCATTGACCACTTATTAATTGTCACCCCAGTTGCTTGTGTAACATTAACTGTATGTTAATCCCAGGCAGCTGATTCTAAATGCAGTGATGGAATACAGAGTCCCCAGCAGTCTGGCCTATGCGACGATCACACCACTGGGTGGCAGTATTATTTCCTGTGGGCTTTGAGGTACCAGAGACGGGATATTTTCCAGGAAGCTTTAGCTGGGACCAAGTCACGGCATATTGAAAGCAGTCTATTTAAATTCAGTGAAGCAGAAGGCTGTCTAATGTTATGAATGACAGATCTAGCAGGTTATCTGCACATGAGCACATTTCAGTCTCAGCATCCACCAGCTGTGAATATGGACACTCACTGTGGACAACAGCAAGGTGGCCCTCGACCCTCACAGCGACTGTCAGTGTTCTGGGCATATAAGCAGTATGCGAGTGCTGCAGTGTGTCGGGGTCTGTCTGCTGGGCGCTCTTTACCTCACTGGCCATGTCCGTGGCTTTCCTCGCCTGCTCTACATCGAGCGACCCTCCAGTTGCCCAGCCGACACCTTTCATCCAGTTCAGGTCTGACCGGTACAGTTTCTGTCAACATGAAGCAGGCAAATTCAAAATCACTGACATTCGAGTTACCCTCATGTGGAAAAACAGCGTGTATGCTGGGGGTCATAGTGCAGCAACGAAAGGTGGCTGGCAAGGTCATGGCTAAAGAATCGGATCAGCATACATCCCAGGGTATCTGGCTATGTGTTGGGACTCACTGATAAGCTCAATGCTAATGCTAACAGCCCAGAGCATCATCCTATTTGTGGGACACACCTTATGGCCAAAGGCTATTGCTAACATCCCTGTGCGTGTGGGACTCACGTCACTCTGCAGGTTGTAGGCCTTCCTGGCCCAGGTCACTGCCATGTCGTTGGGAAGGCTGGTGTACTGGTGCAGCACACTGCGATAGCTTGTGTCCGTGGCCAGGTCCTGGGCCTTGCGGGCGTGACTCAGGGCCATCATGTCCAGCGAGACG
The DNA here is from genome assembly GCA_026776945.1 of Isichthys henryi. NCBI lineage: Eukaryota > Metazoa > Chordata > Actinopteri > Osteoglossiformes > Mormyridae > Isichthys > Isichthys henryi. Next base: position 718,022 of record JAODJX010000043.1, read on the forward strand.
CTATATAAGGTCTTGGAGTCCTTGTATCTTTGCCGGTAGTCACGGTCACTCTGCAGCCGCGACGCCCAGGTAGCGTGAGCTAGTTGGGAGTCCTCAGACACTCCCTTCACTCCCACCATCTTGCCCTTTGTCTTCTCGTACTGCTCCTTGTACTTTACCTGGGGGCGGGCAGTGACATACTCATGGGGGCCACTGTGAGCTGAGGGTGACCTCACCCTGACCTGCCTGTCCGTGCCCTGGAAGTCAGACCCCAGCAGGCTCCCGGGCTCACCACAGGGGGGCGTGCACTGCTGTTTATAACACCATTACTGGGTACATATGTGTAAGGGGTGATTAAACCCTCTGTTGCCTCTTTCAGTCTGGGTAATTCCCGCTGCATTTGGTCACACTGAAAGGACATCATTACATTTGCAGTGATGGCAATACTTTTCATTAATTAATTCTATTATATCGCTTTTTAAAACTTTTCTTACAGGTAACCTTAACCTTTCCGACAGAAAAAAGTGGGCCGGTCCACCGGCGGAGAGCAAACGATGAGCTCATGATCATGCATCTTCTAATCCTGGGAAGGACAGTATGCTGCACCAGAAGACATCCACGGCGAGGTGACGACAGTGGAGACTCACATCACTGGCGAGGTCACGCTTGGCTTTGGCGGTCAGGATGGACAGTGCGTCCATGCGCAGCTCGAATCCCCTGTCCCTTTGCTGCTCCCAGCTGCTTCTGTACACTTTCTGCAGGAGACAACAGAGAAATGACAGTGTGTATAGTGTTAACATTCATACAAGTTAAAAGAATTGTATGCTTTTCCTGGACTATGTCACACAGGTTATCGTCACTGCAGATCGGTCCTATGAGCAGCTGTGCCCCGGACCACACTGTAAGGACACTGCGGGAATTACTGCAGTCTTACCGCACTCAGCAGGTCAGCGTTGGCCTTGGCCTGCAGGAACAGTGGCTCATCTTTGCTCATGGTGTACTGGTGTAACACCTGCTCCGTGCCAGCCCTGTACGTCAGCTGGGTGGGGCAGAGGACCATAGGATGGTAACTTCACACTGCAATGCACCGCTGCTAGGAGAGACTTCACAAGGACCGCCAGGATCACACTGCACTGCACTGCACTGTGTACACTGTATATGAAGGCTTTGACGAGTGCTCAAGTGTCTCTTTGGGAACCCAGTCCAGAGTCGGCAAGCAGTGACTCTCACCCCACTCTGAAGCTCCTGACTCTTTTTCGCATGTTTGATGGAGGGGGTATCAGCCACCTGGGTGAACTTCACTTGGTCCACCCTCTGACGATACTTTTTCTGAGCAAAGCAGAAGACAGACATAAGCTTCAAGCAAAGAAGAATATTTCAGTGTGTTTGCGATTCAGCCGTGAAGAGCCACTGCCCATACAGAAACACTGACTCTCACCTCGCTCAGTAGGTCTCCGGCCTTCTTGGCCTGTTTGACATCCAAACACCCATCTGCCTCCCAGCCTACCCCTTTCATCCAGTTTAGATCAGAACGGTACTGGTTCTGCCAAAGAGTCCGAGGGAGAATCAAGCTTCAGGTCACGCTAATGTATATGTTCACAGACCCATGCGCCACTTTCTCCGCTGCCTCACCTCACTCTGCTGCTCGTAGGCCTTCTTAGCCTGCTGCACCTTCATGTCGTCCGGCAGCACTGTGTACTCATGGAGCCTCTTCCTGTAGTCCAGGTCACTGGCCAACGCCTGGGCCTTCTTGGCCTGGCTGAGCTGCATCATGTCCAGCGAGAGGTGATACTGACCCTGGTTCTCCTTAAAGCCTTTCTTGTAGGCCATCTGAGAGGACACATGCAGCAGTAAATTGGGAGATGATACAATGATTACATAATCCTAACTTATTATGAAAATGCGTGTTCTGGGACTGTTTCTCGGTTGGCAAAGTTCCAGTACCCACACATACATCCAGGTTGGTATAATTTGCCATTCTACAGTTCCTCTTTCACTGCACATACATCACCTCACTGTTCATCTTGGCCACGTGAAGAGAATGCATTGTCTTGGAGTCACTCACGTTGACACCAACAGCCTTATCCTTGGTTTTCATAAATGATTCTTTGTATTTTATCTGTTAAGATGACACACGCAAGTTTAGTAAACTTCCATCCATCCATTTTCCAAACCGCTTATCCCCACTGGGTCGCGGGGGGTCCGGAGCCCACCCCGGAAGCAATGGGCACGAGGCAGGGAACAACCCAGGATGGGAGGCCAGCCCATCGCAGGGCACACCCACACACCACACACTCACACATATACACCTACGGGCAATTTAGTAACTCCAATTAGCCTCAGCATGTTTTTGGACTGTACCCGGAGGAAACCCCACGACGACATGGGGAGAACATGCAAACTCCGCACACATGTGACCCTGGCGGGGATTTGAACCCAGGTCCCAGAGGTGTGAGGCAACAGTGCTAACCACTGCACCACCATGCCGCCCCAGTTTAGTAAACTTCCACGTGGAAATTTCTGAAACTCAGATAAGCTAAAATAAGATAAGATAAAGGTTTTGAGTCCCAGAATTACACTGAAAGTTCAAGATTTAAGGCTGATTTATACTTCTGCATGAAGGCTATGCTGAGACCTGCACTGAGACCTACGCTGAGACCTACACTGTGACTTAAGGTGAGACCTACGCTGAGACCTACGCTGTGACTTAAGGTGAGACCTACACTGTGACTTAAGGTGAGACCTACGCTGAGACCTACGCTGTGACTTAAGGTGAGACCTACGCTGTGACTTACGGTGAGACCTACCCTGAGACTTAAGGTGAGACCTGCGCAGAGACCTACGCTGAGACCTTCGCTGTGACTTACGGTGAGACCTACGCTGTGACTTAAGGTGAGACCTACGCTGAGACTTACGGTGAGACCTACGCTGTGACTTACGGTGAGACCTACGCTGTGACTTAAGGTGAGACCTACGCCATTGTGAGTATCCATTTATCAAGTCTTGGTTATATTTGTGCTGCTCCAGACTTCCCATAGAAAAAATTGGAAAATTGTCGAGCCGCTGTAAAGTAACTTTTTATGCATTTTCCCTTCTGGAGTTATTGTCTGTACTACTTTTTATTGTTTTTGTAGTCTTGTAAAGTATGAATAAACGTAATGGAGGTAAGTGACATCACTTCTGTCATCCTGAGTATTTTATAGACCTGTTGCTAAGACTACGGTGTCGGGTCCACAGCTACGCCGTACTTACAGCATCGATTCGACACAAAAGTATAATTCATCCTGGAAGCATGATTCTATCTAATTGCTTTAACCTTATGACAACTAACAAACATATACAAAGTCACCTATTAAAGTTTGTAAATGAATGCTCTCTTTTTGTCTCTCTCTCTCTCTCTGCTCTCTCTCTCTGTCTCTCTCTCTCACACACACACACACACACTGACTTACATCACTGGCCAGATCTCGGGATATTTTTGCGGCCTTGATAGGCAGTGTTTCCGCACTCATGTCACATGCCTTGGATTTTGTCTTCTCCCAGTCCTGCTTATATTTTATCTGTGGGGGGGGGGGTGGTTGTGGGTTATTCACCTACCCACAGTATTACATATCAATGTTTCAATGTTAACAGTTTTCACAGCCTGGAGACCACACTTCCAAACTTAGGACCAGAAAATATATGGCTGGCTGCTTACATTGCTGTACAACTCAGCATTAGCCTTAGCAGCTCTGATCTGGGGGAGGTCTTCAGGCAGAGTGTACTGGGTCTTAGTCTTCTCGTAATTGGCCCGGTAATTCAGCTGTGGTAAGACCAACACAGTATATCAGTCTGCTATTGGCAGTTTTCAGACAATAAAACAGTGCAAGAGTAACAGAAAACAATGACAATAAGAGAATCAGCCCCAAGAATACTGCTAGTGTACTAGAATGCTATGAGAGTGACAGGAAACCACAAAAGTATTACAATACCACTATACCACCAGAATGGCACAAAAGTTAACAGAATAACATGAGAACACCAGAATATCTCAAGATTACTGGAATATCTATCATGGTCCAGCTGTTGAAAAGTTCCACACCTGACCACCAGTGAGCCAAACCGGCAGCTGATCTCATAATTTAGTGACAGTAAAATGAAGCATGAAGTTTTTGCAATCAGACATGGCTGACATGCCTGGCCAGCTCTGCACACTGCACCTCTGCTCTGCACACTGGACCTCTGCTCTGCACACTTCACCTTTGCTCTGCACACTGCACCTCTGCCCTGCTCTGGTCTGTTACCTGCTATCGCGAGCCACTCGCATTGTACCATACTCCAGGGCACTTACGTCACTGAGCTGCTGAGAGTTGATTCTGGCCTGCACGATATCTGGGGTGTCTGTCACTGAACTGTACCTCAGCTTGTCGATGTGCTGTCTGTAGTTCACCTGGATTGATTAGTGGAGGAAGTTTCATAAAACAGCAGTGTTGCAAAAGACTCTCTTGACCGCAGGCTACATTTCCCCCTTTTGCCACAACATCCTGAAGGCAGTTCTTACTCTAGTTACCTGTTGGAATGTTTCACAATTTCAGGAGAATCATCTCCATTGTGTTCAGTTTGTACGAATGACCTACAACCCTCTATGGGCTCCCGACATGCTGTGCGTTATGTGCCAGCAGACTTACATCCTTCAGTGGCTCCAGTTTCTTCTGTGTATGGTAGGATGGGGTATTGGTGGCTGGGTAGTTGTACTCTGTCTGCTCAGCCTTCTCCTGTTCATAGTCTGACTTATAGGCGATCTGAAAGATATGATTTGTCATAGGTTACCTCCTTGCAGCCCCTCCCACAAGTACAAACAGACTACAGCCTCATCACAGACACAACACAACCACCCATTGTAGGGACGAACGTGGAGGTGGGTCTTACGTTGCTGGCCAGCTTTCGAGCTTTCATGGCGTGCGCGGTCTTCCTGTCCAGACCGGAGCCCTCGTAGTGCCCCTTTATGTGGTTCGCATACTTCTCTTTATACCTGATCTGCAAAGGGCAGCAGCAAACAGATGAAGCCTTTTTGCTTTGATCCTGGGGTTACCTGTGTGATTGGTTCACCCGTGGCTGTATGCACAGTTCTGTGATGCTCACATGGTCATGTTTTTTGCTCTAATCGTGGCTTCGTCTTGCGTTTGGTGAGGATTTCGTGGAACATTTTGTTCACCATGTTTCACTGATCTCAGCAATTGTGTGTTCCGCCACAGAGCACGACATATCATATGACGCCGTAAATATCATGATGGCCCAAGAACAGGGTTATTCTTGACCCAGTCAGAGTACCAGAGCGATGAACGTGAGTGATATATTTGGGCATCAGGCGCATTCCCGCACTGCAGGCTTCATTTCTGTACTAAAGCAGGGCTCACATTTTATTGGAAGTACTCATAACATAACTCCAGCCCGTAATATTCCTATGACGGACATTCTTACTGACATACTAATATTACTTGGGGAGGGCTGAGATTTAAGGCCCAGTAGTTGAGGTAACAGGGGCGGCATGGAGGTGCAGTGGTTAGCACTGCTACTTCACACCTCTGGGACCCGGGTTCGAGTCTCCGCCTGGGTCACATGTGTGCGGAGTTTGCATGTTCTCCCCATGTT
>JAODJX010000043.1:730889-741190 GCA_026776945.1 Isichthys henryi
ACGTGTGACACGCTCTGCATTGAGCTGGAGAGAAGCTCTGCGGTTTAACGGGCACAGAGCTGCGTGTGACGTGTGACGTGTGACACGCTCTGCATTGAGCTGGAGAGAAGCTCTGCGGTTTAACGGGCACAGAGCTGCGTGTGACGTGTGACACGCTCTGCATTGAGCTGGAGAGAAGCTCTGCGGTTTAACGGCACAGAGGTGCGTGTGAGTGTGTGTCACCCTCACCTCACTCACGGCTTCACTTTGCTTTTTGGCGTTGATGTTGACAGGGGTCTCGTAGACACTGGTGAACGTGTTGTTCTTGGGGTTATGCCTGAAGTCCAGCATCAGGAGATAATATTTCATAACTCAAATAAAACACATAAGACATAAAACAGACATAAATTATACCAGTTGCACTGATGTCACTTATGGTGTTCAGTGACTGCAGTGCCTCCTGTTGGTGATGAAGGGTGATATGGTGCTGTAACAGTGGCCTGGCGATGACCACTTACGTTTGGCAATAGGGTTTCTTTTGGTGGCTGACACAGTTGTTGGCAGTGAGGACCATCTTGCATACTTCACAGTGAAAGCAAGACTTGTGCCAGTTCTGTTACAGCCAGAGAAAAACACACAGTGTGGCAGTGGCTGGAGAGATCTGCTTCTGGAGATATGTCAAGTGATTTGCCTCACACGTCTGAGTAGTGTGAAATGTGAGAGGCTGCAGATAACTATTACGCCAAAATTTCCCATGTTGCCTCAAGTTTTCACTACATGGACAGGCAATTTAAAGCAGACTTGCACATAAACTCATAAACTCACACGTGCTAAACCTTTCTGAAGGTTTTTCTGTTTGAGCTGTTTTTTGAAAACTGGAGATCCTACCTGGCCGATGCAGTTGATCTTCTCGGCAGGGTACACCGCATACCCACACCTGGCACACGACTGGACGTTCATGTCACCGGAGGGGCGACGGACACCGATGGGCGAACGGGGCAGGTAATTGAGGACGTGTGGGTCTGATGAGCTTCTGGAAGGAGGGACAGAGCAGGCAATACGGCCGGGACACAGCTTGTCTGACACGGATCTGCGCTGTGCCTAAACTTAGTACTTGCCGTTACAGGCAGCATGTCTTACATTGTGCCGGTGGCCAGAGACCACCCCCTGGGGGAGGGACAGTCTGTGGCACCACACAGTCGGCTATCCAGCTGTCCGTTAGGACAGGAATCCAGTACGTGGTGACAAACAAGGCCTATCATTTAAGTTTGGCGAATGAGTCACTGTCCTGATCTGCAGCGGAATGAGGATGAACTAATGCCTGACAATCTGCAAATAGAGGTTACTGGGGGTGTACAAGGTTCCCTCTGGGTCCTTCCTCATGTTTGCTGCTGTCCATGAGAGCACCCTGACTTGACATGTGATACCCAAAAGCTGTTATGAAGCTCCAAAATTAGACTGCAAGGTGTTCGGGGTCTCCATGCCTGGCATGTTGGTCTCCACATAAACTGAGGTGGCCTTAATGCTTAATAATCATGCATGGGTTATAGTTTCTGCTTCTGTTTAATGACTGGGCTGGCGAAATCACCCCTTGTTCCCAACTGCCATGAGTCACATTTGGCTGCTTACAAAGCCTCCTCATTGTCTCTTGAAGTTTGTGTTTGCGGAAGTTCGTGCAGCTTTCGTATCTTTCGTTTTCTCCCTTTCGGTAAATTGACCGTAAACTGCCGTAAAGCGAAAGAGAAAGCAGATAGTACGCAGATCGCTGGTAGTGTGAGTCCGCTGGGCACATAGCAATTTGGGGGCACCTCAAGAGTAAGTCGTGTCATTTTCCGCCTTAACGCAGCGCGGTGACATACTTACTTGGGTCATGTTATAATGTGGGTTTCTCGTTCTGTATGAATCTTTCTATTGTAGCGAACCATCGGAGCGTGTTTTACATAAAAGGTAAAACCACCATTTTATTAGTCATTTCCGACACTGGAGAGGAACAGCCAGGGTGATATTCTGTATGTATTTTAGATCAAACTTAATAGATTACATGACATGTGTTTTTTGTTGTTTAGAAGATTAGATCACCATGAGCTGTCAGTGTTAATCATGTGTGGATTAGATTGACACACGAGTATCTCCCAGTGACTCATCGCTTAATGTAGTCGGAATGGCACAATAAGTATTTTAACAATAATTCTTAAATTCTGAACGCTTACGATCATTTTATTGTATTATCAATCCGAGTGTAATGAACAGAAGGCAAACTGGAGGCAGACCCCGTGTTGCGGGAGACGAGGAGTTTCATTAACAAGCTTGGTGCAGACAAAGCCAAGAGAGAGGTCCGAAATCGGAGGGGACGTTTGGGACGAGAAGGGGACAAGGGAGGTGGATCGATGGAGATGGCGGGGGGGGTCAGGCGAGGCAGACCGGGATCATGGGGCAGAGCAGGCAGCTTGGGAAGGAGGCAGAAGGCCGCTCCGTAATGCTCCTTAACATGACAACAATACTTCGCATTGTTTGCAGAGTACCATCCGCGTAAGAAGCGGAGCGAATCAGGGGAGATCGATGGTATTTCTGATCACCAAAGATAGGGATAATTTTTTATCTGAATACGCATTATTCAGAATTCTTTTAAACTTTCACATGCAGGGATAATGGCGGAAAAGACCGAGGTTAATCCGGCTAAGGAAGACCCGGAGGTTGATGGGATCTTGGAGGATGAAGAGAATTTAGAGGACGAGCAACAGCTGGAGGAGCTGGAGGATCTGGAGGACGAGACCGACGCTAAGCCGGACAGGAGCGGCAGGTTCCTCCTGTTCGGGCGGTAAGTTTTTCTACTTTTATAAGCACCCAACACAAAGGTTCAACAACAGTGTCTCGTCGGGCTCTAAGTTTACATACTCTCTGCTTGCCAACATCGACACTGTACTTTAAATAGACAGCCAGCGTCGGTATAATATGTAATGGGGTATTTAATGTAGCCTAATATTTAGGAAAAGTAATAATAATTGGGTACTGATTTTTATGAATTAAGCAATTAGTGTACATTTGTTGAGGGGTGGGTAGGAAAGGTACGACCACGGAAGACAGCTGTACTAACCGGCTCCGCTAAAGTGCATTTACTCCAGTGAAGTACCACTGCGCCCGCAGTACAACACATTCATCCGTCCTGTTAACCGTCCGTCCATTCATCCATCCATTATTTTTATTATTACAATCAAATAATTTTTTTAACATGAAGTAGATCAAGTTACCTCAAAGAGAAGTTATACCTTATTCAAAATGTTGGCTAAACTTGGTAGGGTGACCCCCTAATCCACTATGATATACTTCAGGTTTTACAAACTACTTTAAAACTGAAAGGCTCCTGTGTTCGGCTAAATTGCTGGGCTCTTCTTGTGCTTTTTCTGGTTTATTTCCATGAATGAAAGACTTATACGGCTGTTTCATATTAACATTAGTGACATCATGGTTATAGGAGACTGACGAATCAGCGCACAGCAAGAAACCAGTGCTAAAGTGAAATCCAGGTCTTTTTAACCGAAATGCATTTCACAAACCCTGTCATAGTCATAGCTCATAGTGTCCCCTGACATGGATTAAGTGTCACCCTCAAACATGGTGACGCACCCTGCAAACAGACGTACCACAAATAATTAAGGTACGACGCTAGACTTGTCGCAACCGCGTTATACCAGCAGCAGAAACACCCCGCATCCACAAGGGGGCGCTGCGACCTTTCAAACGCGTCATTTACACAAACCTGTTCGGAGGAAACAGCAGCTATTTCAAAACTCATGCGGCTCAAAAAAGTGGGAATTTTTGTTTGTTCTTAAAACCAGTTCATTATTAATAGCAGAGGTGCACTCTGTTATCTGGCCCTCCTGTTTTCCCTGACAGAAATCTAAGCTGTATTTCAGCCCTAGTGTCTCAGTGAGCATTAAGAGAGACATGCTCTTGTCCTAGCATGTGCATCAGAGGCAGATAGCCTTGCAGGTAGATTGTGGAATCAGGCTCACAAAGTGCCCTCCTTTTTATAGAGGCTGCAGTACTATGAGTACAACGGCAGCCTGCGGCCTCCATGGGGCAGGGCTTTGTAGCTGATCTGGTTCCTCCTTCATGTACGTAGGTGTGGCTGTGTGCATATGAGCAGGGATGCATGTGTTGTTCCTGGAGCCCTTCTAATGTCACTTTGGGGTCTCTCCAGATGTGGCGTGAGCTGATTGTGCTGGTCAGTAGCGGGGGGGGGGTCGTGGAGTTCATGTGAGCAAGTGAATGGCCTTCAGAAAGGTCTGGCAAGAGAGAACCTGCTGACTCAGGGCACAGGGGGCCCAGGGGACACAGGGGGCCCAGAGGAGCGACAGGCACTGCAGTACAGCGTGCAGAAGGGCTGGGTGCCTGGTGAACGCAACGCAGATAAAACACAGGACAGCACGTTCCCATGGAGCCAGGAGTGCCAGTAAATGACGAGGTCAGGTACGTGCCCGCAGCCTCAATGAGGAGAGTGTGCGAACGGTTGTTGGTAAGAATTAGGGTCAGGGCACGATCAGTACTCTCCCGTGTGTCACTGTCACTGTGATCTGCTGGGTTACTGCGCTGGGGGTCAGGGATCGAGCAGTACTCTTTTCGGGAGAAAAGTCTTAAGTCGTCTTGCTCTCGCGAGGTTTTTGTACCATGTGACATGGTGACATTGTGCAGCGCTGGCTGAAGTCGGACAAAAAAATCTAACCATGATGCATTGCGTCAGGACCAGAATGCATTGCATTAAGCCAGCGCTGTAAGCGACTGCATGAAGTCTAACGCACCCATACTTACACTCTGGAAATCACATCAAGGTAAAGCCCAACAAATCATGAAAAACAAGGTTTAAAATTTTCTACATGAAGTGCATGAATCATACAGTTAATGTGTATGATTTAGTGTTTTGTGCTATAGTATAGACTGAAACCTGCGGTTATCATCAGAAACAAAATGTGGTAAAGACAAGCTTTAATATGTGTACGCCAATGAATTTTAGTTTCAGTATTAACAGGAATGTTAAATCTGCATTTGCATAATTTCAGAAACTGACAGTTATCTAAATGCATTTTTTTTTTATCTAACTGAAATGTTTATTTGAGCTAATGCCAATAAGAGAGTTATAGACTATGTTTATATGAAACGAGTGTACTTACTGCATTTGATGTATTTTAACCATATGTGGTACATATTAGAGAATGTTGCACCTGCTTTGATTTTGCCACCCCAAATGATTTCCATGCCACCCTAAGAAAATTGCTCGAGATCCGCCCCTGCCCCCAGTCCTAGCAGGGGGGTGGTCAGCCTCCAGAGCAGCCTAATGAATGTCCTTTTAGTGCCACGTGCGATGCGTGGATGCATACGACTCCCTCATGGCTGATCGTGAGCTAAACCCAGCCAGAGACTCTCTGCCCCTCTGCCTCGGGGACCTGCTGGCACTCTGCAGGTATCTTGGCTAGCTTTGGAGATGCCATGACCTAGAGGGCCCAGACTAGCACACTCCAGGGGAGGGGGGCCCACCTTATACTTGGTGTGGGAGGCTCAGAAGCAGCCCCACCATCTCTGGGCTCAGGCGGCAGGGGGGGCGTGCAGGGGCACATTAATGCATAGGTTATTAAAGTTGGTCAATGAATTGCCAACGTTGCTGCTTAGTTAGTGATGCAGCCACTGGAATAATGCACGCCAGCCCTTCTCGTCCGTCACTGTGACAACGTTTCGTGTTGATTGGTTTTGACGGACGTTCCATGAATCCCTCTGTCACTCCCTTTGTGTGTGTTCCTCACCACAGGAGGAAGAAGAAGGATGGGCAGCTAGGGGAGCAGAACAGCAATTCCAGGATCATTTCCCCTGAGTTTCGGTACGATATGAAGCACTGTCAGCTGGGGAAGTGCATCATCATCAACAACAAGAACTTTAATGCGGAAACAGGTACGGCTGTTTAATTTACATCTATATGTTTCTTATAACCACTTATTCCAAGTAAGAGTCTGTGAGAGAGAGCGAGCGAGTGAGGGAGGACAGGAGATTGTGGACAAATTCTGCGTGAGTGCACTCAACATGGCACCACCTTTAAACAGCCCACGGGTACTTGGAGCCACTTGGCACCGACATCTTGTGTGTCGCAGGGATGAGTGTGCGGAACGGCACTGACCGGGACGCTGAGGAGCTGTTGCAGTGCTTCAGGAACTTGGGTTTTAATGCCTGTGTGTACAAGGACCAGTCGTGCAGCGAGATGGAGGCGCTGCTGAGGAAAGGTGAGCACACACCCTGCCTGCGTTTCTCATTCACACAGCAGATTTCTGTGCAGGCTCTGGCTCTGGCTCACTGCTCACTGCTCACACTGCTAACAGACAGTAACAATAACAATCCATGACGAATGGTTTATAGCTGACGAAGATGACACTTACTGAATGGTGGTTAATGTTTCTTTTATGTTGATAATATCAGCCCTTTGGAACTACCAGTTGGGCAATCGTAGTATTATTCAATTAGAAGGCATGGCTGAGACTGTGACCTATTTGTACATATGGACAGATACCTTGGAATATTCAGCCATAGGTCCTTTGGCTTACGAAGCACTCTACACAGGCCACGCCTTTATCATGTGACACTCTGTACCTTTGATTGGTCCAGCTTTATCAATGGGTTTGTGACAGCGGTTTGGTTGGTTTGTGTCCCCCGACCAGCCTCTGAGGAGGACCACAGCAATAGCTCCTGCTTCGCCTGCATCCTGCTCACCCATGGTGTGGAGAGCATGGTCTTTGGCACGGATGGGCTCATGCCCCTCAAGACGCTGACCTCTCTCTTCCGGGGGGATGTATGCAGGAGCCTGGTGGGCAAGCCCAAGCTCTTCTTCATCCAGGTTAGTGGAAAAATACAGGCCCCAGGTGACTACATGTCCCAGAATCCACTTATGTATACCACTACAGAAGGTGGGTCAGTGAGGGCACAGAAAAGAGACTACACTTCCCAGAACCCTTCACTTCCACATTGCTTTGGAGCACGTTCTGCCTGAGTAGTCAGATAAGCGTGCTGCAGAGTGTCACTTCCCCAGCCTGTCACTTCTGTTTGCAGTCTCTATGTGTCTGTGCGCCATTTTGTCCTCACTTCCATTGGTGGTTACAGGCTTGCCGAGGTTCCCAGTTTGACGATGGAATCGAGACGGATGCCGGGCCCTCAGAAGACACACTGGAGACCGATGCAAACCCCAGAAATAAGATCCCCGTGGAGGCCGACTTCCTGTTTGCCTACTCCACTGTGCCAGGTAACCCTGTGTCAGACACGTGCACTCCTCTCCTCACCACCCTGTCGGACACGTGCACTCCTCTCCTCACCACCCTGTCGGACACGTGCACTCCTCTCCTCACCACCCTGTCGGACACGTGCACTCCTCTCCTCACCACCCTGACGGACACGTGCACTCCTCTCCTCACCACCCTGTCGGACACGTGCACTCCTCTCCTCACCACCCTGTCGGACACGTGTGGTCCCCTCCCTACCTCCGCCACGGTCACGTACACACACCCAGAGCTCTCTGTGTGTTCCCCAGGTTACTTCTCCTGGAGGAACTCAGGTCAAGGCTCCTGGTTTATTCAGGCACTCTGCTCCATGCTGAAGAAGTTTGGAAAACAGCTGGAGATCATGCAGATCCTCACGCGCGTCAACTACAAGGTTGCCACCAGCTTCGAGTCCTGGTCTGAGGACCCACAGTTCACCGAAAAGAAGCAGATCCCATGTATTGTCTCCATGCTGACCAAGGAGCTGTACTTTCAGGGCTGATCTGGAGCCTCCAGCGCTCACGCCATCAGGGATGATGCCATGTGCTGTGGATGTCCTCATTACTCTTTGTACCTTGGGATTTTTCAGATATTTTTGGACCATCAATGTGGGATAACCAGTGTGGGAATTGTGCCTTAAGTGAGGGATTTCATGTGTAAGCACTTAGCAAAATATTCAGCAGGAATTCCAGTCTTATCTGTATTTGATAATTGTCTGCCATTTACTGTCTGAGCCCTGACAGACAGAAGATTGCAGGTGTCTCTCTCTGTTTCTGGAACCTTCCACCAATCGTATGGTTTAATGAGTTGCTACTATTTAGCTCCGCCTGGGCCTCATGGTTATGGAATTATTACATAACTCAGATTTTCTCAGAAAATGTCAGAGCCCTTTGGCACGACACACTAACAGCAAAGTGGACAGCCCCCGCCTCTGCCCCCCACCAGTCCATAAAGTCGGGTGTGCGGATTTGCAGTGATTTTTGGTGTGTGCTGCTGCATGTGTGTATTTCCACATATTACAGATACATGCCTGCCAGTGGAGATACAAGCACACGACTGGGAAACTCGCACCCTGCCTAGTGCCACCTCACTGTCAATCATAAAAGTCGCCAAATATAAACAGCGGGCAGCCCTTTGTCACCCACGTACTGACACCATGCAGCCGGTCACACGTGCAACATTACTGACGTTCCTGGGGAAACAGGGGGGGTCACGCCTGCGACTGGACACCCTTACGGCAGATGTTCACCAAGCCTAAGCCGCGTCTTTTTCACTGTGACTCCCAAAGACACGCATTGCTGGCCTTAGCTGCTCTTATTCGGAGCTCAGGGTTATTTCATACCCTAACTAGAACCGGAACCAGCAGCTAAAATGTGCCATGTGACCTTCCTGCTTTACTTCACATACACTGTTCTCTCCAGTCTTGTTACCTTTTATTTGGATTTTCAGGTATTTTAATATTTGTCTGATGTTGATGATGGTGTGACGATGATGGTGCTAAGATATTCTGAGACCTTGAAGAGCAGAGAGGGAGATTTCTAAATGGAATCGGTGGAATACTTGACAGTGTTTACATGGTCTCCCTCAGAAAATAGATCTATTGCTGTGAAGCAGGCAGTTCCGGGGAGGGAGGGGTCCCAGCAGGCGAATCACCAATGGCAAAACCACCCCAAGGTTTCTAAGCGGGGGGATTTGTTTGAAAAAACTTGTATAAAAGCATAAGAATGCAAGCAATAAGTAATAAAGCAAGTAATAAATGTGTTTTATTACAACAGGACAGGTCCTGCTGTGATGAGTTTATTGCTCCATTGTATTCTCCAGTCCTTCATACACAACGTGCACAAACCGATCGGGAAATACAAATTCAGGCTGCTCCTGTAAACACGGCTTTGAATGTATGCACACGGCGATCCACATGGCAGAAACAGCCTTGGATATAAAAAGCTTGATAAGAACTCAGCAAATTCCCTGAATGAGGACTGGATGAACACCCGATTAGTCAATGAGTGGGTGGAGCCGGTTTGGCCTCAGGTGCCAGTCTGTGGGTGGATGCAGCTCGGCGGGTGCTGCAGATGCGGATAGGCTTGCAGTTAGTGCCCTGGTGGTCATGGCCTGGGCACACGGCCAGGTGGAGCTGCTCAGAGAACGTTCCGGCACAGAAAGAAAAGAGTGGCGTGATGCTACCATCTGCACCCACGAAGGACACCAGACCCCCGGGGAAGCTGCAGAATACCCCCACCCGATCAAAGCGGCGTGTGACGGGCAGCTGGTGGGCGGCACCCCCATGCCAGGCTGTGTACACCCCATCAAAGAACTCGAGACCCCAGGAGTGAGCGCCTCGGCCCAGCCAGCAGGCTTCCGCCCGGCCCTTTCGAGGGATGCTGGGATAGGCAAGGCCCAGCTCCCAGTAGGTCTTCCCTCCCACCTCTACCTCCCAGTAGTGTCGGCCATCACCGAAGCCGCACAGGCTGAGGACGTTGAGTGTGGTGTCGAAGCGTATGGCTTTTTCTGGCACTTTCTGCCAGGTGTCCGTGTAGGTGGCCGCAGCACCGTCTGGCGAAATCACAAGCTTGGGGTGAGCAGAATCCGGGTCCAGCTGCACCTCGCTGCTGTCTGGGAATGGTCACCATGGCAGTTGAACAGAAATATATAACCATTTAGCAGTGGGATGCAACCAGAAAACCTGAAACATACCACACACAGTTCACACATAGTAACAGAACATGGCTATGACTCCCCATGTTG
Organism: Isichthys henryi; assembly: GCA_026776945.1. Classification (NCBI taxonomy): domain Eukaryota; kingdom Metazoa; phylum Chordata; class Actinopteri; order Osteoglossiformes; family Mormyridae; genus Isichthys; species Isichthys henryi. The sequence continues at coordinate 740,903 of JAODJX010000043.1, forward strand.
CGGCTGGGATGCCAGTGTCTATAGTCTTATTGTTACCATGGCAGTGACCACAGGCTAACTCCCAAATGTGGCTCACTGTAGTGACTGGAGGTTAACTCCTAAATGTGGCTCACTTTAGCAACCACAGGCTAACTCCTAAATGTGGCTCACTTTAGCGACCACAGGCTAACTCCCAGATGTGGCTCACTGTAGTGACTGGAGGCTAACTCCCAAATGTGGCTCACTTTAGCGACCACAGGCTAACTCCCAGATGTGGCTCACTGTAGTGACTGGAGGCTAACTCCCAAA
>JAODJX010000043.1:746469-769038 GCA_026776945.1 Isichthys henryi
TTAGTGAAGTTCTCCCCAAGCGAGCTTGATGGGCCGAATGGCCTCCTCTCGTTTGTATAGTTCTTATGTTCTTAAATATAGATATAGATATGAATGCGGATTATCCCGAATCAGGAATGTTTCCTTTGTTCCTCTATGACAAGAACACAGTGAAATGACCTTTGCTGGTCAATCAGGCAACAGATCAGAGGTCTTGAGACAATGCGGAATTAACTTTTAAACTGATCAACTGAAAACTGATTTAAACTGATGGTGCATCCCACTCATACAGGAAGAATCATCTTAGGAACTGCGTACAATAAAATATTCATCTTCTGGATCCTTCTCCGTCTGACCTTCTGCATGATTTTCCTACATGGATAAATAAGATTTGTAATGATAGATTAATTTGACTTTTGGCAGCTTCAGTTCTGTTTGTTGCTGCATCGTTAAAAGTAATAATAAAGTAAAATAAGTCACACACTTGGATAAGTGTGTCAGTATTTTATTTAAAAGATGACAACAGTGATCTGTTGTCTGATCCTTAGGTTACTGAAATCATATTCAAAACACTACCCTGACAGCAAATTATCAGCTGAACATTTTTGCACTATTTACTCATACAGCTTTATTAAAAAGTAATAATAATAATAATTCATAAGCTCAAGCACCCGACTAAACCCTGTGGTGACAGCAACTGGAATTTTACAGCTTCCGGGTGTGTTACCGGATACTGCGGCAATACTAAATAAACCAGTTGTTTCTCGAAAAGCTTGGATGGTGTCCAGGAGGAAGTCTGCACACTTGGGTAGGGCTGGCTGGATAAGGACGAGCCAGTGGTGGAGCCTCTGCCCCAAGCATGCCGGTGACATCACATCCTAAGCATTTTCATAAGCAACTGCGTTTGGGACGCGACACTAAGCTACTCACACGCTGACAGCTAAGCTCAGAACGTGGGAGTCCAAGGGAGTGGAGCTGGTGAGCGATTAGGTACCTGAAGCATCGTGACAGAGCACGCCAGTGGTAAGCTGCAGGTGTTGCTCGCTTCTGTGGAGGTAAGGTTTATTTGTACATTGTTTGTAGGGTCACCGAGTAGCACATCAGACCTCCTGTAGATGTACCTGTGAGTGCGTGCTTCCATGCCACTGTCGCTTATGGTGTTTTCCCAAAAATGCATAGAGACATCACCGCGAGGAAATGGACAAGCTCAGCTGATGTCCACTATTTCATTGTCTGTAGGTCCACCTGGCCCTGTTCTTGCCAGACTTTTCTTCTCAGCACGGGCAGTGGGATCCAATATGCTCGGGAAGAACGCCCAGCGGATATCAAGTACGAAAGGGAAGCAGTGGGCTTAGTGCCATCAAACGCCGTGTGAAATGACCCTGGCAGGCTGCCGTTAGAGCTCTGCCTTGTCTTGGTACCTTGAGGGAGGCTTATTTTTAAGGACGCCATAAACATTTACTAAGCTTGTAAACAAAACACCACACTGGGTTCCTTCTGCATCCAACGATGGAACCTTAGTGCGACTCTTTAACTCTTGATATTGCAAAGGAACAAAAGCACAAGAAACATATCATTTGGAATCGGTGTGCAAGATGCACGAGCACTAAAATAGGATCTTACAGATGTACTGCTGTAAATTTACCCTCTGGGAGTCACCGTTTTAATACCTAATGTGAGCATCATTTTATGATAGTAATGCCTCATGTAGTTTATGGGGGCAATTTTAGTTATACAGCCATTTTATTAGAAATTATTCATGTTGTCCAAAGGTGATTTGACTGAAAGTCATAAACACTGGGGTTAACTGATCAGATTGATTTAAATATTACTATTCCATGAAGACCAGAAATTCCCCAGTTTACTATTTATTAATGTTTCTAGGCTCAAAATCGGTGTTCTATGCCCCAGTGGCGGACGTGGAGGAGGTGCGCACTGGACACCTAATCAAGTCTCCTCCAGCTGGCCGTTTCAAGTCTTTGGTGAGGTTTTTGCTGTCTCGCATGTGCCTTGCAGAAGTTGAGTGATGCAAACTGCTGTGAACTTTCACTGTGCACATTTTGACTTCACACACACATTCGGATATAAAGTTATAAGTAGTTACTGAATCGAACCTGTGAAAGAAAGAGGAATTTTAAGAGGATGAAACTGGGAGGTGGACTTTCTGTAAAAGGCCAACGTCAAAGTTATTTCATTCCTCTGAGCATCACCCCGGTTTACTTACATTCACTATTTCTGTGTTTGTTTGTTTCACCATTACTCCATCCCATGCTGCTTCTCTTGTAAAAAAAACTGCAAAATTAACATCTATACATAATTATAAATCGTCTTCTTCCAGTTTTCCTGCATGTTATACATTTTACTGGAGCACACCCAACAAGACAAATGTCTTGTATCTTTAATGTAATTGGTCAATAAAAATCTTTACAAGTCCGATTCTTGACATGAATGAAATTTACCGCAGAAAGTTCCTGCTGTCGCTCTTCATTTTCTGTTCGGTTTCCTCGTGGTTAATGGGCATAAATACCTCCGCTGTTCCTGCAGAAATCCTGGAAGAGGCGTTTCTTTGTGCTGTTTAAAACCAGCTGGGGCACACATCTGCTCAAGTATTACCGCAGTGAGGATGAGCGGGAGAAAGCTCAGGGGGTCATCGACCTCTCTAAGTATGTCCCCTGACCGCCGAGCGGCATGGCGCTCCTACCCCTGCATGGCGCTCCTGTCCCTGCATGGCACTCCTGCCCCTGCATGGCGCTCCCGTCTCTGCATGGCACTCCCGTCCCTACATGGCGCTCCTACCCCTGCATGGCACTTCTGTCCCTGTATGGCACACCTACCTCAGCATGGCGCTCCTGTCCCTGCATGGCGCTCCCATCTCTGCATGGCACTCCTACCCCTGCATGGCGCTCCTGTCCCCGCATGGCGCTCCTGTCCCCGCATGGCGCTCCTGTCTCTGCATGGCGCTCCTACCCCTGCATGGCGCTCCTGCCCCTGCATGGCGCTCCTGTCCCTGCATGGCGCTCCTGCCCCTGCATGGCGCTTCTATCCTTCCATGGTGCTCCGACACCTGTATGGTCTGCCTCTCACTGGCCTCTGTGATTGACTCTGTCATTTCCTGCCAGGATCTCAATGATTTACTGTGCCCCAGAGAAGCAAAACAGGTGGGAGTGGATCCACAAAACCTTCAAATGCCCCCCCGACTGTGTGCTCTACATCCATGCCAATGACAGAGACTATTACCTCATCAGCGAGAGAAAGTAAGTGTGAGGCAGTGCTAGTCGAGTCACATTTGGCACAAGGTGGTGGGGAAGCTGTAATTAACAGCAGGCTATGAAAGTCTTCTGCAGGAAGCCGAACCTGTAAACCTTTGGTTATAAATGTGCTTCAGTGCCCATGGCACAGGTCATTGGCCAAATGACGAAAGGCCTGTTTGTCTCTGACGGGAAGTGAGAATACCACGGGAAGTGGAATTCTTGGGTGCTCATTCTTGAAGATATGCTTGGTCTGCTTCTGTCTGTTGGACCTTGTCATTGTGAGACCTGAGCAGAACTCTGATCCTCATAGTCTCAATGGAGGCCATCATCCTGGATAATGAAGAGCCTTTACTAACAAGCCCATCTCCATGGTTTCAGGCTCGAAGTGGATGAATGGTTCAGGGACATCCATAAGGCGCTAAGGAATCTCTCTTCTAAAGAAGACCAGGTATGGCTGTCCTTTCTGCTTGCCTGGTATATCCCAGGCAGAAACTGAAATTCTAGGATAAAAGGGTACAAAGGTACCCACCCTCATTGCTGTGATTTGTTCATGAGATCATTTCTTCTACCCACCCCTGCCCCCCAGAGGTACCGCTCTGCCTCTGCACCAAGCAACAGCATGTCTCTCGCTGAGCATCAGGTAGGCTGGGAGCAATTTGGGAGCAAACTGGCTGAGCCTATGCAAGCATACCACGCTTTGTAATACAGAACGTCGTGAAACCTTGAAAGAAATATGTTTTATATGTGTGGGTGGGGGCGGGGTTAAACATGTGGAGTTTAACTGCAGCTCAATTCCTGGAAACAGCAGGGGGCAGCATGGAGCAGTGGGCTAATCCTCTGTGTCTGTGATCAGAAGATTGTCGGTTTGAGCCTGGCCTCAGCACATCTGCGGGACCTTGAGCAAGGCCCTTAACCCCCAGTGTGCTGGCCACTGCTGTGGGAGGCTGCCTTTCACTGCCCTTCACTTGTTCTCACCTACAGAGAGCAAGTTGATGCTGGTGTAAAGAAAATTTCCCCATGGGGGTCAACAAAGTATCAATTATTATTGTTATTATTAACAGGCATCTAACAAGACTGGAAACAGGCGACCTTCATCCTGTCTAGAGATCAAGGCACAAGAGGATGACCGACAGTCACACTACGACACGCCCAAGAGTGTCCTGGATATCATGTCTCAGGTACCAGGACCATGTTACTGCCACTAACCTCTGTGCCAAGGGCTCGGGGTGAGGATGGGGGGCTTCTGAAGCCAACATGCCACATCAGGGGTGGGAGACTGTGGGTTTAAGTAACTTCAAAGAAGAAGCAGGTCGGGTGTGGAGTAATGGGCACTAAGTGGGCAAAAAGCTTTCATAAAGGGTAAATACTTATCTTTCATAAAGGGTAAATACTTTAGCTGTACAGGGAACGAGAAGATCCTTATGTGTGGACAGGATGTTTAGCTTGAGCATCCAGGACCTTCAGCCTTTAACAAAATGCTCCCTTAGTTAAAGCAGCGAAGGTCACTGAGACACTACCGGTCCTGCCAATCAGCTGATGCTCCCCGTCACACGCCCAGTGTGTGTGGAAACGCCCCAGGACGCTTTGGGGGCTTTGAAGTGGTATCCCTGGAGAGTGCGAAGCACCATCCTTGCACCCACCACCTCTTCATCTGTTTATCAAATAATAATTTAGGGAAATGAAGAGGATAATGATGATGATGATGATGCTGAGGAAGAGGAGAGTTTTTACACCAGAATGGACAGAGTGTAAGTTTCCATCTTTTCTTTTACTGTTTCCTTCATCCCAGAACCGGCCCCCACAGCTACTAGCAGTCACTGTCACAGTCTTTAACTCCCGGACTGTCACTAACATTTTCCCAAAGATTAACAACTCTTTTGAATGCAGATAGAACACTGACTAAATGTATGAGTTAATTCGCTGAATATAGCTGGTTCAAGGACTCAGACCCTTTATCCCAAGTTCTGCAGTATCAATTTGTGGCGTGGCCTTTGTAGAGCTGGTACCACCTTTTTGGGACCCAGAGAAGCTTTCGTGAAAAACATGCTGGCTGTAGAAGAGAGATGATTCTAATGTTGCTTTGATTGTGACAGGTACGAAATGCTGAAGGATGAAGAGCAGTTATATGAGAATTATCCAATGTAAGTAGAGAGCGTGTAGTCGACCACGTCTGCCAAGTTACACGGGAGGGGAACAGAGTCTAAACAGCAGGGCTTTCTGCTTCTGAAGGAAGCAAGAGAGCCAGTCCTTGTCATTTGTCACCAAGGAGACCAAGAGGATGAAGATAGTGGACCCGCAGGTCAACAATGGCGGATGGTCAGACAGCTCGACTGAAGAGTGAGTGATGCGTGCGATCTCGGGGCATCCGGCCCTTCGCATGTTCAATTTTAGCACCCCTCCATGTGAGGCAAAAGCTTCACAGACTGCTCAGACATCCTTAATTAAGTAAGGAAATGGAAGAGTAGCAGCTGTGTATGGAAAGACCACGAAGACAATGGCTGGCACTGTTCACAGTGATATGCCAGAGCTCACATACTTCTGGACCGGTTTGCATTTCTGGGAGCCGGTTGCTCAGGTCCACCTAGTACATTCCAGGCACGAAGGGCGGGAGTGGAGATCAGACCTGACCTTGTGTCACACACAGTCCCTCAAACTGAGATTCCTTAACACATCACTGTTTTTTCTGGCTTCTTCTTAATAAGTCACACTTTTATCCAACTTGCAGTTTCACCAGTTCACACAAATATTCCAAGAGTGCCTTGTAGGGTAGAACCAGGGCCAGGTTTGCTAATTCTTGGAGCCCCACTCCAACAGTTACTTCTGGGCTCCTCACCCCCTTCAAATGTTTCAAAAATGAAATAAACAACTAACTGGTAGCATCAGATCATAGCTAGCTAGCTCCTGCATCTCCTCGGAATGTGTTTATTTAGTATGCACCATAGTGACTGTTTGTGGCCAGCAGGGGCCCCCAAACTTCAGGAGGTCTAAAGCTAATGTGTGCTTTGAGTGGCAGGCCGAACAACAGGGCAATTCAGGGAATAGGAAGAATAGGAACAGTGATCCTCAAAGTCATGTCCTTCACCTCTGTTACTTGCCGCCCTCCATCCACATCTGTTGAAGCCCCACCAAAATCCCCAACCTCCATCCTGAGTCTGGTCAGGGTTGTGGGGACACCCCCAGATTCACATTAGTGCACAGGCATACCTTTCTGGGGGGTGCTACTGAGTGGCCCAACCTTTTATCACCATGCCATCCTGTGCACACAAAATAAAACAGCATTTCTCAGCATTGCCTGTAATATCATTTAACCTTAAACCAAAATATTGTGTTTTTCTTAAAAATGTGACAGCATTATAATCACTTGGCTTTTCCACAGGAACATCACAGAAGACATATCAGATCCTTTGTCCAAAACTGACATAAAGCAGAGAGACCGGCCCTTAAGTCAGGAGGCCTGTGCAAAGTGGCAGGAACAGATCGATGGGTAACAACAACAGATCGCCTAGGGAACTATGGGTACTGTAGTTCTTCCGACTAAATGCATTTTTCCCCCCCCTTTTCCCAGAGATAAAATCCCCATACAGAAAGAGATTTCAGTGGACCTGAGTGACCTGAAGCACCATTTGAAGCTAGAAGATGCTGATGGGACACCCTGGTGGGTATTCGATGGGCCTTGGTCCTCGTCTAGGCTTTCAGGCAGTGACTTTGGGAGAACCTGAATATAGGACATAAGCTTTTGTTTATCAAAAAGACACTGCAAATAGTGCATGTTCTCCCTGTGTCACCATAGGGTTCCCCCCACGGTTCAAAAACAAGCTGAGGCTAATTGGAGTTGCCAAATTGCCCATAGGTTGTGAGTGTGCCATGCGATGGGTTGGCGCCCCATCCTTGGTAATTCCCGGCCTTGCGCCCATAACCACCGGGATAGGCTCGGGACCCCATGTGACCCTGAACAGGATAAGCGGTTTTGGAAAATGGGATGGAAATTGTCAAGTACTAACAAAAGGTCTGATGGCACAATGTAGATTTTGAAATACTTCTCTTAGCCTCTGAGTCACATGACACCAGATAATATTTCAAGCTCCTCCCTCATATCTTTTTTGGATATTAACAGAGGGACTTTATGGTTTGTCTAAATGACAGCATACTGTACTGTAGCTTTCAGTACAGGCTGCAGCTGACCACCTCCTCCCTCCCCCCAGTGTCAGTGAGTGGAGCCCCCACTTTGGGTCGACCTGCCTCTTTCACAAGGGTGACCAGATCCTAGCTGTGAACGACATGAAAACAGACTCTGCAGTTGACTTGCAAATGTTTCTGGGCAAGCTTCTGAAGCAAAAGGTACACACACCATCACCAATCTCCCACTCAGGCCACACGCGCGTGGGCAGGCCTCAGACACACCATCACCAATCTCCCACACAGGCACACGAGTGTGGGCAGGCCTCAGACACACCATCACTCACTCGCCAGTCTGCTACCTCTCCTCAGGTCACAGTGACCCTGCTCAGGTTCCCAGACTCTTCGGGCTTCCAGCCTGGCAGCTGCTCCTGTAAGTAAGGCGAGGACTTGCCACCCTGGCCCCTCCACTCCGTGTGAGATGGACTTCAGTGGGAGTCAGAGGTGATCCGCAGCCCCAGAAAGGCAGGCATGGCAGATGAAGGGCATGTACAGGAACCACCTACGTGTCATTGTGGACAGAGAGTGGCACGAGACTGACTGCATTCTACAGCCTGGTTTAAGCAGCTGTGAAATTATGATCAAATGTAAAAATATATATATGCATAAAAAACAGATGGAAATCACCAGTGACCACCCACTTAGATTAGCATGATACCAAGGTGCCGATTCGATATGTATCACATTTCTATGAATATCCCGATTTGATACTATGATTTGTTTCCTTTTTTAGAATTTTAAAACCTTGAACCATGTAAAAAAAATTTAATCGTCATACCACTAAAGCTTTACTCAGTAACTGCATGACTGAGTTGAACATGAGGAAACACACAGCACACTCCAAATGATTTTCCTCCTCAAAAAACCAAAGCGCATTTAAACAAGGCGAAACAAGCTTTTATGCTTCTTCACTGCCTTGTCTGTCTCAGGATCCAATATGTGTCTGTACGTTCCTCACATTATCACAACGCGTAACTTTCACAGAACAAAGTTTGCATACAGGATGGCTCATGTCCAACTCCACTTTACCATTTAAATGTTGAAAGCCAAAAGGTCCTTGGTACTTTGGATTTAAACTGTGCAGGAGCAGCGCGAATCTCTGCTATGTCATCCACCATTCTTGTCATTGCTTAAAGTTAGGAAATAATTGGCTCCTACTCCACAGTACCGTGTGCTGCTAATGTGGGAATAGTTTAGAGTGCACCACCTGTAGGATTACAGAGGAACTGCAACATTTCTCCATCTCAAATCCAAAGATATAATTTATAAAATTAAATAAAAATAAATCAAAATTTAAATCGGATTTCAGAAACGTGAATAACCCCACGAAAAACACGACACAACTGAATCAATCCAGCAACCACTATTATAAGCACTGATATGATGCCTTTTGATTGGCTGGCAGATTCACCGACTTCCAACTTAAAATGGGACTTCCTGCTCCTGCTGACATCAGTCATCCAAACCCCACTCACTTCTCATCCATGCAACCCTGCCTCCAGCATCTTATCATAGCAACCGTTAGGTGTTGGTCCCTTTTCTTGCCCTTTATACCATCACTGTCAATATCTTGGCACTGCTTTCTGTAAAGTTAATAAAGGTTTGAAATGTGTGGGTGGCAAATCATTAATGCCTGGGACATTACAGGTAAAGGAATGAAAGGAAGCAGGTGACAATTGAAAACCGTCAAGTCAACGACTAAGTAACCCCTTCGTCAGTCCTGCAGAAAAGCCTCTCCTGAGAAACACGGCACCGTCAGGATCACTGGTAGACGGGCGAGCAGGAAGCGGGGAAAGACCAGGCGGGCAAGCAGGGAATTCGGGCTTTTTTTGAAATCGGGACAGAGAAGATGGGGCTGACAGCGACAAACTCCGATCAAACATCAATGACGGACAAAGAACTAAGGCAAGACATGGACTGAAATAGGCAAGACAACAGGGTACAGCTGGGTACAATCAGGGACGCACACGTGGAGAATCAGGGGGCGTGGCACGCAAGAGGATCGTACAAGCCGGGCATGACAGTGTAAACAAGCGTCTCACTAATACACACAGGGCAGAGAGAGGAACTAAGGGCAGCAAAAGCCAAGACACCTGGACAGAACAGTGGGAAGATTCGAAGACAATGCCGGCTGCAGTGCAGCTTGCTGAACAGCAGAGCCCTCTCCACAGTCCAGCGCGTCCATCAGTGCCGCCGGCCCACAGTCCAGCGCATCCGTCAGTGTTGCTGGTGACCCAACCTTTCCCCCAGAGCTGCCAAGTAGACTGGGCTCACACTGTGACTGATCACCAAGGCTTTTAATCCCCAGAAAAGCATCATGATTACATTTTAAACAAGGCCAAAAACATGACCTTCAGCATCAAAAGCTTCATATTTATATCTGCTTTAAATAAAAGCCTCTTTAAACTGCGACCAGGGGGAAAAGGCCTTCTTTCTCACTGCCAGCAGGAGCCCCCGAGACCACAGAGCGGGGTGCCAGTCAGCCACTGGGAGGCGGACCTGGCCAATCCATTAAGAAATGTTTTTTGGGATTTAGGGTTTTCGGGTTTCTGTGACATTGAGGGGATACCAAAAAAAAGAGTGAATCCTCAATCTGCAGGCTAAGCCTCTGTACCCGTGATGGGAAGATTGCAGGTTCGAGCCACGGCAGAAGTGACATATCCATAGCCAATGAAGAGAGCCTCTTATGCCCCAGCACCAGGGGCACCACATGGTGGCTGACCCTGCACTGTGACCCTCCGTGCCCCAGGGGGCGCTGCATGCTGACTGACACTGCATTGTGACCCCCCCCAACCCCAGGGGGCACTGCGTGCTGACTGACACTGCACTATGACCCCAAAGCTTGCTCTCACCTTCATACGAGTCTGTGTCTCATGGAGAACAAGATGGGGGAGGGCAAAAGAGATTGTCCCCATGGGGATCTAAGACGTATCACTACGCTATTTTATCTGAACCAGGACTGGGTGCAGCATCAGCAGGGACCTGGCCCACATCTACGCCTTACGAGAAAACCAGCAAGTGACAGAGCATCTGGCAGCAAAAGCGCTTTGGGTTAAGGTGCATCACACAGCTTCTTCCATAATCTGAATCACAAACAGATTAATGCTGAGGATCAGTCACCTAGCCACTGAAACAGGACTTAATGATTCACTCAATAGAGGAGATGCTCTATTTATCCTAGTCCAGGCCTTGCTCCCTGACCTGGGGCGTTAACGATAGCACCATGGTGCTAACCGTTTCAGGTAACCCCCCCCCCCCCACACACATACACACACACACACACACACACACAGAGCAGCAAGCAGGAAACTTGTGTTTAGTGTTCCAGGAGTTAGACAGTTTATACATTAAAAAGGACATACAAAATCCATTTAATTGAAATTCCATTTTTAAAACAGTTGTGATTCCAGCAGCATCAGACTTCTTGCACAATTAGAAACAATTTAAAAGACAGACAGCAGACCAAGTTTCCTGCTAACTCAGGCATTCAGCAGCTCTCCTCAAGGGGGCCTCACGTCACACCGGTTCACTAGCACTACATGGGAATTATTACCTGATGAACCCCCCCGTAGCTTAAGTTCCACCCACATCAGCACTGACCTGTTTCTGGATTAACCCCACCCACTCAGCCAGCATTCAGAGAGTTCCACACCTGCCCCCACCCGCCACAAGCTCTGCCATCCAATCATTAAACATCAGCTCCATGGGCTTGCGGCTTGCCCAGCTGCCTGCGTTCACGGTGGGGATGATCTTCTTTGGCTTCAGCCACTGGATGAAGTGCTTCAGCTCCACATAGCTACTGTGCTCACTGTAGGGGATTTCTGGGAGGGGAGACCATTGAAGACAAAAGGCTCACAGATTTGAGACTATTCACACACAATTCGAGATACAAAACCATAGAGTAGCACTTTAAAATGCAAATACTCTTAAAAATGGTCCATTGCACACCCACCATACATGGTAATGTTGTCCTTGACCAGGGGCTGAATGTTTTCCAAACCCGCAGCCTGGCTTGAGAAGGTCCAGCCTGTGGGCTTGAAGGCCAGGACTTTGTTATAGGTACCAGAGAACCTCCTGAGGTGAGTCTGCAGCCCCTGGAAAACAGCAGAGAATTCAGGACAGCACCAGAGCGATGGGGCCCAATAAGCAGTGAGTGGTGAGCCCCATCAGTGTCCTTTACTGCAACAGAGCTAGCCTACACACACACCCACAGTATCCAAATGACGGCACTTCCAGCTTCGACGTGGGTGGTGGAACAGGCCACAGGGACGTGTGAGGGCGACAGGACAGACCTTGATGTTGACCTGTCTCATGGGCAGCACATGAACCCGGGCAGAGCGCCAGTCCGTGGTCACGAGCTGGGAGACCTGCTCCAACTCTAGGCAGCTCATGGTGAGGAACTTGTCCCGAGACATGGCAACCTTACAGCCGAGCACCTCTGCTAGTGCTATGGGAGAACACACAAATACATAAGCAAGGGCCCCCTTTGGCTGGGTGCTACAAGGCCCCCCCCCAAGGCTACAGCACTCACCAAAGAATACCTTCTCCTTACCCACAGCATAGGCACCACACACGACCAGTGTGCAGGGATGCAGGGTCACATGCTCAAAGGCCACATTGACAGCAAATGTGATGACCTCCTGTTGGGGGGGGAAGGCATACTCTGGACTGCAATACCTGTACGGGATTAAAAAAAACCTCACTGGGACTTAAACACATTACTCATCATTGTGTTTGGGTGTTTGGATCACAGGACACTGTAGGTACAGACCACAGCACTCATGCAGACTCACTCACGTGGTGTCCAGATATACGGTCTGCACCCTGCAGCCTTGCAGCTCTGGGTAGCGTTCCATAGACGGGTTGGCCCGGAAATCGCCTGTGTGCAGAATGATCTGTCCGTCGGCCAGCAGGAATAGGAGCATGGCTGCACCTGGACAGCTAAGAGGTGTCACCGTGGTTACCACACCGTTCCATAGAAGCGTAACCGCAGTCGCCACACTGCAAGACATCCAAGAGGCTCCAAAGATGAAGCATAACCCCGGTCACCATGCCTACAGCTCAAATCAGCTGTAAACCGAGATCTTGGTGATCAGTACTAAAGCTCAGAGACACTATGCGAAATTACAAGTACTAGCATTTAATCCTTGTCAAGTAAATCTAGGAGTCACCTTTGACTCAGAACTCAGTTTTGAGCTTCACATTAGAAACATACCTAAGAGTGAATTCTATCATCTTAAGAACATGACAGAGTGCATCCATTTTGCTCTCAAGCCAATAGACACACCAGCGTCCTTCTACTACCTGTGATGCTCTACGTTCCGATATCCCTAATATATCAACCACTATTACTTCAAGTCAACCACACGTGTGTTAGTCCCAGAAAGTCTCTGCACTTGCTTCCTGACTGCTTCAGAATTGATCAAGATTCTTCTCTTGGTTTACAAAGCTCTTACTGGTCTTGGACCTACCTATTCAGATTTGCGTTTATCCTATGAACCCTGGAAATCTCAGGTCATCAGGTAGCATTTTATTTATTCCTATAGCCCAAACAAAAACCCTCAGGGAACCATCCTTTTACCGCCAAGCTCCACGTCTGTGGCACAGCCTTCCGGAAGACCTGAAGCCAGCAGAGAATGTTCATGTCTAAGAAGGAACTCAAGACCCCTCCTTTTAATCTGGCTTTTACTTGAGTTTATTTTTGTCTTTGTGTTACTCCATTTAATTACTTGGTATATGGGTGGGGGTGGGGGGGATATTGTTTTCATTATGTAAAGCACTTTGTTTTATTGTGTTTGTATGAAAATTGCTATTTAAAAAAAAATCTAAAATGATCCATACTCTAAAAGGAGGGAACTCCAAGATGAAAGCCCACGAGTGAGTGGGAGGCAGGGCTGTGAATCTGTACAGCAGAGCAGGTTGAGAACAGCATGACAATTAAGCAAGTAGGCAACTGGGGATGGTGCTGACAGCCAATTCAGAGGGTCCAAGCGTAGCAAAATGGAGTATCTATGCACACAGACTGTAGTGAGCAATACTCACTGATTGGCATCCAGCAGCAGCACCCGCACACCCTCCACAAAGACCTCAGTGTTCATTGGGAGAATATGAATGTACTGTTCCTCTACCCGCAGCTTGGTCTTCACCAGGTTACCGGTGATCTGGTGTGTGACAGACAGCAGTGACACTCACCTGTAGGAGTGCTGACCAGACAACTGATGATCAGAGGACATTCAACTCCACAAGCAAGTGGACAGTCAGCTCAGATCTCCATGCGCCTCAGCAGGAACTGGGTCATTGCCTACCTTGTTGCAGTAGATGGGCAGCCTGGAGTTCTTTGTGAGTCCGCCATAGTGGTCAGAGTGAAAATGGGACAGGAAGTAGCAGGTGATGCCATCGATCAGCCCGTACTGGAAGGCATCTACTACAAAGCCAGTGCCTACACCACCCCCAAAGAAACACACCGTTAGAATGATTTAAATGCTAATTAAACTCAATCCATCCTTCCCCCCCAAATAAGTCAGTTTGCATAAAACATAAGCAACATGGGGCCAGAGCACCAACAAGTTTCAGGCAACCATTTTCTAAGGTTTCCATTTACCCCATAGATTGGAAGTGACTGTCAGCAGCACTAGCTCGATCAAACACCTTAGCTGCTCCAGTCACCAAGACTCGAGCCTCAATATTGTGGAATTACACGCTCTGGATCATCTGGTTCCCATCTTGCACTCAGAAGATGCAAATCTACCAGGGAAAAGGCAATGCACAGCAGGGACCACACCACCAATACCACAGCCCAGGGGCCCTCTGCCATGCTGAGAAACTACAGCAAGTGTTAATCAGGAAACACACACATGGACCCAACCTGGGATCTTCTTGTAGAAAGGGCAGCATTTCACCCGCTCTGTGCCATCCTCGCTGGCTCTTCCTCGAGTCCACCTCTTCCTCCAGGGTCTGCTGGCTCTGTCAGCCGTTGCCGTAGATGCAGTATCACCCTCAGCTGCCTGGGCTGCTGCATCCAGATCACCCAGAGAATGGGAGGCTTTCCTCTTCCTTCTGCCCCCAGCACACCGTCCTCCTGCCAGTACTGGGGTCACCTGCTGAATGTTCTCAACAGCTAGGGTAACCTCAGGCTGAGGTTCTTCCTTCTTCAGAGGCTTCAAGCCGAAAAAGACACCAATGTCCGTCTGCTTGAGTGTGGAGGAAGCTGGTTTTACCTGAGTCTTTCTTGGGGCCATATCACCTATACGGTTCAGTCCCTGGAGGAGCTCGGGTGCTTTTTCACCACCGTCGTCCTGACTGCTCCACTCAGCTCTGCTCAACAAATGGTCCCGCAGGTTTTCCAACACCAGGCTTTGAGGAGAGCACCAATCAGGGTCCTCAGATTCCATGCCTTCCTCCTTTAAATTTAGAACATGAGCATTGGATTCATCTGAACCCCCAGCATCTGTCGCACCAGCAGGCAAGTAATTAGCAGGTGTTGATGAGTTGACGAGACGTCCCTGGTCCTGCAGGTGAGTCTCTGCTAACACTTTGCTGTCGTGCTCCTGCTGGGTCAGAAGTTCAGCAAGGCGGTCATCATCATCATCATTCTCCTCCTTAATTCCTGTCATATCACTGCTGAACAGCACTTTCCTGGAGGACACCACCTCGACCTCCGTGGGTAAAGAGGAGATGGGGGAGTAGGAGATGTCATCGCTGCCACTGGAATGGTGGGCTGAGGCAGATTCTAATGAGGAAGGTGTGACCACCAGAGCATCACACACCCTACTGGCTTTAAGAGTAGGGGTCCCTCTGCCCCGGTGAGAGGCTGTCTTCCCGCCTCTGACAGACGGGGACCAGCCCTTCTTTTTTTGGATGTCCTGCACAGTGGGGGACCGAAGGCACATCAGGGCGTTGGGGGAGGCATGAGCTACTGGCAGGTCTGGCCTGGACTGCTTACTGGGGGAGGGGGTCGGACTGGAGGTGCTGGGCACATCCTCCAGGAGCCCCCCCAGGCTGGCCGTGCCCTCATCACCAGCTGCGCGGCAGTGGGCCAGCTGTGAGTGCCTGTACTTCCTGTAGTGGCTCGGAATGGTGGAGGAACAGTGGAGGCCATCGGGACATTCTGCTTGTTCAGGTGGGGTAGGGAGAGGAAAGATAAGAAAAGGTTTGGAGCAATGAGAATGATTAATGAAGCCAGCTCTCACCACAGGTCCCACTAAGTGTCTGCTTTAATATATAATTTGGTCATCGGTGATCATTGTTGACACACCATAGCACACATAACAAAATGTGTCCTTTGCATTTAACCCCTATACGAGGGGGCAGCTAATTCAGTGCTCTAACCACCACTGCCTTTAGACTTAAGGCTAAGCATAGCCTGTCATCCAACATCCAGCCTTACACATCGGCCAAGTGTGTCACTGATGATAAACCCCTTACCGTCCTTCGGGCCGCTGTCTTCCAGGCACTCGGAGACATGCCACTGAGGAGACTGGCCCAACAGGATGCGAAAAGGCATCTGGCAGCTCGGGCAGACGGCAGCAGGCGACGCCGCACCTACCGAAGCATGGCCTCGGGCCGCCCCCCTGGCCGGCGCGCAGTGACTGGAGGCCGGCCGCTTCTTCGGCCTCCTGGTTTTGCGGAGAGGTTTGTATTCCCAAATGTCATTTTCAGAGTCGCTCTCGGGCATTTCAGCCACCAAAAAAAAAAACCACAGCACTTACACGTTTGTGTCGTAAATCCCTTTACGTTACATGCACACATCTGGAAGCGAATCTCCACCGCGATGGGTGCGCACGCAAGCAGCCGCGTGCCAAGTGACAGTGAACAGCTGCAGTTTACAGGTTAGCGTTAGCAGCTTATCCAGCCGCAGCTGCAAGCTTCATACTTCCCTGAAAAGAGTCATTCTTTCAAGGATATTCATATATGCTGCGTCAGGAAAACTTTGAAATAGAAAGTTGCGGTCACACACGATCATAGGCAAACAAACTCCAAGGTTTATTATATAAACTAGCTTCCGCGCCCCGATTTGAGAGCTGATAGACTTACCGCCAAACCCGCTAGTATGCTATCGCCGAAACGGCGATGGCCGATTCCACACATTACTACCGATTACATTTACACAGAAGACCCTAATAGTGGAAAATTACATGGAACGAGGCCTTAAATTATGTACTTAAATTATTTACATTACTTCCTTAAATCGTATAACATTAAAACCTTAACAATCGAAGTTTCAAGTCCCGGTGACGAATCTTCCGAGACCGGACTAGACGATCTTTTAACTCCGCTTCGCACTGATGTCTGAAAGATGGCGACTCACAGTACCATCGCAGACCTGCTGCTGGTCCAAAACCAGCTGGACTACGCCCTGGAGGATGCCATATCGCCAGAAGAACAAATGGAGCTTGTGCTTCAGTATCTGAAGAAAATCGACGATAGGGAAAAGGATCTGAAAATCCCCGACTTTGAAGAAGGCGAGTGAAGTGAGGCGGGGCCGGGCTGCACAGGAAGCGGCACCAACCTGTTGCCACTTCACTGCTTCAGAGTAAAAGCTGAACATTCGGCGCAGTTACTGGTGCCTTTCCAGCGCTTCTCATGAGCGAAGGGCTCGTAACAGACTATTACCAGGCGGAAAGTCTAAACCGAACGGGGGCGATGTCTTGGGTCGCAGCTTTAACATGTCACAATCTAACAGTGTTTACAAATAGGTAACTAGATGTGGATGTCCGTGTTGCGCTTCAGCCCGATAGTCAGAGGTGGGTAATTCAGGTTCAGAGAATTAACGTACAGAGTATAAAGAGTCAGAGTCACAGAGTACAACACTGGTTGGTTGGTCGGTCTGCATTTTTACTCTCTGGACCTGAATTGCCCATCTCTGCTGATAGTGCTGTACAATATATGGTCATTGCACGTTGTTTGTGTACTTGGTGGGCTAGACTGGATACGGTCACCTGTATACCCACTGTATCGCCTCTTTTGTTGTTTATTAAGGGTCCAGATAGCATAGGTGCTGGATCCCCGTTGTCCATTAGTTCTTATATTGCACTTGTCTTGCACTGTCTTGTTGTTTGTCTTTCCAAACAATGAAGCCATCTCTGAAGCTACTGCTCCTGTTGCAGGCCTGGAGTGGCTGAACACGAAGGGTCCTCTCTCCCTGGCCACAGACCTTGTTGGGAAAGTGGTGGTGCTCGATTTCTTCACCTTCTGCTGCATCAACTGCATGCATCTGCTGCCAGACCTGCAGGAGCTGGAGCAGCGCCACCCTGTGGAAGGTGTGAAGGTCGCTGTGGGTCCCGGACGGATCACTGGCGCACACCATGTCTGAGAGGCTGTTTTTGTGAATGGGAGGGGAAAAGTGGCTGCTGGGGCTGCCTTCAGTCTGCATGGCCTGTTTCAGCCCCCCTTCCTGCCACTGTGAGACAGACCCACATATGGCTCTCGGGGTGACACCCCCCCCCCCCTTCATTACATTCTCATATCCATGCATGGAGATAAGTACCTGTGTCACTGAGGATCTGAGTAAATATAACGATGTTAACAGGGGTTTCTGTTAGTTTTACGGCTGTTAGTTTGGTTGCTGTTGGGTTAATTTGCCCCCCCATCACACTGTGGGGGGGTGCATTGAGTGGCCTGATAAGCCGTGTGGCTGACGGTCCCCAGTTGCGGGGTTATCGAGGTTTGTCCCATGATGCTTTTAGTCTGCGTTAATGTGTTCAGCTCCTGTGAGACTCTGGACCCCCACAGGGTGCTTTTATTTCCATGAGGACAAAGTGGGGGGGCTTAAAATAGGCTCCGGTGCCTTAATTTAGCCACGTCCCTATTGACACTATCTCTGCTGCGCGATGTCCTCTGCCTGCCGGCCATTCAACAACATTATCAGGGCCGCGCCCTCGCTCTTAACCCCTGGCAGTGCTCTTGGTGCATTCCGCCAGGTATTCAGCATGGAGGTTTGGGACAGGCGTGCGCCGTTGCTGTTGCGCTTATGTCTTTGTGGTCACTTGATCGTTTACGGACCATGGGTGAGTATGACGTGTCCTGTTGGCTGGGACGCTGTGGCATCGGGATTGGGACTGTTTGGCACCTTTGTCTGCAGTTCAGAAAGTATGAACAAGACCAGCAGCCTGGAGATTCTGCTTCTCTATCAATCTCTGGTTATTTAACCCACCCTTTTGTACACTGTGCAGTTTTGCTGTATAATTACACATTTGTCTGGTATTAATTTGATGCTCTCTCAATTGAACCAGGTTATTAAGTTTATCAGAATTTTGTGATTGTAGTTATAAAGAGCAGCAGTACAACACAACTTGTATAGACAGATAACTTATTAATTCTGAAGGAAATTTGGTGTGTGTGTCATGGTCTGGGAAGTTTACCGTGTTCCTTCTTGGAATAATATAACCTTTCAGTTGTTGAGTGGCTTTTGTTGCATGTTGAGATCCCTTAGGTAAGTCAGGTAGAGCTTTTCTAACTAAAAGCCCTTTCAGATACACCCCACGTATCTCCTTCATCACATCAGTCACTGGGCTGTGTCCTGTCTGCCGTCACACAGTGCGACCCACTGTGTCTGAAATGTGATTTTGGGCCTCACCAAGCATCCAGCCGCACCTTATATTTTTGGAACATAATCTAATCTCCGGTCCCCCCCCCCCCATGCAGTTTTGAGCTTAAGTTCCAATGTTGCATTCTAGGTTCTTCCACAAAATCCCAGTGAGGTTTAGGTCTAGATCAGGCTGGTTCAGACTGGTTCTGCTAAGTCACCGTGGCTTTCTGGCATTTCAGCTTGTCTTGCTACTGCTCCTTTAACCTGGGGGGTGGAGAGGCCCAGACCTCCCTGCATCCTCTAGGTCTCTGTGTGACTTTCTGGATGATTTCTGCCGCCTGAAGGTGATGGCTGATGGGAAGCACAAATCGGTTTACATTGATAAAAACCTCAGGGGGATCTTTAAATGGAGCAATGTGCCGAGGGCTTGGTGAGGGCCAGCGCCATTTGGGGGGCACGGCAGCTGCGTGAGCACCCTCTGGCCCACCCACCCTGCCCACCACGGCGCAGCCTGACCCGCTTCCGATTTGCCAGGCGTATAAAAGAGGAAATGAGGCCAGCTGAAGTACGTCAGTGATGCCCCAGGTGGGCCAGCATCCCGCTGCTGTGCTGCGTCGGCGCTCTGCTCTCCTCCAGCTAACATCACTGTCTCCTTGTGAAACTCCCCTGCAGGCCTGAGCTCCTCCTCAGTGCTAATTGGTTATTTAGGTTGTCCATGTGACCTAGGGAGGTGGGGCGTGTGTGAGTCCCCTGAGGACCCCTGGTTTGGTAGTGACTGAGCCGGCCGTCTGTGTGCCTGCCGCGTGAAGGTGCACAGGACCCATATGCCTCGCTTAACGCCCCTCCCCCCCAACCCACATGCGGCCCCGGTTCTGGAAGTCTCGTTTTGGACTGTCCCTTGTCCTGACCCTTGTCCCCCCTCCCTTCCGCTGCAGACGGCCTGCTGGTGGTGGGTGTCCACTCGGCGAAGTTCCCACATGAGAGAGAAGCGGCCAGCGTGCGGAGCGCCGTGCTGCGACATGCTATTGGCCACCCTGTAGTGAACGACGGGCACGCCTGCCTCTGGCAGGCCCTTGAGGTGTCCTGCTGGCCCACCCTGGTGCTGCTCGGCCCGAGAGGAAACCTGCTCTTCTCCCTGGTGGGCGAGGGACATCGCGACCGCCTCTTCCTGTTCACCCAGGCCTCCCTGCAACACTATGGCCAAGCCGGGCAGCTGCGGCCTGGCGCTGCCCTGTTAGAGAAACTTTGCCGGGACACAGCACCCCCCTCTGCTCTGGCCTTCCCAGGGAAGGTGGCGATGGACCGTGAGGGGCAACGGCTGGTAGTGGCGGACACAGGGCACCACAGGGTCCTTGTTCTCTCCAGCCGAGGACACGTGCTTCACTCTGTGGGGGGTAAGGTGTCTCCAGTTCTGCCATAGTAAATGTGCATGCATGCTTCGCCTGGGCTGTAGTCTGTGTGATTGCTCAGGTGTTTTTGTGCAGGGCCAGTGAGCGGGTGGAGAGACGGGAATGTGGCGGAGGCCTTGTTCAGCTCCCCCCAGGGCGTCGCCTTTAAGGGAGATGTGGTTTTCATCGCTGACACTGAGAATCACCTCATCAGAAAGGTCAGTGGCAGTCATAAATCACGGTGCAGGCAGGCGGACCCTGCAGGGGTGCAGATATGGGCCAGTTCCCAATTGACCAGGGACATTCACAGAATTTAGGCACCCCGCCCCAGCTCTCACTGTGTTCCTGACCACCCTTGACCAATTTGCTGATTCACCATTAAAATCATCATTAATAAACCACACCTCAGCAGTGTGCAGATATGATTACGCTGTGCGTGTCTGTGCTGTCAGTTCTGCTGTAAGTCCTGCCCCCCATCTAGATCGATCTCCTGGAGGGGAAGGTTAGCACTCTGGCTGGTGTGGGGGTGCAGGGCACAGACAAGGAGGGGGGGGGCTTTGGCCCCCAGCAACCTATCAGCTCGCCTTGGGACCTGGCCCTGGGCACTGCTGGTAAGTACTGCTCGTGAGCTCACTCTGCCGCGCTCCAGCCTCCTTTAATGACCCTGCGTATGTGTGTTCCTGCTTCCAGGTGGCCCGGAAGGTGGCGTCCTCTGGATCGCAATGGCCGGCACACACCAGCTGTGGGCGCTGTTCCTGGAGGACGGGAAGCTGCCTAAAGGCAGGTGTGTGCTGGGGTGGCAGGCAAGCAGGCCAAGCATGTCAGCGGCGGCCCGACTTGGTGCATTTTAGGGCCTTGAGCTGCTCCCTCTGATTCCCTTTCCAGGGAATGCCCCAAGGGCACGTGCGTGCGGTTTGCCGGCAGTGGCAGCGAGGAGAACCGCAACAACGCCTACCCCCACAAGGCGGGCTTCGCACAGCCCTCAGGCCTGGCTGCTGAGCCAGACGCACCCTGGGCCTGCCTGTTCGTAGCCGACAGCGAGAGCAGCACCGTCCGCACCGTGTCCACTGTGGACGGGGCCGTCAGGAACCTGGTCGGGGGAGAGAGGGACCCACTGGTGAGGCTGGGGAGCTGATTGTCTTTGGTTTGACGGGTGGGTGTGTCCAGAGGCTCCGGTCGCAGGAGAATGGGGTTCATCACCAGTTGTTTTGAAGAACATGTCGTATCCATTACATTTTGTGTCAAATGGTACATCTTTTAAAAGAGGAGATATTTTAGATAAGGTAAAAAGACATCAGTGGTGTGGTGGTACTATTTGCACTTTAAAGTCAGACACATTTATTAAACATAAGGATATACCGCACTTATATTGATTACAAAGTTTTGGGTGTCATTAAATGCCTCATTAATATTTTAGCCACTCTACTAATCTGCTTAACAAAATGAGGCCGTAAATAAATGTCCATATAACACTGAAAAGCTGGCGCCTGGCCAAGTGTGTCACCTGTCATCTGAAGCCCTGGTGATTACTGCACATGCGCGATGCAATATCAGTATGATACCGCCCAGCCCTACGCCAAGGCGGTATGCGAGTCGAGTGGATGCCACGGAGTTCACAGCTTGACCCGGCTCCTCCGATTTTGTCCTGCCAGAATCTCTTTGCTTTCGGAGACGAGGATGGCACTGGGGTTAGCGCCAAGCTGCAGCACCCACTGGCCGTGGCCTGGAGCCGTCAGAAGCAGCTGCTGTACATCGCCGACTCCTACAACCACAAGGTATGTGGGCCCTCCCAACCCGGACCGGTCTGAGGTACCTGTGCAGCCCACAGGCTGCTCGGGCCTTCACCTCAGTGTATCGGCCTTCCGGTTTTAGTCAGGATGACAAACGATGTCTCTAGAGCCCCCATGGGTCATGTCCGTCCATGTTTGTGTACAGATCAAGGTGGTGGACCCAAGGACCAAGCAGTGCAGGGTGCTGGCCGGCAGCGGGGAGGCGGCAGGGGCCCTGGGGCCCTTCAGCGAGGCTGGCTTCAGTGAGCCGGGGGGGCTGTGTGTGGGGGCCGACGGGGAGGTGCTCTACGTGGCCGACACTAACAACCACCAGATCAAGGTCCTGCACCTGGAGAGTGGCATGGTGTCACTGGTGAGGTTCGGGGAGAGATTTCTGGCTGACGGCGGGCTGGGACTATGTCACAGCTCTCCCTCCCTCCCTCCAGTTGCCTGTCTCTGTGGAGGAGGACGTCACGGAT
>JAODJX010000043.1:769045-781355 GCA_026776945.1 Isichthys henryi
GATACCATAGCCCCCACCGCCCCCAGGAAGGCCCCCCCGCTCCCAAGATCTGCCCCCAAAGTGGAGATGTCCCCACTGAGTGTGCCTCCTGGAATAAGGATAACACTGCGGCTCCAGCTTTCGCTGCCAGCCGGGTCCAGTCTGACCCCAGAGGCCCCCAGCTTCTGGGCCCTGTCTGCAGACGGTGAGCCGCTCATCCCCCCGCTCCCAACCCAAACCCCATTTCCGTAGCACTCTATAGCTGTTATGGTGTGGCGTTGTTTCCTATTGAGGTATCCATTCTGCCCCCTATAGGGGAGGAGTGGCTCCTGCAAGACCAGCATGTGAGCGGTGACATCACAGACATGTCTGAGCTGCCATCTGTCACGGTGCATGTCCCGGCGACGGCTCCGCAGGCCACGCCCACTCTGGTGCTGGACGTGTGGCTGTGTTTCTGTGGTGTGGGGGGCACGTGCATGATGAGAGCGGTGTCGTTCCGGCAGCCACTGAGCGTTGCCGGAGAATCGTGCGACACCACCATGGAGGTTACGCTGCCCCATGCCTTCTGAAGGTCTCACCTCCCCTGTTTCCATTTCCTCAGACTGCTGATGGGCTGCTCTGGCCCTCCTATCCTCCCAGGTCCTCACTCATATGCTCATCCTCTTCTTCCGCCTCCGGCTACAGGCGTCTGCTCGGCGCCCCCTAACCCAGCAGCAGCACAACCAAGTGCCTGTTGGGGACCTGGTCCCTCCCAAATCAATGCTGCAGCTGGTGATGTTTGGTCACGAGATTTAAATTCTCTGCAGAGCTCTGGTGCTGCACTGCCAGGCCGAGTGGAGCTTAACATCTCCTGTAGAGGAGCACTTTAATGCACTTATGATGTCTATTTTAACTTGTGTTTACTGTTTTATGTCTAAATAACTGATGACTTAATGCTTTATTGGGACATAATAACATAAATATTGAGTTCGAGTATAGCTGCCCTGCTGGCCAATTTGGATAGCTGCGCTCGCCTCATTCTGCCACACCCATGTCCTCCGTGTTGCTCAGTGATATGCGTCTAAAATCCGAGTGAATCCCAGGATGCCACATGAGGCCAATTCCCCGGAGCTGCTCCACCCCCAGCGTCGCCATGGCTGAGTCTCTGGGTGCCTCAAGGACAAGGATGATTCTGGGGGGTGCAAGCCTACTCTGGTGCCGCTGTGGTGTGGACCCTGTCGGGCCCGGTCCTGGCAGGGCTCCGCCCCCTCTACATGCTGGTTTCGGCTGGTTCCCACAGGAGTTCCTTCCTGTGATTAAAAGGCAGGTGTGACATAGGCTGCCCATGTCACTGTCAACAGCAAAAACACAGAAGCGGGACCCTGTGAGCTGACAGGCTTCACACATGTGACCTTCTGTCAGCATATGAAGATTGTAATAAAACATTTGGTCAGAGTCAGTTTCAGCTTCTTCGCTTACAGCTTTCAGCTTCTCGGGTCCTCTGTGTCACTATGGGGTCTGGTTGGCGCCGTGGGACTCTGTGCCTGACGGTGAGCCACTAACAGAATGGTGCATGGGCTGTGGGGGGGGTACGACGGTGCATGAGATGTGGGGGTGATATACGGTGTGGGGGGGTATGACGGTGCATGGGATGTGGGGGTGATATACGGTGTGATGGAACTGCCATGGTACTGCTCTCACTGTCATGACGCACAGCACTGTATGACAGGGCGCTATATAATATAATCAGATGGAAGTGTGTGCTGCACTTCAGCAGATTTGTGGAGCCCCTAGAGGAAGCCTGTGCCCAGCCTATCTGTCAGTCAGCCCCCCCCCCCCGGCGGCTCGGAAAACAGGAAGCTGTCACTGCAAATGATGGAGTGCCTCAGTGCACAGCCAGGGATGCACTGCCAGTGTCCACAAGCGGTGGGGAGCAGCGGGGGCCCCTCCAGGCCGCAAATCCTAATGCAGCGTGACATACTCATGCAGAGCCGGGCCACCTGGCCGCCCTTCCCTATAGAATCATGCAGCGGCCGCAGAGTCACATGACCGCTAGTCAGGTGCCCTCACCGTGGCTGTGCGGTCAGACCGCGGTCAAGGGGCAGCCTGCTGGACCCCTTACCTCCCCAAGGCTGTGCAGTCGGACCACTGTTAAGGGGCAGCCTGCTGGACCGCTCGCTCCCTCCAAGGCTGTGCGGTCGGACCACGGTCAAGGGGCAGCCTGCTGGACTCCTCTTGTGTCTGGTCAGATTGACTTGGCTCCATTGTTATTACAGTTTGATTTTCACTGGGTCTGTTTTCACAAAGCAGTGGCCATACCCACACAAACTTCCAGGTATGCAATAGGAAAAGGACACCAGACTGTGTATATATCCACTGCATATGAGTGCCACTGAGCCCCAGAGACACATTCCCCATGTGTGTGAACATACTTGGCCGATTAACCTGGTTCTGAAGTTTCTGAAGTTCTCAAAAGGAGATGCTGGGCTGTAGCCAATGAAAATTGAAAGTGACTCAGAGCGCTAAGGGATCCATTTGAAACCCTCAGTAGCCTATGTCATCTACTCAGGTGAGAAGATGCAGGTGTAGCTTACACTGAGGATAGAAAGAGGGTGTGCACCGCATTCCATCAGATTCTCAGGGTATACGGGGGTGCCAGAGATGCCAGTAAATGAACAGCAGGTCAGGATCTAAGCTGCTACAGTTACTTACATGGGACCTCACTGCGGGTTTTTATACAAAGTGGATCACACAGCTGCCGCGGACCAAACTTAAGATAATGGATCCGTCTTTTAAAAGCCACTCTGGACTCGACGCGATGGGGCGATACGCTAATCGCCTCCCAGGATGAGCGCCAGGCTTTCCTTCCAAGCAATCCAGGGCGTCCGAGAGGCAAACATGCCGTTCGCTGATTGTATGTCTGCGCAAGAATAAGAATCCTCTTTTCCGGAGCCTGGGTCGGTTCCGAACAGCTGGCGTACAACTTCAACCACGGAAAAGTTATCCTCGGTCGATCGGGGGTGTCCGGGCATAAGTTTTGAGACGAAAGCACGATCCCCGGTGCCGGTTTCTGCTTTTCGTTTTCCTTTCATCCTCCCCGTCTTTCTGCCGCTTGGAGCGTCCCCAGTGCATTAAAATGCGCGGCTCTGATCTCATTCTCCCCACACAGGAGTCGCAGCCCGGATCTTTCTAAAGACTTCTGGAGGAACTGCGGGTCCGAGAGGGTTTACCTGTAAAACTAAATCAAATCAAAGACGCCCTTGAGTCTGCAGTCAGACCGCGGCGATCATCAGCGGATGCGGCCTCGGGTCGATCAAGCGAACAGAGCACGAGGGATTGCTGGCAGAGTTTAAAAAATAATGACAGGGGCAGGTATAGAGATCGTCAGAAGAAAACAGGTAACTAAAATACGCAGGAGCCCGTCGGATGTTCGGCCCTTTACAAACAACATGTCATAGCAAGAAACGCTCCGTATTAAAAAAAAAAAAAACACTGATTTTGAGACGTACGTTTTCCTAAACTTTTTTTGTTGATATTTTTATTAAATTAGGCTGCTGCTATGCCACAAATACCCCATGATGAGTTGCATAGGGAGATGTAAATGAATATTGTAAATGAAGTAAATTCCGAGGTTCCAGAGCAGAAGAAAGAGGAATGTCTGCTCTTCATTCTAATTTTGCACGTATTTTGTTAACTGTACACACACATCGAGAGCAGTAGCCTAAAGAGACACCTTATGAGTGCTTGTGCAGTGTGCTTTCTGATCTGGAAACTACAACAGTCTCTATAACAAATATATTTACTTGACAATTTTCCTACGGTGCGTAATCACGCACGTGCGGTCCTGCCGGGGGTGCCCGCCGCTAGGACATAAGCGCTTCTTAACGGGAGGCTCAATTGGTCGCGAAGTGCCATGATGTCACCGCTGCTTTAACGTCTCCCGGACTCCCGGCGGAGTGAGAGAAGCGCCCGCTTGCTCCAGCCTCAACCGGCGGTGTTCGGGACGGCCGCATTCATGAAGGCGGCTGCATCCGTGCAGCGTGGCTCACCATGGGAGATGGGGCAGCTCTTGTCCGGCACGGCAACGGCTCGGGTGAAGCCGGGGAACGGGACGCCGTCTCGCAGCACACTGAAATGACGGAGCAGTGGGTGGTGGGAATGGGGATGCTTCTGGGACTGATCGTGCTCACCATCGTCATTGGGAATATACTGGTGATAGTGGCCATAGCCAAGAACCAGCGACTCCAAACGCTAACCAATCTGTTCATAGTGTCCCTGGCTTGCGCGGACCTGATCATGGGCTTGCTGGTGGTGCCTTTCGGTGCCGTCCTGGTGGTCAAAGACTCTTGGCTGTACGGGTCCTTCTTTTGCGAGTTTTGGATTTCGGTGGACGTCCTTTGCGTTACTGCCAGCATCGAGACGCTCTGCGTCATCGCCATTGACAGGTACCTAGCCATCACCTCTCCCTTCCGGTACCAAAGCTTACTCACTAAAGCCAGGGCAAAGGCCATCGTTTGCGCCGTGTGGGCGATCTCCGCGCTAGTTTCATTCCTCCCCATTCTGAGTCACTGGTCGAGAGATGCCACTGAGACCGCCTGCTACGACAATCCCGAGTGCTGTGACTTTGTCACCAACCCGGCGTACGCGGTCACATCCTCCATAATCTCGTTTTACATTCCGCTCGTGGTGATGATTTTCGTTTACGCGAGAGTGTACAGGGAGGCCAAGAAGCAGCTGGAGAAGATCGGCCGGTGCGAAGGCAGGTTTCTCCACACGTCGGCCAGGAGGAAGCCGTGCAAAATCCTGGCCATAAAAGAGCAAAAGGCGCTGAAGACGCTGGGCATCATCATGGGCACTTTCACGCTCTGCTGGCTGCCCTTCTTCATCGTCAACGTGGCGAGAGTGTTTTGCGCAGAGGTGGTGGACAAAAACCTCTTCGTCTTCCTAAACTGGCTGGGCTACGCGAACTCGGCTTTCAACCCCATCATATACTGCCGGAGTCCGGACTTTCGGAAAGCCTTCAAAAGCCTGCTGTGCTGCCCTAGGCAGGCGGACCGGCGGCTCCACGTCAGCTCCTGCGACCTGTCGCGCTGCTCCGGCGGATTCATTAACTCCCTGGACCCCAGCATGATAGGAACCTGGTCGGAGTGCAACGGGCTGGACAGCAGTAACTGCAGCCTGGACAAAAACGGCAAATCGACGTACCCTGAGTCCGAGCTGTAAGGCCGGAGTCCGACGTCGACCAGCTCTCGGTTCCCTCTGCCGATGCGCTCCCGGTTCCGTATTTCGAGAACTCCAGTTCATCAGTGCGGAATTTGCTTAAATGTGACTAATTTATCGCTAAACACACCCGACTAATGTACACAGTACTTCTGTAGTTACACCTTCAGTTTGATGGACCGATGTTATGTAACGACCACCGTGCAGCCCGTGCAATAACACGAAAACTCAAGTGTAATATAAGAAACTGGCTGTCTTATGTGCAAATTGTACTGATAGCTATTGTTTATATTAAACATTACCATGTACTGTACAGTAGCCTATTTATTTGCTACTTGGTTAAGTGCTCAAAGACACACGAATGTATAGAAAAGTTAGGCCAAGAGTTTGAATTAAATTAACTTTAACTCGTATATTATTATTTAATAAACTTGCACTTTGATGTGTAGAGTTCATATATTTTCATCATTATGTTCACTTTTAAATAGAATCTGTTCTAGTATTTGTTTTAAAAGGATAAAAAAAAATGAAAATCTGATTATGTCGCTAACCGCATTTGGTAAATTGGCTTTATTACACTATAAGCATGGTTTAAGAAAATAAAACGCTTGTTTAAACATCAGGGTCATGTATTCATCTCTGTAGTACCTTTTCATGTAAATATTTCTGTTGGCTTCTTGGAAACGCAGGAACGTGTTTTTTCACAGTCGTTTTCTTTTTGTGAAGTAGCGTTTGGGGTAGAAGAAGCTTTCAGTTCATTCAAATGTCACTTAGTACCGTTCGCCAGCACCGCGGCAGCCGGAAAGACATTTACCGTGTTTTAAGCCTGAAGTGAAATTCATCTGCCAATTAATCAATATATAATAGGCCTAAACTAGAAAAACTGCGATTACGTCTGGGGTTAAATCGGAATCAGACAGGAGGGGGAACCTGCCAGGCTCAGTGAAGGAATGGGGGAGTGAATAAGCCGCTCTATCCGTTAGTTTATTATTATATGTATTCATGATCATAATGTTTATTTGTGTTACCTTTAAAGCAATACAAAAACTAAAAACTGTGATCAAAAGGTTATTTTATTTGATATAGGTACTGTCCTATCACTATCGCGTAACTACATTGTACTTGAATTTTCTGAAGCATAATATGTAAATGAAACTTAAAAATGCACCAAAATTACTTATAACTACAAGTAATATTCAGTTTATTCATTTGTAATGTCCTAGTGAAAATGCATTAAAATATTTCACATATTGCTTCTTACACACGTCTTACCTCTGGCAGAGTCTATACGATACTAAATTAAGTTTTGGAAGCAGTACCATAAGTGAAACAGGTCAAAATGCAAAAACACGGAACAGAAATCTAGGCGCCATGTACGAATATGTCACTCGAGAAATGGATGTCTGGTGAGAGCAACTAATGAAAACTATATTAAAGTTGATGAAAAGACATGATTTATAGCGTAAAACTGACCTTTTATTAACCAAACACTTTTACTAAATTTTGGGACTTTAAGAAAAAAGGTCAATATTGAAGGAGGTGATTTGGGCGCGAGGAGGCGGAGCTGCGCTCGGGCGAGGCGCGATTTGGGCGCGAGGAGGCGGAGTTGCGCTCGGGCGAGCTGCGATTTGGGCGCGAGGAGGCGGAGCTGCGCTCGGGCGAGGCACGATTTGGGCGCGAGGAGGCGGAGCTGCGCTCGGGCGAGCTGCGATTTGGGCGCGAGGAGGCGGAGCTGCGCTCGGAGAAGGTGCTTATATGATCTGCTTTTATAATAATCTTATTCAGATTTCACATGTAGGCCTATTTGTTTGTTTGGTGTTTGAGATTACATTTCTACCAGGGAATTTATTTTAAGTAATTGTTCCGTTTATTTATCACTTCCCTCTGAAACGAAAGGGGCTTATAAAGAGTTCCCCACTGCTGCTGTCACTCAGCATTTCTGACACGTCTGAGATTTTTCATTGCAGGCTGCCCTGAGTAGATGGCCCATTCCACAATGTGTATTTCAGAGAAATGCCCCAGACCATACACAGGTCTGTAATTGTGTTGTATTTAAAATTTAAACCTAGATGAATGCAAATGATTCAGCATTTGATATTAAACTAACTTTAATCCTCAGCCAGGATAGGTGCAAACTTAAACCTGGAAGAGTAAGGAGCCTCCTGGTCAGTAAGCGTGGTGGTCAGGGATATACACGTCCAAGGTCGCTGGCGAAGCCCCGGGAGAAGCAGACTCATACCCAATACATCCTGAGAGGTACAGGGAAACATGGCGGGTTGCACTGGGAGTCATACACTAGGACTGGATCTCCAGCCGTGGTCTGCCAAGCGTTCCTTTAGGAAGAAAACAGCCTAAGTGCAGATGAACCCTTGCTGGAAATGAAAATAAGAGGGTCATCAGTCTCCCAGAAACCCCTTACTGAGGAAGCAGAATGTGGCCTCAGCCTGTTTATTCAGCCACTGGGCTGCTGTACCAAGGGTGACACTCCCAGGGGGCCACAGCGCACCTCATACCGGGAATCTCATCCCAGGAATCTCATCCCAGGAAGCCCCTTCGCAGTAAATGCTCTGCATCAGGGTTCCTCTTACTGAGTATGACTGTTCTGGGGGGTGCCTAGTCGGGGTGGCGTGGGGTGGGGGCAGGGCCAGCTGACCACCTTTAACTGTGCTCTCATGAGATAGTATTTTTAGATTAAGTCAATGAGGCAGTGATCGGGGGGTAGGGGGGCAGAAATAGGGGCTACCATCTGCCCCCATCTGTTGAAAGATGACCAGTTGCTGTGACACAGAAATATTACTCCCTCCCTTACAGGTGGAGAGAATGTGACAATGTGATTTCACAGAATGTAAGTGTTTATCTGCATCACAATGCACAAAGTCTGTAGGGCTTTTGGGTAAAAATGGGGTGACCCCCCCACCCCCAACTGCCAGCTGCTACACCTGCCGTCCCAGATGCCTCCTCTTCTCGCTACACTCACTGTCCTGGCGCCATGAACTGGATCTTTATGGCTCATTCTCCAGTACGTCCCGTCCCATCCACCTGAAGCCCGTGTGATGTAGGATGATCCACATTCAACGGCCCCACTGCTCCAGCTGGGGGTGGGAGGATTCAGTTAAAATGGCTCACTAGCTAATGCCTGAGTTTCAACTGCAAATTATCAGTTTCAAGTTATTAAAGAGCCAATCTCATTTCCATGGCAAACGCAGGAGTTTTCAGTCCACCCGAAGATACAGCGATGCCCATGGTGACTGCCATCACTACAGACGGGACTTTTCTTACAGGCAGCTAAGAGCTGCTCTTAATGTAGTGCTGGCATATCTGATTGAGGGCATCACCCACAGCAAAGTTCTGTCATCATATTGACAACAATTGATCTAATAAAACCTAATAAACTGCCACAGAAGAATATTCATCAGCTACCGTACCAACTGGCGAAGGCCCGGCACACCCGTGGGTGATCGGTGACGGCTACTGTACCATCTGGCGAAGGGTCTGCGCACCTGTGGGCCCCCGGGGAATCGGTGAGGGCCACTGTACCGACAGGCAAAGGCCCTGCGTGCCCGTGGGCCCCTGGGTGATCGGTGACGGCCACTGCACCATCTGGCGAAGGCTCTGCGCACGTGTGGGCCCCCGGGGGATCGGTCAGGGCCACTGTACCGACAGGCGAAGGCTCTGTGTGCCTGTGGGCCCCCGGGCGATCAGTGACGGCCACTGCACCATCTGGTTGAAGGCCCTGCGTGCCTGTGGGCCCCTAGGTGATCGGTGACGGCCACTACACCATCTGGCAAAGGCTCTGTGCACCTGTGGGCCCCCGGGGGATCGGTGAGGGCCACTGTACCGACAGGCGAAGGCTCTGTGTGCCTGTGGGCAGTGATGGGTGAGGCCTGCACGACTGCAGATATCGTTCCCCAACTAGCTGCAGTCATTCTGCACATCACTAAATGGTCAGCAAACAATGATGAAAGACACTGTATAACAGATGACTGTGTGTATGGGCCAAAGGTCACGTCTGTAAACTGTGCCACATCTGTACAGCGTCGGCCTGTTTGTTCTTATAGGCAGAAAAAAACACCATACGCCTGTTTTATTTTCTGTAATTGCCATATATACAGATAGAATATAGAATAATTAAAAACACAGCCAATTTACAGTATTTATCTACAAATGCATATTCATTTTTCCATTTAAGGGAAAGAAAACAGAAGGGATCCAATGAAGGAGAGGAGAACAGGAGGACCTGCAAGAGGGGCAGAAGACTGCAGGGGACACGTGCTGAGCCTGAGGGGGGCAGGGGAGGCTGCGTTTGGGGTGGAGGCAGAGATCAGGGAAGGCAGGGTAGAGGCTGAAGGGGTTAGAGAGNNNNCCCCCCCCCCCCCCCCCCCCCCCCCCCCCCCCCCCCCCCCCCCCCCCCCCCCGGCGGCCGCCATCAGAGAGAGCTGGACACGGCGAGTATCAGAACATCAGTCCAGTGCTGCTTCACAGCATGGTGACGTGCTGCCAGTGACGCACACGGGCCCGTGACCCCCAGCCCAGCCGCATCTCCATGAATGTCACATCTGACCCACTGGACAGAATCCCACGTCACTTTCCATACAAACCAGGCTGCCAGCCAACAGCCTTCATCGAGGTGAGACCCCGCCCCCATTTCCCATCAGCCTGTGCTTCCTCTCATGCTGGATGTAAAAGTGAGTGGGGGGACAACAGGCATCAGGCTCTGTGGGGCCAGGAAAGTGCAAAAGGCAGTGCACAGTAAGAGGGCGTGCCTGTAACAGGAAGGTCAAGGACACAGCCTACGTGCTTAGGGAGTGTGTGGCAACACAGACAGACAAGCACATAGACGGAGGGGCACGATAGCAGGCACACAAGCACACGCACACACACAGACAAGCACACGCACAGACACGCACACAGAAAAGCACACATGCACACGCACAGACACGCACAGACACGCACAGACACAGACACGCACACGCACACAGACAAGCACACGCACACAGACAAGCACACGCACAGACACAGACACGCACAGACACAGACACGCACAGACGCACACGCACACAGACAAGCACACGCACACAAGCACACGCACACACACAGACACGCACACAGACACGCACACGCACAGACACAGACACGCACAGACACGCACAGACACAGACACGCACAGACACAGACACGCACAGACACAGACACGCACACACACAGACACGCACACACACAGACACGCACACACACAGACACGCACACACACAGACACGCACACACACAGACAAGCACACACACAGAGACACACAGTGTTTAGACTCTGAATCACATGCCCCTCTTCCTGTAACAGAAGGAATCGAACTCAAGTGAAGCTGAATATAAATTACTTCAGCTTAAACTGGCCAGCGCTTAAACCGGGCAGGGGGGCAGGGGACATTGGTCGGGGGGGTCTTTTAGCCCATGCCGGCCAGCTCCCTCGATTAGGACCACGTGGCCCCCTGGAGGATGCCGGTGAGAGTGCCAGGTTCAAAGGGCACCTTTGTTAGTCTGTTTTCTTTGATGGCAGAAGTGGTTTATTTCAGGAATCTTCATACAGCGGCTGGATGTGGCGACTGCAGGAGCAGGTTGGTGGTGTCCTGAACTCCCCTCTCGGCCCACTCACTTGGGTTACTGCTCACGGCCGCCATCTCTGACTGTGCCCACCTGTGGCAGCGGGGGCCGTACACCTCCTGACGGGCCTGCTTCCCAGTGATGTCATTTCCTCTTGAGCCGGTCTTCCAGCTCATGTTGCCGTTTAATGAGTCTCTCGATTTCTGCTCCCAACGTCTGCAGGTTCTCCTGTAGAGTCACCGGTCACATGAAAGCCTTGCATTATTACTTTATGAACACGTCTAGCAACTTGAAAACTGTAAAAACAGCGTGTGCCCACCCCGCGACCCACTAATCAAAGCCTGATTAATGAAACAGGCTGATCATTCCCCTGGAACTGGAGCACTACATACAGCTGCCTGGTGTTACGGGCTGATCCCCCGCCTGAGCCACTAATCCAGCAAATCCGAACGTGCTAACATGCTAATGCGCCGACGCTCCAGCGTCAACGCGTATGCTCTGCACACTCAACACGGAGCCACTGGCATTCGGAGTGCCCGAGAGCGCCCCTCGCACCTTCAGGGTGATGTTCTTCAATAGCGTGTCTTCCAGCAGCGCCTGCAGCTTGCGATTGATCTCCAGCGACAGTTCAAGCGTCAGCCCGCTGTCGGCCGGATGCGACGTGTACAGGGAGGCCATGATGCCACCCCTACGGCTCAGGTGGGCCTTGTTAAAGTCCGATGCTTCTGATGAAAGGGCACCTGACTCCTCACGCAGCACGTAACTCTGGATAATCCTGCAGGGAGGGGGATTGTTTACAAAGAACCATTACATTCATGATTACCCTTCAGGCACTATACAAGCAACACCCCCATTGCAAGCCGATTATGGTACAGTCCTGAAAATTAATTTCTTATAACCCAGTATCACATCAAGGCCACATGGTCAACTGTGTGAGTGTGCTTGTCTGTCCATCTATCCTGCCTTCTTGTGCAATTACAGCAAAATCACAGGGCTAACATGTCAGTCCTGCCACTGTGATAATTACAGAAACTATAGCAGTCTATAGCAGTGAGAGATAAGCAGGCATGCGCGCGCGCACACACACACACACACACACACTTACCTTTATCAGCTCTCGGGTCACATGGGACCCCAGTCCCGCAGAACGCATTACAAAAAGAACAAATACAAATCATAAATGAGAGATGCCCTCTGTGGAGGATGTGGCCTGTTTCTCTCTGGCCGACTCCCTGGGTCACATGACCTACAGGCCACACCCTGCTGCCACACAAAGATGGCTGCCAATCATAGTGCTGCTAAGCCACCCAGGAGCCAACCTTGCTAGCAAGAGCTGCTTTGGCACCTCAAATTTCTTCTGAACTTTAATTCCTCTGGGCTTCCTAGTGCCCTGAGACTTACTAATCAGACTGGCCTTTGGAGAAGCTCCACACAAACACCAGGAGATCAGGCCAGAGGATGGGCTCCGAGATAAAGGAGAGCATGAGGGAGAGGGGGCAGAAAAGGGAGAGAGGGGACGGGGGAGGGAGGAGGAGAT
>JAODJX010000043.1:968620-979602 GCA_026776945.1 Isichthys henryi
GCCTGTGTTTGGCAAGCTGTGAGTTAGCGGATCCTCTCTGTGGTACAGCTTATTTTTGGCTGGGTGTGAGTTAGCGGATCCTCTCTGTGGTACAGCTTGTGTTTGGCTGGGTGTGAGTTAGTGGCTCCTCTCTGTGGTACAGGCTGTGTTTGGCAAGCTGTGAGTTAGCGGCTCCTCTCTGTGGTACAGGCTGTGTTTGGCAAGCTGTGAGTTAGCGGCTCCTCTCTGTGGTACAGCCTGTGTTTGGCAGGCTGTGAGTTAGCGGCTCCTCTCTGTGGTACAGCCTGTGTTTGGCAGGCTGTGAGTTAGCGGCTCCTCTCTCTGGTACCGCCTGTGTTTGGCAGGCTGTATGTTAGTGGCTCCTCACTGTAGTATAGACTGTGCTTGGCTGGCTGTGAGTTAGCAGCTCTTCTCTGTGATAGTGCCTGTGCTTGGCAGGATGTGTGTTAGCGGCTCTTCTCTCTGGTACCACCTGTGTTTGGCAAGCTGTATGTTAGTGGCTCCTCACTGTAGTATAGACTGTGCTTACCTTGCTGTGAGTTAGCTGCTCTTCTCTGTGATAGTGCCTGTGCTTGGCAGACTGTGAGTTAGTGGTTTTTCTCTGTGGTACAGACTGTGTTTGGAAGGCTGTGGGTTAGCGGCTCCTCTCTGTGGTATAGCCTGTGTTTGCTAGCCTGTGCAGTACCATCTGTGAGGTGTGGGTATGGGGTCAGAGAGTGAGAGTGTGTGTGTGTGTGTGTGCGTGCGCACGCAGTGGGCTCCATCCATTCACCTGTCCCCTTCTGTGTGCTACTGTTGGCTCATGACCTCCACCTCCAGCAGATAAGGCTGTTCTTTCTTCTCTGCTGGCTCATTCCCGTTCACAGAGAGCTTCATCGTTTATTTTTAGCACAGCGAGTGGGAGAGTGTCTGACTGCTCAGATGAAAGCAGAGGTGCTGTTGCCATGTGTATGTGTGAGTGTGCGTGGCTGTGTGTATGCACACTTTTCAGGCTTTGCACATCAAAAGACCTCAGAAATGTTCTGGTCTATGGGAAAATTTATCAGAAATGTTGTTTGCCTGCCTTTACTGCATCGCTGCTGGGAGTGTTTCTAAGGTAACAGTGGCTACAAGCCTCATGCCAGTAGGCAATGAAGAGTGGCTTAATGGCTTGAGTCAGATTGGGTGAGTGACCTTTTGCCCCCATCCCTGCAGTGGCCTCATCGTCCCAGAGGTTCGAGGGAACGAGACAGTGCCAGAGGTGGTCACCATGTCTGGGTACGCGCTCTTGCACTTCTTCAGTGACGCGGCATACAACCTCACAGGTTTCAACATCTTCTACTCGTGAGTACCTCTCTCCTCGGTCAGCACTCCATGTCGGTAATGCCGCTGTGCCACGCTGGTGGGAGCGGTGGTGGCTTGTGCTCCTGTGCAGGTGATGCGGGCTTTGTCTTGCCGCAGCATGTTTTGGTCTCCTTTGCTTGCGCACTGGCGCCCTCGTGTGGTGTCTGTTTATTAATGAACATGGAAGGCCATTGTTTGTGAGATGGAGGGTTGCATGTCTCTGTGCTAAATATCAGCGGGATTTAGTTCTTGGGAGACTGCTGTTCATCTCGGTGTGTCACATGTGGCTCTGTCATCTGAGAGAGCGGTCAGAAAGCGGTCAGATAAACATAAACGAGTGACTGCAGGAGGGTGAGACCCACGGGGATATGAGAGGCTCCCTTATGAAACGTCTACAGCAGGGGTCTCCAGCTCCAGTCCTGCAGGGCTACCGTCCAGTAGGTGTTCTATCCTACCCGTCTTCTGGTGAGCCACACCTACTCTCAGGCAAATACCCGGAACAGGTGTGGTTCATCAGAAGCCTGTTGGAAAACCTACTGGATAGCAGTTCTCCTGACCTGGAGTTAGAGACCCCTGGTCTACAGCCTACATACGGCCAATTTGGGTAGGATGGGGGTTCTGGGATCCACTTGACAGTGGTGACCATCCATGTGGTGTTTGGGCTTTTACTGCTTTGCTTTGTGTAAAGCGCTGCCTACCTGGTCATAATCATAGAGGAAGGCTTGTTCTGACCTGTACAGAAGAGATCCAATTGGATGGAATATCAGTGCAGTACTGTATGTGTTACAGTAGAAGACGTCCCTGGATCTGCAGGCCCAGGAGCAGAGCACCTAAGTAACGCTTTCTGGCAGCAGAACTTCACTGTGCCAGTAAAAAGCTTCCCTTGGATGTTCCAGCCTGGGATACTGACACATTTATTTATTTTTGTGGATTTTAAGGCGTATAAATAACAATGGTGATTTGATGATTTGGGGTGTGTGGGCCTAGGGCAGGGCGATATATTCATAAAATATTGTCTTGTGATTATGAGCATTCATATTTATTTTTGTTTTATATTCTGTTCGCGGTTTGCAATGACAAAAGCAATCATCGATCCATTCATTTAATTAATCATCAGTTTGAATCTCGTGAGTATTGTGATAGCCTAAACACTTGTTTTCTTGCATAATTAATAGTTATAATGCACTACTTTTACACACATTCCATCATGGCATGAATCTGTTGTTGGTGTCGTTTATACCTGTCACTTTCTCCATAACTATTGTAAAACAATTTGATCATCACAATCAGAAAAACTCAAAACTACCTGTCATATGTTTTTCATGTCAAGCAAAAATGAAGCATTGAAGTCAAGAGACTTGAACTATATGGGCCTTTAGGGGGCGAGTCTTTCATGTCAGACATTTCTGCATGGGTATGCTGTCTTCCTGCAAGGCGGGCAGTCGGAATAACAAGCCACTCTCCTTTTCTCGCCGGCTGCTGTGTCTGTGACCCTGGCAGAATCAACTCGTGCCCCAACAACTGCTCGGGCCACGGAAAGTGCTCCACAGGCAACTCCATTGCCAGCCGTGTGTACTGCGAGTGTGATGACTACTGGAAAGGCGAGGCCTGCGACATCCCCTATTGCAGGAGCAACTGCGGCAGCCCTGACCACGGCTACTGCGATCTTACTGGCGAGAAGCTGTGTGTCTGCAATGACTCCTGGCAAGGTGGGCTTTCTGCCTCAGTGCCTGTCTGTCTTTGGCCCTCTCTTTGGCCCTGCCTCTGTCCATCTGTCTCTCTGACTCTGCTGGTCAGTCTGTCTGCCTCTAACCCTACCTCTGTCCATCTGTCTCTCTGACTCTGCTGGTCAGTCTGTCTGCCTCTAGCCCTGCCTCTGTCCATTTGTCTCTCTGACTCTGCTGGTCAGTCTGTCTGTCTCTAGCCCTACCTCTGTCCATCTGTCTCTCTGACTCTGCTGGTCAGTCTGTCTGCCTCTAGCCCTGCCTCTGTCCATTTGTCTCTCTGACTCTGCTGGTCAGTCTATCTTATCTAGTTCTTTTTTCTTATTTTACCTATGCTAGTGTGCTAAATTAAATGCTAACTGGGCAAATGCTACCCACAGCATGAGGAATTGACCTGCCGGATTGTGTCTCTTGAAGGGCACCAGACATAGCTGGTGTGTGGTCCACTGCTGCCACCTACAGGCCATCAATTGGCAAACTTTTACCCATTATGCCCAGTAATGCTAATGGTGACCTTTCTGCTGGGCTTACTGTTAATTTTTTATGAGGGTTAAAAGTGCCATAGAGTGAAAATCTGACTTTACCTCAGCATAGTTGAACAGGGAGTTGGGTACAAGGATCTGACACTGAGCTGATTTATACTTGACGCTCACAGTGCATAAGTGTACATGTCATGGCTGCCATACATTGTCTGCGTTCATTACACACGTCGTATGTGCACCTACGGGCGGAATTAACGCGGGTGGCAGTATGGTCACCTTTTGTTACGGGACTATGTGTTTGTATACGGTAGTTAGTATTAAACAATGGATGGACAGAAGAACTGTATATTTTCAGAGGTAAGAGAGAAAATATTGCGAACACTATTGTGTCCCTCTGTGTACAGCGTCTTCAAAATTTAATGGCGAGTTTCTAAGAAAGCAATATCGTATATGAAGTACAGTGAAACTCTAACTTGAAATTCTGACTTGCCTACTTTGACAAGCAACGTTATTTTTCAATACACTAACGGGATTTATAAATCTTATTGGTTATAAAATCCGCCGAGAGCGTGGGGTTTACGTTTCGCTAGAACATTTATATTGTTATAGGAAACAAAACTTAGCAGGCTGTGCAATTTTAATAACGGTTCCTTTTCTGGATTATCTAGTATGCATTTAACATTAGTTTAAAGTTTACTACCGCTATTTTTGCATGAGCTCTGCCTGCACTCTTCAAGCCAATCCTAATCATGTTTATCCTTGCTGTTCAAATCACTCAGGAATATACATGTTTTTGGGAATTTGATTTATTTGTAACTGTTTTTTTCTTTGGAAATACTGTAATACTTATTGCAGAAATAAAAATTTCCCAGTGTTATGCGGCCTAATTACAAAATACTAACTACTGTGAAATATTTAACAACATACAATGCAACATTCAACATGGGGTAGTAAAGCGATAGATGGCAGAGCGAAGTACAATGTGGAGCAGTGGTTAGAATACAGAGAATGTGGCAGCAGTATTAAAAAATTTAGCAACTCAGTTGCTGTGGTGGCAGCTAGTGTACATCATTTCATGTCACAACTTCATACAAATATGTTTTTCTCGCACTGCCCCCTGGTGGACATGACCTTTAGTCCTCCAGAAAGATGTAAACTACACGTGCAGGTATAGTGAATACCCTGCTTGCATTGCGTATGCATTGCCTCATGTGAAGCACATGCTGTGAATCTCCAACACTGTTGTTCCCTCTATGAAGCTATGATCATGCCAATATTGTTCCGAGGCTGAAGTGTTACAGTTACTTGGCGAAGTCGGAAGTGCAGAGCTGTTTATTATCATTACGTATTATTATCACTATTATGTGCTGCGTAATTGTCTGTGATGTGCTTGTACAGGCTACTTTACACCAGCATCACCACTGAGATGCTGGTTCTGTGTGAGTCATCGCATTACCTCATTATAAACCAGCCAATCCGGGTAGAGCTCATCAACATATTAAGGAGCCCACCAAAAAGGGAAACCGGCCTGTTTCATTCTATGGCCAAATACCAGTGTTGTAAATGGGCCAGTATAACCACTTTTGGCCGCTTTTGGACTAAACCAAATGCACATATTTTCCATGTAGTCACTAGCGAACTATTTAAAGTACTGAAAATGCATTCTATAGCAGTTAGGTACAGCTGTAGTAGCTGTCCGACATTTGCTGTCTGTCTATACTGATTCTGGTGCATATCAACTTCTTTGAGAATGTCAGGTTCTGTTTGCATATTCAGCACCAGGGGGCAGACCCATTAGCACTGTGGACCACATCAGTGAGGTTTGTATCAGGATGTCCTCCCTGCTGTCCTTTTGTATAATATGGTGATCAGCCCTGTTTGTGCATTAATGCCTCATAATGATCCCAGGCTACAGCCACTGTGGCTCGTGCCCCGTCCAGGTGGGCTGATCATGTAACCCTCACAGGCCTGTTACCTCTCACACTGTGACATCAGGAGGGAAGCCATAAATCTGTCCTGCTGTCTTTCACAGAGGGCGCCTTGCACTCTGCCGCCCTGACGATGCCCTCTTTGACTCCCGCAGGCCCAGACTGCTCCCTGATGGTTCCATCCACAGAGTCCTATTGGTTTCTGCCCAACGTGAAGCCCTTCAGCCCATCTGTGGGCCGGGCCTCCCACAAGGCTGTGGTGCAGAGCCACCTCATGTGGGTCATTGGAGGCTACAGCTTCAACTACAGCTCCTTCCAGATGGTGCTGAAGTGAGTCTTCCGTGCTCCATCCACCTCCACATCCGTGTCTGTCTCTGTGTTTGTGTGTCACCTTCGTTTCATCTTTCGTCTCTCAGCTACAACCTAGAGAGCAGCATCTGGAATGTGGTGCCCATGCACACTGCGCCCCTGCAGAGATATGGCCACTCGCTCGCCCTCCACCAGGTGTGTAACACGCGTGTGCGTACTCTGACATATGTTACACGCATAGCTACACAGAAAGACAGGTTTTAAGGTGAGGAAATCCATGCTTTGCCCCCTTTTCTTCGCTTGTGGTTTTGCATTTGTGTTAGTAGGGACAGCCTCGTTTCTCACAGAAATGTTTCATTGGTAAGTACGTGTTTGTAGGTTAGTCTTCGGCCTCGGGATCCCATGACTCCCCACACGCTCTGGGGATCGGCAGCCATGGGCGAGACAGCGTCCTGTAAACGCTTTCCACTGCCGCGCTTGTGGTGATGCTGCTTGTTTAATTGCACCTGTAATTAACTGCTTAATGAGAATGGCTGCTTTGGCATTTTACATTACCAATACAATTCCAGCATTCAAAATTCTTTGTAGAGAAACAAAGTAACGGCGGAAATAATGAGTTTTATCCACCCACTTGTTAAGTACCTATAATTATTTAAATATATAAAATAAACGATAAAAACGCTCTTATCAGTGCCCTGGTGCTTTTTAGCAGAGCGTCGCTGATGTTTGGGTCATGTTTCTGCTGATGGTTGGCAGTGTCACTGTTAATGTTACAATGTCAGTGTTGGTCTGTCCGGAACAAGCCCATGACACTCAGTGGTTCTGGAGAAGGGAGAGGAGCGGTGTGTGAGAGGGGCGTGTGAGCCGAGGGACTGTGTGGGAACAGGGACAGACTCGATTAGCACTAGCTGGATCTGTAAGCGTTCACGACCTGATGAGCCCATGCTTGTCTGCCGGGTCTTTTTGAAAGAGAGACATTGAATGAGGATCAACGAGAGCAGTAGAGGAGCAGTAGAGGAGCAGTAGGTCCATGTGCTGTTCTTAGCACTGTACAGTTTCTTTTGATCATGTGCTTCCAAGATGATTTATGTGACCTTCATACACTGTCCAAAAGGGTACAGACCTCCCTTTATTTTAGTGGTTTAAAGAGTTCCCCTAAGAAATCACTGAAGCAGTGTAGACCGACTAATTTTATGTAAACACAATGAGAACCAGACCTGTAGTGCTAGAACCACTTGTTTACGTCATTCTCATTTCGCACATTGTCTCCATGTACAGGATGACATCTACATGTTCGGCGGGAAGATTGAAGCACGAGGGGGCAACGTGACTGATGAACTGTGGGTGCTGAACATCCCGAGCCACACCTGGTCTCTGCGGACACCAAATGTGCTTGTGCATGGCCAGCAGTATGCCGTGGAGGGACACTCAGCCCATGTGGTCGAGCTGGACAATGGCGATGTGCTAATGGTGGTCTTCTTCGGCTACTCCTCCATCTATAGCTACATCAGCAACGTCCAGGAGTACAACCTGCGTAAGTGTCAGAAACACCTCTGTTGCTTATACCTGCACCCTCCTGGGTGTTGGCTGTCGTTTATACCCGTGCCCTCCTGGGTGTTGGCTGTCGTTTATACCCGTGCCCTCCTGGGTGTTGGCTGTCGTTTATACCCGTGCCCTCCTGGGTGTTGGCTGTCGGTTATACCCGTGCCCTCCTGGGTGTTGGCTGTTGGTTATACTTGCTCCCTCCTGGGTGTTGGCTGTCGTTTATACTCGCGCCTTCCTGAGTGTCGGTCTGTCGGTTATACCCGCGCCCTTTTGGGTGTCGTCTGTCGGTTATACCTGCACCCTCTTGGGTGTTGGTCTGTCGGTTATACCCGCACCTTCCTGCATGTTGATCTGTCAGTTATACCCGCGCCCTCTTGGGAGTCGCTCCATCAGTTATACCCGCGCCCTCTTGGGAGTCGCTCCATCAGTTATATCCGCGCCCTCTTGGGAGTCGGATACCGGTTATACCCGCGCCCTTTTGGGAGTCTGCCTGTTGGTTATACCTGCGCCCTCCTGGGTGTCACTCCATCAGTTATACCCGGCCGTGTCCTCCTGGGTGTTCGTTTGTTGTTACACGTGCTCTCTTGGGTGTTGGGGTGTAGGTTTTACCAGCACTGTCCTGGGTGTTGGTCTGTTGGTTATACCTGTGACAGTACAATTTAAGGGTTCAAAATATGCATCTAGGATATGGCCGTACAGTTAGATTTTTCTTGACACGTTTTTACCATATTTTTATTCATTTCACAGTCTGCTGCTTTCAGACATTGTGCTGAAAAGCTGCATCGTAACAACTGAAACCAATAAAGAAGCGATCCAGCTGACCAGCAGATGGTGCTGTGGTGACATGTCATTCTCCACAGTTTTATCAGGACAATTATCCTAGTGCTAGCCTGTGTGGAACAACTTGGCTAAAAGAGGGGGGGATCCGGTATGTGGTAATGTCAGACAGTGGGACTGGGTAGGGGGGATACCCCACTAATGTTAGACTGGGTGGGGGGGATCTCCCTATAGTGTCGAACTGGGTCTGGGGGATATCCTGCCAATGTCAGACTGGGTCTGGGGGGTGCACCCCTAATGTCGGACTTGGAGGGGGGATACTCAAGAGAGGCTGTGTACGAAATTGTTTAAAGTGAGTTGTAACGGTAGAGAATCAGGTGAGGTTCGTTTTCAGGTTCCAGGGAGTCGACCTGTGGGATAGGATGCATGGAATGAGCTTGGGTAGTGTAGCTAGACAGGGGCTCCACCTTAAAGGCAAATCACTGCTATCTTGGCGTAGTGATAGTGTGGCAAACGGTTCCCTTCAGAACCTAGTCACATGATATATGATGTGGAACGAGTCACAGACTGAGTCAATTATCTCCGGCAATAACAAAGGCAATCGAAGCAGCAAATCTTTGTCTGCATATCTGCGTATAATTAGGCCTGGGAGGTGTTTTGATGCACGGTGATCGGCTGTTAAGAACGTTCCAGGACGTGCTGGTAGTGATGGTATCAGTAGAATCAGAACCAAACAAACGAGAATTAGAGCTAATTAATATTCATAAGCACCTGCCTGCGTCAGTCGAGAGCTGTGGAGCCTGAAGGAGAGCAGGAACCGCTGCCGAATTGTGGGTTCTGTGGGAAAGGTCCTGCTTGGTCCGCTTGCCCCCCAGACATGAAGAGAGCAGAAACCGCCGCTGAAATATGGGTTCTGTGTGTAAGGTCCTGCCCGGTCTGCCTACCCCCCCGGACACGAAGAGAACAGGAACCGCTGCAGAAATGTGGGCTCTGTGTTTAAGGTCCTGCCCGGTCTGCTCACCCCCCCGGACATGAAGAGAACAGGAACCGCTGCAGAAATGCGGGCTCTGTGTGTAAGGTCCTGCCCGGTCTGCTCACCCCCCTGGACATGAAGAGAACAGGAACCGCTGGAAGCTGCTGTGGAGCCACCCCCCA
The DNA here is from genome assembly GCA_026776945.1 of Isichthys henryi. NCBI lineage: Eukaryota > Metazoa > Chordata > Actinopteri > Osteoglossiformes > Mormyridae > Isichthys > Isichthys henryi. The sequence continues at coordinate 977,864 of JAODJX010000043.1, forward strand.
TCCCCTGCTGGGACTGTTTCCAGGGCAACAGGCTAAAGTGTCAGGGCTCTCTGGTTTGGTTTGGAGGTCTGACTGGAATGGACAGCCCTGGCTGTGGTGTCCACAATGCATCACCATGTGTTGCTCTTTGCTCAGCCAATAACCACACACACACACACACACACACACACACAGTTTTAAATAGCCCATTTCAGATGCTCACCTCCGCACAGACTGATAAACAGCCTGATTTCTGTGTTTACTCTCCACATCCTCATCCACAAATTGCTCAGTGTGACCCCAGAGCTCAGTATGCGCTCTCTCTCCCCCCCCGGGGGTACAGAGCTCTGGGCCTCACCCCCCTAAGAGTGCAGGGAGGGGCCTTTCATGTCAGCAGCTCTCGCACTGCTATGAATGTCAGCCTGAGCCGCTTGCCTGGTGCCCCGTGCCTCTCACTTGACTTCCTGGTCTAGGTGCTTGTCTGGGCTCCATTAGTCAGGAAGCTGCCAGAACATTCCTGTGCCCCCAAGGTGAAACTGGAGCAGTTCTCCCTGATTTGGGTTCCTCTAGCTGCAGACCCCCCAGCTCGGGGTGATGTGACTGCCATCCATCATCCCGTCACCACCGCTGGTGGCGTCAGTCGTCCCGCGTCACGGCAGGCTAATCTTACCGTGCGCTCAAGCATTTAGACCGTGTGTTTGCGTGGGGCACTTTGGGCCAATGGGATTCCTTTACTGTTTAATTCTAGCTTTGTATAACAAATTGTCTTTATTTTCTGTTACAGAACATTAGCTTTACTGTGTGTGTCTTTCTGTTAATGTACTTGTGTGTGTGCTTGGATGTTAATGTGCCCATTGGCTCATACGTCTCTATGGGCACTTTTTGTCTGCCCACGTATCAGGTGCTGGTTTCCACTGCCGTACAAACTGGCACTGGCTCTATGACATTTTTGTATTGAATTCAAAAAATTGCTGTAGTGTATTTTAGGGTTGGAGGATGTGCAATATTAAAACTAACATGGCATGTTATGCACATGTTCTTCCGTCGCTAGTCAGCTAGATTAAGATCAGGCTTTTTCATACCTTTACACTGTACACACATTATAGCGGAGGGGGGTTTAAGTTTTGCTCAAACATTTTTAGTCTGTCATAGGAAAAAAAAACTTAGCGAGCTTTGCAGTTTAATTAACGTAAGAACATAAGAAATTTACAAATGAGAGGAGGCCATTCGGCCCATCAAGCTCATGGAATGATTATTACTTTTCAGTATTATCTAATATATGTTTGAAAAACAGTATGAAGTTTACCTCCACTGCCTTTGCATGAGCGCTGCATGTGTTCTCTAAGACAATCATAATCATTTTCATCCTTGCTGTTTGAATCACTCCTAGACGGGTTTGTGAGAATTTTGTGTTGAATTCCTTTTTTGCTTTATATGTACCCTTTTTCCAATTCTGTGCTGTCCTAGTATATAAATTAAAATATTTTTTAAATTTCTTGTCATGCCATCCTGATCTTGTTGTATCTGTCCTTCAGACCAGATCGCAATCAATTTTTAAATTATTTTTTTGTACTTCGTTTTCTGAGTTTGTAACCTTTTTTAAGACTACAGTACCTTAGTATTGTGTTTAGAGGCAGGCTATTTGCTTGAGGAACATAAGAACATAAGAACTATACAAGCGACAGGAGGCCATTCGGCCCATCAAGCTCGCTTGGGGAGAACTCAACTAATAGCTCAGAGTTGTTAAAATCTTATCTAAC
>JAODJX010000043.1:1084709-1094871 GCA_026776945.1 Isichthys henryi
CAGTCAAGGGCACGACCAAACTATCGTCCTAGTGCGATACACCAATGACCCCTGCTTCACACAGTCAAGGGCACGGCCGAACTATCGTCCTAGTGCGATACACCAATGGGCCCTGCTTCACACAGTCAAGGGCACGGCCGAACTATCGTCCTAGTGCGATACACCAATGGGCCCTGCTTCACACAGCCAAGGGCACGGCCGAACTATCGTCCTAGTGCGATACACCAATGGGCCCTGCTTCACACAGCCAAGGGCACGGCCGAACTATCGTCCTAGTGCGATACACCAATAGGCACTGCTTCACAATGCGGTGGCTTCATGAATAAGAATATGGACATGGATTTTCAGGTTTGAATCTGGTGGGTTTGTGGTTGGGGGCATCATGGAAATGGCTTTATGTGTCAATCTGGTGGGTATAAGGGTGTGACTCGGGTCAGTTTGTAGGTGTAACCTGCTTGTCTTGTGGGTGTGGCTTGTAATGACACAGGATAAAGATGATGACTGTGAAACCTTGTCTATATCATAATGACATGATGCTATCCTGCCTGTGGTCCATCTCCATGGTGCTTAAGCGTTCTATTGTTTCATCCTCCATGCAGAGTTGGATCCCCAGGGGCTTCAAATCTAAACAATGGGTAAGTAGTCAGGCCCCTGATGCAGTGACGATAGACCCTATTTAGGATATTAGGGCTCTGTTTCTTCCTATAAACAGTATCAATATCTCATTGGTGTCAAATTGCACTCCCCCTCCCCCCCAGGGTATGTCGATTATTGTAAACGTTGAGTCAGGACTGTGCTTTTGTTAGTGTGTGCGTGTGTGTGTGTATGGTGTTTGTGCTGTACTTGGGAGTGCACATGGGGATGTTGTATTGCGTGAGTGCATTTGTCAGCATGTTTCTGCATCTTTGTTTGTGTGTGTGTGTATGTGTGTGTGTTTCCTCAGAGCCATTAACCACAGCAGAGTGACTGGTGTGAAATTCATAAAGTGCTGGGTGATACATTAGCCCTTAATCCTTGGAAAAATCGATGCTTAATAACCCCTAAGAATGTAGGTGTGCTGTTCTGTTGGGCTGCCGGTGCAGTCCCTTACCTCAAGGAGTTCAATTCGTGCACATTAGTGTCGTAAAATACGAGCCTGAATTACAGCGGCCTGAGGACTGCTGCATATCGTGGAGGGTAGAGTCTTCTTGGGAATGACGGTATGGACCTAGCTGGAGCTTGCTTTTGAGGACTGAATAAGCCTCAAGGACCGGTCCACTCAACTAATGTCCCAAGTCCCCAGTCAATCTCCTACTCTGCCTCCTGGGAGCGACATTACTCTGGCCACAAACTCCTATTTGTACGCTGAACTTCATGGACAGGGGTAATATAGAGCTCCAGAATTTCAGTTAAGGTCAGGACCCCTGCTCCCAGGTTAAGGCCAGTACCCCAGCGCCCAGGTGAAGTCTGGGACGCTAACTCCCAGGTTAAGGTCAGTACCCCAGCTCCCAGGTGTAGTCTGGGATGCTAACTCCCAGGTTAAGGTCAGTACCCCAGCTCCCAGGTGAAGTCTGGAATGCTAACTAGCAGGTTAAGCTCAGGGCTCCGGCTCCCAGGTTAAGGTCAGGACCGCAACTCCCTCTGGGTTTAAGCATTTACAGTATCCAGTGTTGCACCGTGGTCTGTATTCCACAAAAGGCCTTGTGGCCACTGATGTAGATAAGTTCGGTTGTCCGATGTGCTGAGTGGTGGGAGCCTCCCATCCTCTGCAGAGCCACTGAAGTCTCTGCTTTAATAACAGACATAACTTCCACCAGGCAGAAAACACACTCCATCCCCCTGCCACCCTAAATGGCTCCCTGAAAAATCAATGGCCAATTTTGTTTTGGGAATCTCTCTGAAAAAGTGTGTGTGTGTGTGTGTGTGTTTGTAAGGTCAGGACTCCTGTCTGTACTGTATGTCTGTCTGTGTCTATGCAGTGTTTGTTTTCCTGTACGAGTGTTTATATATATACGCAGTGTTTGTTTTCCTGTACGAGTGTTTATATATATACGCAGTGTTTGTTATCTTGTATTTCTGCTTGTTTGTGTATGTAGTGTTTGTTTTCCCGTATGCATGTTTGTTTGTTTAACCAGTGTTTACTGGTAGTGCTTTGCCTTTGTGTGTGATATGCAATATGCAGACTTGAGAAAATACTGATTATCAAACAATCCAGTGTGAATTTGTAGATTTGTTTCATGACAGACTTAGCATTAATGTGTTTGTTGTAATGACAAAATTTTCACTACACTATTACCATGCTATAATTGTTATACTGTTAACGGGGACATAACCAACTTCACAAATCCAACAGGAACTGCTTCCAATGCCAAAAGTGTCAGCTTCACAAACACGGCTGACCCGCTTCACAAACACGGCTGACCCGCTTCACACAGTAACAGCTTCACAAACACGGCTGACCCGCTTCACACAGTAACAGCTTCACAGACACGGCTGACCCGCTTCACACAGTAACAGCTTCACAGACACGGCTGACCCGCTTCACACAGTAACAGCTTCACAAACACAGTCGACCTGCTTCACACAATAACAGCTTCACAAACACAGTCGACCTGCTTCACACAATAACAGCTTCACAAACACAGTCGACCTGCTTCACACAATAACGGCTTCACAAACACGGCTGACCCGCTTCACACAGTAACAGCTTCACAAACACAGCTGACCCGCTTCACACAGTAACAGCTTCACAAACACGGCTGACCCGCTTCACACAGTAACAGCTTCACAAACACAGCTGATTTTAAATGTCCGAATTTAGGGGCTGCATCCTTCAAAGGATGTAGTCTGCAGTGGCATGGCTCTTCAGTGTTCTTCAAAGGTCAAAAAGAAGGTGCTGTGAAATGGGATGGTCTGGCCTACAGATGATTTCCTATTTACGTCACCAGCTGTTTCCATCTTTACCTTTGAGTCACAAACTGCCACTCTGACTGCCTAGCCGGGACACACCCACTTAACCTCTGCGCAAAGAATCTTGGGATATGTCGGGCTGCAAAGAATCCACCGCATGGATCCTTCGTGACTCAGCAAAAGAGGGACACATTTCTAGACTGTATTTGAAGAAGCTGTTGAAATAGGACAGCCTTGTTGCACCACTGTGACACATACGGTGTTCAAATGCAGTCAGGGACGCCCCTGAATTCGGACAGAGCCAATGTGATGCAGTGCAGGCATGCACGAAAATGCATGCGCAGGTGTGAGGTACAAATTGGGCAGGTAGCATTGATCGAGTAGGGACATGCTTAAAGGGATTTCATGAAACAGAACCAGCTGCTGAGTCTGACAGACAGTTGAATGTAAGACCTTTTTTGCATCATGACCCAATTTTTACCATGCCAGCTCAGTCCCCACCCTGAATAAAGTATAGATTTACATTAATGCTATGATCAAGCATGCAGTGCACTCTGCGGTTTACGCCAAACATTGCCTATCACACAAATTTGATTGTATGTACCAGTGAATTTTAAATTAAGCATCTGTGGTTTGACTTCTTGGATTGGTTGAGTGTTCACTAGTTTTGCACTAAACAGCTGCTGACCCACGACCCATTTATATAAGTTGATTCTAGGACTGGGGCTGGGAAATCTGATCGTGGATTAGCATAGGAGAAAAATGCTTACATTTCCGACTTTGCCTTGCGACCCTCTCAGAACTTGCCGCAATCTAAACTTGGGTCACGACCCATTAAGAATTACTGGTGTATAAGATGTACAGGGTATGAGAACCATCAATTTTGATACTGTGCTATCCGATGAAACCAGTATACCGCTGCACCACTACTCACTCCACATCGTAACAGCTTCACAAACACAGCTGACCTGCCTCACACAGTAACAGCTTCATAAACACAGCTGACCTGCCTCACACAGTAACAGCTTCATAAACACAGCTGACCTGCCTCACACAGTAACAACTTCACAAACACAGCTGACCTGCCTCACACAGTAACAGCTTCACAAACACAGCTGACCTGCCTCGCAAGTAACAGCTTCACAAACACAACTGATCCACCTCACACAGTAACAGCTTCACAAACAACTTGTAGCTGAAATCGGAAACAATTTTTTTGTCTTGAGTTTGTCACTGTAATGAAAGCTGTATTCATCTGGACTTTGTTCAGTGACATAATTCTCTCTCCACTGCAGCCTGACTCGGCACTGCTGGGGTTTCGCTACAGCTACTGGTGAGTGATGCCACCTGTACAATGGAAACCCTGACCCCTACCCCCTCCCCCCCACCATGGTCTCTGAAATGGCGCGACTCAACCAGGAAGTGCACAGAAATCACTTCATGTTGGCACGTGAACCTCTGCTGACAGTAATTGGCCCATCTGCTTTGGAGCCGAGCTGCCGTTGTCACAATGATAGGCCCTGGCGAGCGCCAGGCAGACAGGGGTGCGGGGCCCTGACTCTGTGTGGCTCCACTGGGTCACACTGATTTCTGGAAACAGTGCTTTTAGCGTGAACAGCCTAGGGCTCAGTAATCTCACTGCTCGCTCTCCCTGCTCCCCGTCTTCCTGGCCTCGTCCACATTGGACATTTATGGGCTTCAAATGCAGTTCATCTGATCCAATCTACATCATACACGAACTACACACATCAAAAGCGTGTAGCTGCTCTAGCTGGTGAGCAGCTCAATAGCCAGGCATTTGTAACACCTTCAGTAATGTATAAAGCAGGATACGCATTTTAAATGAAAGGCACATAACTATATTCCAGCAATTAAAATAAAACTATATGTGTTCTGCTAACAGATGTTCATCAGGCTGTAACGCATAATGTGGCCAGAGAGCCAGCGTGTGCGCACTACTGCGTAGTCATCAGTGTTCTGCAGAAGCACGACTTCGAAATCATTAATAACAGAAGCTGATTGCTTTTCTAATATCACGTACATGTAGAGCCTCTGGTTGTGTGAGGAAACGAGGAAGTCTATTTAATTTCCACACAAAATATTACGCCAAGGAATAACCAAAACAAAGAGCTTAACTCAGATATAAAAAGAAAAAACATTGAATTTCCGGACCGTGCCTCCGTCTGAACGAGCAAGACAATGCAAACAATCTTCTCATAACAGGCAAACGAGAGATTTTGTCCATCACTGCTGTTCTGTGTCTTTGTTCAGGACTTCAAAGAGGTAAATGTTAAGGACGTGGCGGGTTTAGCGGTGAGCATTTCACTGGGTGCATTCGCAGGCATCATTTCATCTTGCGGTTCCTTTTATATTAACTTCCACGATGACAAACAGTTTTCTTGGGGGCATTTCAGTTTTTAATTAATGTGAGAGCCCGTTTTCCAGAAGGCACCGGGCTGGCGTCGGCTCTGCAAGGGGGAAGCAGAGACTGTGCAGATCTTTCTGTCCTGACAGCATTAACCTGAAACACGACCGTGACCAATGAATCTGATGGAGCGTCATAAACGTGAATGAAAGAAAAACCTCATGGAAATCCTGAAGTGTGGTCGAACATCAAGAACACGACTTTGATTATGATTTGACCTTAATGTGATCAACTATCAAGAAAATGTGGTGCAGACAGGGGCATGGCAGCCGAATGAGCCCGTAAGACCCGCTGACCTGGAACTTGAACCTGGACCTCAATCCACGGTGCCCTAAACCTGCATGTGCCCCCAGGAATGTGAGGAGGCTGAGCAGGCCGTGTGCACAGGCCCGGAAATCGATGGCGTCCTCAGCGCTGCAGGCTACTGCCGTCCTCATCGGCGTGGATGCACACAGGGAGCCCATTTCATCGGACACTGGCACTGTGGCCAGACTATGCAGCCAAAATTACCCGCTAAATCGCACTGTTTTCAGGGGGTTAAAATAATCATCCCTCAAAAACGTCTAATTAAAATAATCACATTCAAAAATCATGCACTTGGCTACACTCTGCAGCTATTTTTATCTTTCTCATTAAAACACACAGCCCTGGAAAAAAGCAGTGAAAGGGGAGTGAAGGTATTCAAAATATCTAATTATCACATGTAAAGAGTTCAAGGCCCAATTAAAAAACTTAAACTAGCCATTTTCAGAGCCTTCGTATAGCGAGTTAAACCGAAAGTGGCGAGGTCTTCCCCAGGGTATGGTGGGGAGGGTCCCCCCAACACCGGAGCGGGGGGTACGCTGCTTCCCTTTCCCGTCCGCTTAAGGAAGCGGATATCTCACTCGGGAGCAGGGTGGCTTGTCCCTTAAAGGTTTCTGGTTCGGTCCTGGGAATGACTCTAGGACTCTGATCGGCTCCAGCTCACAATATGAACAGCAGGGAACATGCGTGGCCCCTTGCAAGCCCTGGATGATCCTAGAACAAATCTGCTATTAATTCAAGTGTTCTGAGTCACATGTGCCTAAATAATTGGGGGCCACTCAGCACTGGTGGTCGAGGAGCCGGCCATCCTACTGTGCGTGTGGGTATCCTGGTGCTCGTGCAGAATGCCAGTCCTTCTGAACCAGAGCTGCAGCGGCTGTGGGGGCCAATGACCACGAGGTGAGGCTCCGTCCTTGAGGACCCAGTCATCAGGACACGTCCGCCTCTCGCGAAAGAGCCATAAAGAGAACATGCGGCTGTGCAGGGAAGCAGGGCAGTGCAGTCATCTTCATTAATTCAGTAGTTGTGTCTTTAGAGCAGGTGCTGAAAATGTTGAATATTGATAAAGTTTAAATATCGACCAGGACGGACACATCAGACCAATGCCAACATCCTGATTTTTACCGAATGTCGTCCAATACCGATATGTTTACCGATATACTGTGCTTCTGGAGGAGACATCGCTCCAGGCAGGGGTGGGGTGAGCACAGAGACAGCAGGGCCTCTTAGCCGCTCCCCCATACCCCTGCCCCCCAGCATGTATAGCATATGCTGTGGGAGCACAGGGTCATCTTGTACCCCAATGGGGGTGTGGTGGGCTGTGGCCCATATTAATGTGGAGCATAAGCACAGCAGGGGAGAGCGGGGGTTGGTGGGGGGGGGGGGGCTTTGACAAAATGCAAAGGCTTCTGAAAACTTGGAATGCCCACTAAGATTATAATTAGAGTTCCATGTGACCGTTAATGTCTGGGGGGGGGAGGACTGACAGGCATTTGTAAGCGACTGCAGTGCACTGCATGATTCACTGACACTGTTCCCTGCTCCCTGTGTCACCCATGATCCACATTACTGCACCGTGAAAGGGGTGGACCGGATTCGTCAAGCAAACCCAGAGTGTTGGGGAGGTGCTGGTCGGCCCAGACACACTACAGTCCCAGTTGAGCCTCAAAGACATTGCGGTCCTAGTCGGGTTGGACACACTGCGGTCCCATTTGGTGCCCCAGAGACATTGTGGTCCTGGTCGGGTTGGACATGCTGCGGTCCCAGTTGAGCCCCAGAGACGTTGTGGTCCCGGTCGGGTTGGACACACTGCGGTCCCATTTGGTGCCCCAGAGACATTGTGGTCCTGGTCGGGTTGGACATGCTGCGGTCCCAGTTGAGCCCCAGAGACGTTGTGGTCCCGGTCGGGTTGGACAGTTGTTGTCGTCTCAGCATTAATAGTGCTGCTAATGCTCGATGAAGTAAATATCTAATCAGCATCTAATCAATCATATGTCAGCAGCACAATGTATAAACTCATGCAGATGTAGGTCAGGAGCTTCAGTTAATGTTCACATCAAATACCAGAATGGGGAAGAAAGATAACTTAAGTGACTTTGAATGTGGCATGGTAATTGGTGCCAGGAGTATTTCAGAAACTGCTGATCTGCTGGGATTTTCACACACAGCCATCTCTAGGGTTTACAGAGAATGGGCTGATATAGATAAAACACCCAGTGAGCTGCGGTTCTCTGGGCAAAAATGCCATATAGATTCAGAGGTGAGAGAAGACTGACCAGCCTGGTTTAAGCTGATAGAAAGGCAAGAGTAACTCAAGTAGCCTACTTGCCGAAGAGCATCTCTAAACAAAGAAGTCGTCAGACCTTGAAGCAGGTGGGCTGCAGTAGCAGAAGGCCACACTGGGCCCTGTCAGCTCAGAACAGGAAGCTGAGGCTTCAGTGGGCATGGAAGACTGACCATGGAAAACTGGACCATGGAAGACTGGAAAAATGTTCCCTGGTCATACAAGTCGGGATTTATGCTGTGCCATTCAGATTGTAGGATCAGAATTTGGTGTAAACACCGTGAAGGCATGGATCCATCCTGCCTTCTATCAAAAATTCTGGCTAGTGATGGTGGTGTGATTGTGTGGAGGTTAATTTCTTGTCACAGTTTGGGCCCCTTAGTACCAATTGAGCATTGTTTAAATGCCACAGCCCACCTGAGTGCTGCTGCTGACCATGTCCATCTCTTTATGACCACAGTGTACCCAGCTTCTAATGGCTACTCCCAGCAGGATAACGCCCCATGTCACAAAGCTCATTGCTCAGACTGGTTTCTTGAACATAAAAATGCGTTCACTGTACTGAAATGGCCTTCACAGTCAGCAGATCTCAATCCAATAGAGCACCTATGGAATGTGGTAGAACGGGAGATTCGCATCATTAAGGTGCGGCTGAGGAATCTGCAGCGACTGCGTGATGCTGTCATGTCAACATGGACCAAAGTCTCTGAGGAACACCCTGCTTAATCTATGTCACGAAGAATTAAGGCGGTTCTGAAGGCAAAAAGGGGTCCAACCCGGTACTGGCAAGGTGTACCTAAAAAAGTGACAGGTGTGCGTATATATTGGTGTTTTCTATCAAGTGGAGAAAGTAATTTTATTAAATTATTAAAATAGTGTGGTCAAAACTAAATGCAAATTCAGTGTTTTCTTCCCTGCTCGCAAATACACAGCTATAAGCATTACGTTCAGACATTTCCATCACTGCGAACAGAAGTCTCAAAATAAAGACAAAAATAAATTCTGCATATATCTGTGTTGCTGGAGATCGATAACAAGCCCCCTTATAAACCCATTCACTCCGCTAGGTCTACCAACAACATTGTTTGTTTGTTTTTTTATCAGTTTATGACATCGCTCTTAAACCAGAAGGTGCATGCATATTAACAAAAAACTAAAATCAAAATCTAAAACTTATTTGGCAAATGGCGCTAAAAGCAGAGGCTGAGAACCATTGACAGTGCACTTAACTGAAAAGCTCCTCACTTTAAGGTATTACTCTTCAACAAAATAAAACAAATATAGCAAATTATATTTTTAACCTGCGAACCGTTTGTCAAGGTTTTAAAATGAAATTAAACAAGTCAGAGCAATTCCTCCCTTTTCCCCTCCATCAGCTTCTCTGTGAGACGCTAACTGAATGATGTGATTTTAGCTGTGGATTCTGGGAGTCTGTGTAACGTCACAACAGAAGCTCTCGCTTTGTTTACAGCCAGGGAGGAATACTATTAGTTTCTATTAAAAATCTTTAATAGACCCCTAATTTTAACCCACAATAAAAGAATATCAATATAAAGAGTATTGTGTCATCCTGTATCTCGCTGTGAAAACATATTGATATACTGTAAAAATTAGATGTACTGCCCAGCCCCAGTGGCTGTGCTCCTGGTCAACTACAGACTGGACAGTGCCAAGAATCCACCTCCATCACCAGAGCGTCCTTGTGAGCAGATGGATACAGCGTGGGAGACGCTGGGGGAGGCACAGGAATCATGGCAGGCAAGGAGAGTGGAGATGTGGGAGACACAAGGGGGCAGCTGATGAGGCAGGATGGGCAGGAGAAGTGGGAGGGTCAGGAAGCACAGGAGATGAGGGAGGAGCAGGAAGCTTAGGGGGAGTGGGAGGAGGCACAGGAGGCTTGGAGGGAGAGGGAGGATATACAGGAGGCTTATGGGAGTGGGAGGAGGTGTGAAAGGCTCAAGGGGAGTGGGAGAGGATGCAGAAGGCTCAGGAGAAGTGAGAGGAGGCACAGGAGGCTCAGAGCAGCGGGCAGAGGCACAGGAGGCTCAGGGGAGTGGGAGAGGATGCAGAAGGCTCAGGAGAAGTGAGAGGAGTCGCAGGAGGCTCAGAGCAGCGGGCAGAGGCACAGGAGGCTCAGGGGAGTGGGAGAGGATGCAGAAGGCTCAGGAGAAGTGAGAGGAGTCGCAGGAGGCTCAGAGCAGCGGGCAGAGGCACAGGAGGCTCAGGGGAGTGGGAGAGGATGCAGAAGGCTCAGGAGAAGT
>JAODJX010000043.1:1175753-1194912 GCA_026776945.1 Isichthys henryi
AACTCATTGTGTGATTGGCTGGTGAATCACAATGGATGGCAGAATTTGGCAATGTCCAAGCAGAAGCAATGGGGGGCATGGTGCCTTCAGGCAGCTATGCTAGGGCTAGAGGTTTACAGTGTAGCTGTGGAGTAACTGGGCTTAGTAGAGGTTTACGGTGTAGTTGTGAAGTCATTGGGCTCAGTAGAGATTTACGGTTTACTAGAAGCTTATTCTAATGACACTGTTGCAACTGGATTGATAATCCTTCATATCTCCTGTGCAGTAGCTGAGATGTTCAATCTTCTATTGTTTATTGTTTATGCTGAGTATAATTAAGCATGCATTTTGTATAATTGCTGAGGCATTCATAGTATGGTATACATAGCACCCTGAATGAAACAGTGAGCCGTTTCAGTGATCGGCATGAGTCGGGAGCAGAGGAACAGCCCCAGTTCATGCCTGGTGTCCTCCCAACTCCCAGGCTGCTCTTCCCTTCTTCACCCAGAATCCCCTGCTTTCTAGGCCATTCTGATTTAACATCTTCTTATTGTCATGTTTTAAAGGCTTCGAATACAGGAGATGAATGTGGTGCGTATACTGTATGCCAATGGTGTGTTAGATGGGACCATGGTGCATTGTGGGAATAAACATGTGGGTGGCATGTGTGGAGTGCGGCAGCTCTCTGCTGCTGGCGGCTCCCATGAAGGGGCGGCGTATCTTCATTCTGCTGCTTTGTCCACATTCAGATGCATTCTGGGAGGCACTGGGCCAGATATTCTCCGGTTCGGCTTTGTGCGTCACGTGTGGAGATCTCTGCACAGAGGAGGTCTACTTCTTAACAACTTGTTTTCTCCAGGTGTCGGTCGCGGATCCTCAGGTGTTGGCCGCGGGTCCTTAAGTGTTGGCCGCGGATCCTCAGGTGTTGGCCGCGGGTCCTTAAGTGTTGGCCGCGGGTCCTCAGGTGCCGGTTGCGGGTCCTCAGGTGCCGGTCATGGGTACTCAGGTACTGGTCATGGGTCTTCAGGTGCCGGTCGTGGGTCCTCAGGTACTGGTCATGGGTCCTCAGGTACTGGTCATGGGTCCTCAGGTACTGGGGGTCCAGGTCATCTAAGGAAGCCGCCTCAGATTCACTTCAGTAAGGTGAGGGGACTGCAGATGTCACTGTAAACTCTGCATTCCATTACAGCTTTACAGGACATCACAGCCTGGTGGTCATGAAAACAGGCTCAGTTCCTCTCAGTGCATCCTGTTTGTGCAGGCAATTCCTGTATGTCCAGGCACTTCCTGTATGTCTGAGCACTTCCTGTATGTCCGGGGCACTTCCTGTATGTCTGAGCACTTCCTGTATGCCCGGGGCACTTCCTGTATGTCTGAGCACTTCCTGTATGTCCGGGCACTTCCTGTATGCAAAACACCTCCTCTATGTCCGGGCACTTCCTGTATGCCAAACACCTCCTCTATGTCCGGGCACTTCCTGTATGCCAAACACCTCCTGTATATCCGGGCACTTCTTGTATGACGTCTCCCTGTGTTTTAATGTGCATATGAGTATTAATCCATCTTCACCAGCTTCAGCATTTATTAGTAACCTTGTGGACATAAATATTTATCACCAACCTCCCCTGACCCCCGTGTTTATTACTGGCCGTGTTTGACATTAATATTTATGATGACTGCTACAAAATTAACATTCTAGCCCCCTGAAATATTACTGTTTGCTAACCAGCCCTTTCAGGCATCAGTATTTACTAACCATGGCTCTCCAGCATCCACATTTATTATAAGACATTCTTAACCTAATACATTTTTGTTAACCCTTTTAAAGAAGTTTTAGACCTTCCCCTGTCAGACGTAAGTGTAAATTACAGCCCCACTTCCTTATTGCTGTTTACTGCTAACTAATCATCATCTTGTGTAATAGCCTTGTCTTACATTTTATTACTCTTCTCATATGCAGTGATTGTCCATCCTGTGTTAAATCTTTGTTGCTCTTCTGGTGACCTATGGCTTTGACCTCAGCCTCTGTGCCTTCTGGAGCGTGACCGTTGGCCTCAGCCTCGGTACCTTTTGGAGCGTGACCGTTGACCTCAGCCTCGGTACCTTTTGGAGCGTGACCGTTGACCTCAGCCACAGGGCCTTCTGGAGCGTGACCGTTGACCTCAGACACAGGGCCTTCTGGAGCGTGACCGTTGACCTCAGCCACAGGGCCTTCTGGAGCGTGACCGTTGACCTCAGCCACAGGGCCTTCTGGAGTGTGACCGTTGACCTCAGCCACAGGGCCTTTTGGAGCGTGACCGTTGACCTCAGCTACAAGACCTTGTGGAGCATGACCGTTGACCTCAGCTACAGGACCTTGTGGAGAATGGCTGTTAACCTCAACCATGGTGCCTTCTGGAGCGTGCCCATTGACCTTAGCTACAGGACCTTCTGGATTGTTATCATTGACCTTAACAATGGTGGCTTCTGGAGCGTGATCACTGACCCCCTTGACACCCTGGGGATTCCTTACTCAGGAAGACAATGAGACACTGAGCCTCCTTCCTGTTGGGACCAGCACCATGAGGGTAATTGAGATTCTTCTGGGTGAGTTTTAACTGAACCTGGCTTAGCTTCTACTGGGTCAGACTCAAAACGGCTCAGGAAGAGTACAGACGTCATGAGCTGTTCGCCTCTCAGATTTTTGGAGAAGGCGGGATCTGGCAGCACTGCCCAGCTGAGTGAGGCATGGACTCGTTTCAACTCCCCACGGATCCTCTGCTCCACGCTTTTCCCAGTTATTCCCATCCCTGCTTCCTGCGGATGCTGGCAGGCATGCTCCAGCTTCCAGGCTAACGGACTGGCGGCTGCAGGAGTGACACGGCCGTGAAGTCGCAGAGATAGCACACCCTGCCCCTCTAGGGACCTCCTCTGCTTCCGGCCCAGGGGCAGGAATTGTGGTGGGGGCTGAATCCAGGACGGGCAGCTCTGCCCCATGGCTTCATGAATTAATAACAAGCAGCCTCTCCCTCTGCTTACATCCATTCCCAAGCCAGTGCTCTGTAACCTCGGCTGTTTTTCTTTTTCGAGGACAGAATTCCTCCATCGAGCCCTCCCCCTGAGCCCAGTCAGAGGCCATGCTGTCATTGTCACTTAGTCCCCTGTCTGGCCCCCCACCTCTCTCTGGGTCTGTACCTTTGACCCTGAGTCACATGACTTCTGACCGCATGGCTGTACGTGTTTGTGGGGGTGGAAAGCTCTTGGGGACTGATCCTGGATCAGTAATGCGGGAGTAGGGGATACTCAGGTTGGGGGACCGTTGGGCTATAATGGGGAGGACTGAACCCCTCCCCCACCATCTCTTCTGCTTTTTCCATTTTACATGCTGAGTGGGGGTGTTGTTAGGGGGTGTTGTTGCTGCCATCTGGGAAGATTCCACGCCATTCCAGAATGTTCTAAAGCTCATTAACATGCCACACATATAATTTACAGATGAGCATTAACCTTTATTGCGACAGGCGCTCTGATCCTCCCCGCAGCTGCACTTGCCCCCCCACTATCCTCTAAAACCAACCATTTTTGGCTTTGCAACGGCATCTTGTGACAGGTAGCAGGCACCGTACCGGAAAGATCGCAGGGCAGGCTGGACCGGGTTTAAGGTAGCGAGGACTGTGGTGGCCACAGCATGCACGGTGGCAGGGGGAGTCTGTCGGCTTGGCTGTGGCTGACGCAGGAGGCGGACTTCATGGAGATGATGACTTACCTTGAGGCCCCATAGGGCCCCTCTGAGACGAGGCCCCTGCAGTGGGGTCACCTCTTTGCTAAGGGTCAGGGCTTGAGAAGCCACAGCTGCTGTCAGATTTATAGAGAACGACAAAGATTAAGTCGGGGGGGGGGATTCAGGGGTCACGTCAAGATGAATTCTGCTGGTCCTGAGGGGATTCTATTAAAAACAGCCTCTTATTTCTTCCAGCAATCCCGCGGCTCGCATTCAGCATTGACAGGCAGTACACAGCCATTATGGCGGGCTTTTGCCTGTCCTGGAGATTAGTTATTTAGCGAGGATACACCCGGGGTCCCCCATCAGATGATGACGGATCGAGGGACACTCCTGTCTTCACAGGTCAGCCTTCCCATCTGACACACTCTCTGCCCATCTCTTGACGGTTGCCATGTCAACGCAATGTTAGCCTTAGGCTGAGCAGAAGGCGGGGCTAAGGTTTCCATGGTGCCAATGTGAAAGGGGTGCTTAACCTTAAAGTGCACCCATAAAAATGTCCTCGCAAATAAATGGCTGTACAGTAAACCTGTCACATGTCAGCAGAACTCAGCTGTATGCAAGAGAATGGTGCTATAGACATAGGACATCTGTTAGTACTGTCCAGAGTGTCTGTACCGTATCAGCACTGCATCTCCCGTCCGTCTCAGCACTGCATCAATACTGTCTCTCCCGTCTATATCGGTACAGTCCAGAGTGTCGGTACTGCATCAGTACTGCCTCTCCTGTCTATATCAGTACTGCATCTTGGTCATGCGTCAGTGCTGCAGTATTGCATCTCCCGTCTTTGTCTGTACTGCTTCAGTACTGACTCTCCGGTCTGTATCAGTACTATATCTTGGTCCTGTGTTGGGGCTGCAGCAGTACTGCATTTCTCTTCTGTGTCAGTTCTACATTAATACTACCTCTGCCATCTGTGTCAGTACTCTTTCTCCCATCTTTGTCAGTACTGAATCAGTACTGCATCTCCTGTCTGAATTACTACTGCATCTCGTTCCTGTGTTAGTGCTGTGTCAGTACCGCATCTACTGTCTGTGATAGATCTATTTCAGCCAGATCTGAGCTAATGTCTGTAAGTCAGTAGTTTACCAATGTCTGTGTCAGTACTGGTTCAACCAAATTCAAGCCAGTGTCTGTACTGCATCAGTAGTACTCGATTCTCTATGTCAATGCCTTTACAATGCAGCCAACATATCCTCTAACTCAAGGGCTGAAGGCCTGTATGAATATTCATCAGGCTGTAACGATGCTCATTTGCATGAGACTTCAAATCATCTGGCTGACAGCTTAATTGTTTGAAAACAAAATACAAAACAGCAACATATTTCTGTAATTCTTGTGCTGGAGAAAAAAATAAATATGTTTAGGTTCGCCTCTTTCCTCATGGCTTTGGTGAATCGTATTACCTGCAGTCTTTCATAGCCAGTTCACATCCCCTTTCACATTACAATACCACTCTGCTGTCAATCACAGCTGGGCGATGCCCCCTTTCCCATGCCCACACTGAGAGTCACATCTGGGCCACTCCCACTTCCCATTTCATGCACCCCTGCTCCTGGCGACTCACACTGCCAGTCACGACTGAGCCACGCCCATCTCTCACCCACACAGCCCACTATGCACTCCTCCTAGCCTTTGCTCACGACTGGGCTGCATTACTCTGCCTCCTGCTGTGCATTCTGGGATACAGATGGCCGCGACGAGGAACACGGGGGTGAGCTTAAAACAGGTGGTAAGAGAAGCTCAGCCCGCCTCCATATCCAAGGCCTGGTGACGCGCCAGCACACAGGAAAGACATGATCTTTGTGCCAGAGAACAGAACAGAACGGAGTGATATCATCCAAAGCCGTCCTCCTAGCTGCCTGTCTCACTGCCTGTTCTGCTCTTCCACCGCCGCTGTGTCCTGTTCTGTACAGCACACCTGTTCTATAGGCTCAGCCGACTCGAACCCTGCTCTGGGCTGAGCCGGGTGTATCCTCGCTAAATAACTAATCTGAGTTGGAACACAGGCCCACGCTGTTGGCCCGGACCGGACATCACGTCCCAGCTGGAAGACCGGAATTGCGGAGGGCCTGGTGGATATGGCCCAGGATGCTGCCATCAAAGGGCTCTCTGATCCACAGCAGGTGGTGCGGAGGGCTCGGGGTGGGGGGGGCTATGGCTGAGTGGGGCATATGTGGAGTCAGTGGCCTGGATGCCAGCTTGGAGGAGGTTCACGATGAGGATGTTGGTGCTGCTGGTTCTACACTGGCATCTTTTGGTACATCAGAGCAGGGGAGAACCAGGGTGAACCTAGAAAAACCAGAGAGAACCAAGCATTGGAATTATTACTGATGTACTAAACAAAAACCGTACAACATTCGAAAATGTGCCATTTTA
Source organism: Isichthys henryi (assembly GCA_026776945.1). Taxonomy (NCBI): domain Eukaryota; kingdom Metazoa; phylum Chordata; class Actinopteri; order Osteoglossiformes; family Mormyridae; genus Isichthys; species Isichthys henryi. The sequence continues at coordinate 1,181,869 of JAODJX010000043.1, forward strand.
CCCACAGTGTCGCCCCCTACATTCATTCATTCATCTTCTGTACTACTTGTCCTAAGCAGGGTTGTGGGCATCTGGGGCCTGCGCCCTGATCTTGACTGATTTTGTTTTTTGAAGTGGGGTCTGGTTGTGTCACCTGACCTGGTTTGCATGTGGATAGAGGCCATATGTGCCTTTCGTCCTGTAGTGTGCTGCTAGTGACCCGTTCGCCTGATGGGCATCTCTGGCTGACTGCTTACCCTAACCTAACACTAAACCTAACCCTAACCCCACACCGATTCCCCTCTTTATAGCCATTGCCTCAGATATGCTGAGTAACTCACTGCGCATGCATTGCTCGGAAGACGCGTGGTGACTTGGTATGTGCAGTGAGGGGCACTGTGCGCGGGGGTTGCATCTTTCTGAAACGCGGCCTTTTATAGCCTCCACATCGAGATGAGTGTGACTGCGTGTGTGTGTCTGTGTGTGTGTGTGTGTGTCTGAGTGAGAGTTATATATATATATTACACTGTGTGAATGTGATAAAGTTGTGGAGTTTTCTGTCACCACAAGGGGAAACTCAATTTCATACAAATCATTGACTGCAATTAATAAACTAAAAATTTAGTTTGGTTACTTATGGTTAAGTTTAGGTTTGGGTAGGGGTTAGGCTGTGGTGAGCATTAGGGTTATTTCCATAGAAATGAATGGAGAGTCCCAATAATGATATGGACGTGGACTCTGTGTGTGATTGTGTGAGTGTTAGTGAGCATGTACACCTTAGTAAGAGTATCTCTAATATCTCAGTGCACATTATCCATCTACGGGGCTCTGGGTCATGGTGTGTATACAGGAAATTCCTGAATTGTTCACCACTGCCGTTACCACTCATCCGTCTCTCTGCCCTTAAATGGAGCCCCCCCCACCCCCAGAGTAATGCAGCTCCGAGGCAGGGGAAATCACAGAGTAATTCTGTTTGATTCAGTGGCATGGTGGTGCACAGAAACGGGCGCGGGTCTCTGCCGATGACCTGCCGCCGCATATAACAAAGTCTGGACGCCTTGGCGGCAAGGCGAGACATCAAGGAGTGCCTGGAGAGTCTGAGTCACACCCGGGCCTCGTACGTGTGCTGCGCTTCTCCGGGCCTGGGGGGCTGGCGGCCGGACCCAACCTTCTTCTGAAGACGCTTCCAGGAGGGCTTGTCTGGCTCCATGGCTCGTGGGCCCGCTCCCCCACCGCTCCACCTTATGCGTCCACAACCGACACCGGAAGCAGACATGAGAATGTAAGTCACAGGACGCATCTCTGTGCCGGAGTGAAGAAGCCACTCCTTGCTGGTCCAGCAGCCTCTCCCCGAGCAGGACTTGCTGCCGCCACCACCACAGACGAGCTGGGCATCAGCCAGTGGAGAGGAAAGCAGGTCAAACCAGAGCCTTGGTGTTAAGAGGCTTTGAACCATAGGAGCGAGAGAATTCGGCGCTGTAATCGCTACAAGCATTGCAACATGATTCAAGTGGCTGCGGACTACATGGATAATTGGGACAGTTTTTCATGCTGAATTCTGCTGCATGTCTAATCAAACAATGCTGGAAGCTGCTCTTCGGTTCCGCCTGTGCTTTACTCACACTACGCTCCTGTGCTGTTATTCCATTCAAAGTGTGCTTTTGCGTTGTTACTTTACCTTACACACATAGCACAGGATTAATCTAAACACCGTACTCCTGTGTTATTACTCCACACACTGTACACTCCTGTATGATCATACTGCACACATGGCCAGTGTTTCATTACTCTATTGACACTTCACTCCCATGTTATTACTCTACAGACACTACATTCCTGTGTTATTACGCTACAGACACTGCACTCCTCTGTTATTACTCTACAAACCCTGCGGTCAATGTGTATTCTTTTACTCCAGTCACAACACGCCCCTGTCCCTTCTGTACTCATACTGTGGTCCTACGTTTTCACTTTACTCCACACAAACCTGGCAAATACGAGGGGATCCTCCAACATGACAGCACTGCCCAGGCTGTGTTCCGGTCCAAAGCTCAGCCCTGGAATGCACCACATACCAGCCTGTCTGCTCACTTATCAGTGACTTCGTCTGTCAGCTACCGTTTGGTGTGTAAGTGGCAGTTTGAATGTGCTCCCTTGTGCAGTCTGTCAAAGAAGACGTGGTGTTAGTCACACTGACGATGTACTCAAAATAACTAGCAGCGGACTCATTTATACACAAAAGCAGTGCGTTTTCCTGCTTTACTGGGTGGTGCCTATGTGTATAGCGTATTAGCAGTGTCTTCATGTCGCATGCGGTTTGATGGCTTTACTGGGTGTGTGCCTTTAAGAGGTGGGTGCGTGCGTGCGTGCATGTGTGCGCACGTGTGTGTATCTGCTCTGCTCTGCCCATATGGGTGTGCAGTTTCACTGGAGCCAAGATGGAGACCTAGTGTGGAGTTTTGCTCACTGCCAAGCTTGGGGGTCTGGGGTTAGTTCCTCATCATTTTGTCTGTGAATAGAAAAGCTCAAGATTACTATTACAGCAGACTGCCAGCTTCTTTAACTCTGTGTGTGTGTTGTGTGTGTGTGCATGTGTCTTCTGACATGCCAGCAGACTGCCAGCTTCTGCGTCCTTCCTCAGATGTTAGACGTGTGCATCTCTGTATTGATTCCGAGAGAAATTTTACCGAAAATGCTCTCCAAAATCCTGCTCCTTGCTCAGGAGGGCACTCGCCGTACCCTAGGCCCCGCCCACTCGGACCTTGGGCCCCGCCCACTCGACCCTAAAGTGACTGCTATGTGTGTGAAGAGGCTGCCGGTGTGGTCCTGGGTGGGTTCACAAACACACATGCTTGCATGCACACGCATGCCGGAGATCAGTCGCATAACCCCTCGCTTCAATCACGGCTCCCGATCGCCACCCTCCTCCACTCTCCGTGTCTCCAAGGTCAGAGCTCTCCTGGGCCGCCCCCCCCCTCCCCCGCCACCTGTCACAAGTGCTCTCCTCTCAATAACAAGTCAAGGTTGTGCAGCTCCTCGTCGATCCTCGCCCTGCACCCGGCCGCTTCACACACCTTCCGCTCAGAAAGCATTTAAACACTAGAACAGATATCTGTCTGGAGGCATGTTTGCATAACCTGTTTTTCTGTAAGCTGTCAACCCTGCTTCCAAATGGCGTGTGTGAGATGCCTGACTGTAGATTTATTTTATTTTTCATTTGTTTGCCTGTGAGACACAAAAAAATGGCAGCTTTGAGACACACCCCTGGGAGGCGGGGAGATGCAGCAGCGAGGAGAACTCAAGGGTACGGGAATAAGCACGCTGCATCTAATGGCACCATCTATTTTGGAATATGTTCCCTACAGGCAGGACAAAACACTGAGCTTCTGAGCTGCCACTGCAGACTGTGCTGAAACTGCAGTGTGTCCGAGCGCTTCCACTGCAGGCAGTGCCAAGATAGCAGGATGTCCGAGAGCTGGCACTGCAGGCAGTGCTGAAATAGCAGGATGTCTGTGAGCTACCACTGCAGTCACTGCCGAAATAGCAGGGTATCTGAATGCTTCCACTGCAGACAGTGTTGAAATAGCAGGGTGCCTGAGTACTGCCACTTCAGGCAGTGCTGATTGCAGGGTGTCTGAGAGCTGTCACTGCAGACTGCTAAAAATTGAGCCTCTGGGTCCAGTGAAGGGTTCTGGAATATCACAGGCTCTGGACACTGCCAGCTACCGACAGTGTCTAAGTAACCTAAGTGCCAGCAGCCTGCAGTGTCTACAGAGCAGAGCCTGGAGCTGTTTTCAAAAGCAGTACTAAAACTTAGCTAACTGCAATCAGCCTTCCATTACTGGAGGTCCCAAGGTCAGGAAAATCAAAAGCCAAGAACATTGTACTCATTACTTGTGCTAAAACTCGGCTAAACACAGGATACTGTACTAATTATTGTTGCTCTTGAGGTTAGAAAATTCACGCTAGCCCCAAGAAAATCACTTTAGTCATTATTTTTGCCTTGCTCTTTTGAATAAGTGCAGTGTCTGCTGGCCGGGATGGAGCGCACTGATGGAGCTGGGTGCATTTAGCTTTGGACGGGGAGAGTCTGTCAGTTCTGGGCCAGTGACCACCATGAACAGAATGTATCTCTGTCATCCGCTGGCACCCCACGGCCCCCTGCCAGGCCCCGGCTTGTTGCTTCCCCATCACACACACCCCTTCGCAGGCATGCTGCCATAACCCTGCTACCTGGTCGCCTGCAAGCAGAAGGCGTGTGTGTGTGTGACACAGAGAGAGAGAGAGAGAGAGAGAGAGAACGTGTGCCCGCTGAGTGGAATATTTTTAGTCCTACTTTTACGCAAGGCTGATCTGTGCTTCAACAGCCAATTACTGCTGTATCTGCCCATTGCTACTGTTGGTTTCTTCTTCGGAGGTGAAGCATGATTGGCATGAGGCTGGAGGAGAGGAGGTCAGATGCGTCGAGACCTCGCCAGGCTGCCGGCTGCTTTGGAGAATGCCAGTCAACAGGTGGTGATGTGGGCCAACAGGGCTATGTGTTGAATCTGCACAGAGGTTTTAAAGAGAGGAACCAGGAAAGGCATTGGGTTTCTCAGTGCAGGTTTAGCATGGACACAAAGTACTTACCCGTGAACGATATGGAGGTCTCTGCACGAAGCAGTCAGGAGCCTGCAGAGGAACGAGCCATGGAACGAGCGTGGGAAAAAGGCAGCTTCGCATATGGCTGCCCGCCTGGTATCAGCCTCATGGAATTAACCTCCTTCCTTCACAGCAGGCCCGCCGTAAACATTAGCTGAAGTTCTGTGTCCTGTAGAAGCGCCTCCGCCCCCCCCCGCCCATCTCCTCTAAGGCAAACAAAGGAGATCCCTCCATCTCATGGGCGTCTCCTCACAGATAATCAGGAAAAGCATCTCCTGGTGCCTTCAGTCTTTCAGTGCTGATAAAGCTTAAGCTGCCATGGAAACGGCCGCCTGAATGTTCAGCTGACGAGCTCGGCTGTCTCGGAGGATGAATGGCTCAGCTTGAACGGCGTGATGTTTCGCGTATGGTTCATGTCTAGTCCGGTTCGGCACTGTTGGTGTGGTCAGTGTCTTGTGAACTCGCCGTTGTCTGTACGGAAAACATCCTGAGAGATGTCACTAATCTGCAGACTGCATTAGAAGGAGCCCCTTCACTGCGTAGGATGGCACCTGCTGCTGTACCACAGCTCCCTAGGGTGGGCGCCCTAGCAGTGTGTGATGACGCCGTGTCTGATTCCCGGGAAGCCAGATCTTCGGGGGCCGCTGAGGGAGCTGCAGGCCAATCTTACGATCCATTCCCATTGCTGTTAACATGTCAGTAAAATGGAAGGATTGATGTGATTTCCCTTGGCAGTGACAGAAAAGTCTTTGAAACCATATTATTGTGGAGGATTGTAAGAGCACCTGCACACTCTATTGGGTTCCTGATGTCTTCGGCTTCATGTTATAATGCAGTAATTTGAACCACAAAAGGGGTGGAGTACATCACATGAAGAGCTGTTCACTGCTGATGGCTGTTAGAGCAATATGGTCATGGCGATGGTTGTGGTCACAGTGACGATCTTGGTCTCAGGTGTCTGGTCACTGTGCAACCATGTGGTAAGTATAATGAACTATAAGGTGGTGAACAGATATGGTTGAGAAAAGTGGGGTTTGACAAACATGACCAGTTGGTCACTAATAGGCTTGATGTGGTTCTTAGGTATGAACTTACTTTAAGTGAAGGGTCATGTTTGGAAATGCCTGGGAGGTTGGGTTGGGAGATGATTGGGAGATTGTGCTTTGAGATAACTGAGAATTTGGGTTTAGAGATGCCCAAGAGATTGGGTTTGAAGATGATCAGGAGGTTGCATTTAGAGATGACCAGGAAGTTGCGTTTGTACTGTAGATGGCCAGGAGGTTGTGTTTTGAGATGCCTACATGGATGTGTTTGGGGATGATGAGGAGGTTGCATTTGGAGATGACTGGAAGGTTGCGTTTGGAGATGCCTGGGTGGTTGTGTTTGGAGATGATCAGATGGTTGCATTTGGAGATGATCAGGAGGTTGCGTTTGGAGATGAACAGGAGGTTGCGTTTGGAGATGCCTACGTGGATGTGTTTGGGGATGATCGGGAGGTTGCATTATGAGATGATCGGGACGTTCCATTTGGAGATGCCTGGGTGGTTGTGTTTGGAGATGATCAGGCGGTTGTATTTGGAGATTATCAGGAGGTTGCGTTTGGAGATGCCTGGGTGGTTGTGTTTGGAAATGATCAGGCGCTTGCATTTGAAGGTGATCAGGAGGTTGTGTTTGGAGATGATCGGAAGGTTGCATTTGGAGATGACTGGAAGGTTGCGTTTGGAGATGACTGGAAGGTTGCATTTGGAGATGACTGGAAGGTTGCATTTGGAGATGACTGGAAGGTTGCATTTGGAGATGACTGGAAGGTTGCGTTTGGAGATGCCTGGGTGGATCTGTTTGGGCATGATCGGGAGGTTGGCTTTGGAGACTGACAAATAGACTAGGGATTAGGGTAAAGCATACGCGGCTGGGAGCTTGGTAGCAGGTACCGCCTTCATTACTTAAGCTCCGGTATGTTTGCAGGAAGCACTAGCACACAAATCAATAGAATTGTATCTCTCAACATAGATACCTGGCAAGCAGACGATGGAGAGGGATTGCTGTTGTCATGGTAACGCATATAAGTGAGGCCTCACTACACACTGCGCATAACTAGATGCTGGGAGGTAAAGCCCTAACTTGGCTTCCTGCTGGTGACCACGTCTCCTTTCCCATGGTCTGTTTGTAGAATGACATGCTTGAACGAAAAGTTCCCTTTCCATCGAACCATCACTCTCTCCCAACCTTATTATGACAATTTGTCTCCTCCTACACCCAATTCCTCCTTTTTTCCCTCTCTGCACTGTCTCTCTCCTAGCCTTTCTCCCAGCATTAGTCCCTCCTCCCTCCTCCTACACCCCATTCCTCCATTTCTCCCTCTCTGCACTGTCTCTCTCCTAGCCTTTCTCCCAGCATTAGTCCCTCCTCTCTCCTCCTACACCCCATTCCTCCATTTCTCCCTCTCTGCACTGTCTCTCTCAGCCTGTCTCCCAGCATTAGTCCCTCCTCTTTCCTCCTACACCCCATTCCTCCATTTCTCCCTCTCTGCACTGTCTCTCTCAGCCTTTCTCCCACCATTTGTCCCTCCCCTCCCCTCCCCTTCTACACCCCATTCTTTCCTTTCTCACTTTCTGTGTTTCTCTCTTTACACCTCGTCACCTGGGACTTCATTAAAACAGGAAGTCCCAGTCCTCAGTGTGTATGGAGCAGTGAGCTATGCTCAGGGCTCTGTGTGGCTGCTGCAGTCTGCTCTGTCTAACGTCAGTGTTTCCGGTTCTGCTTTATTCTCCCTGTCTGGCTTTGTCTTTCAGTTTGGGCTTCTGGCTCTTGAGTCCATCTCTGACACACTTGGTCTTGGCAGTGACCTGTTTCCTGCAGTCCGACAGACTCAGGAAGTGCTGGGCGGTAAAGCTGGCAGTGATGGTGGGATGGGTCCGATCTGGGGTGCTCGCGCATGTGTCCTGCCTGATCTTCGTAGAGTAAACCCAGATTCCACAGGCTAGGAGTTCCACATTGTTGCACTCGCCTGATTATCTTTTTTTATCCTTTTCTTTCTGGCATGACAAAGCTCATACTAACTATGATGCTTTACCTATAATTAAACCATCATCGTAATACAAATAAAGATATATTAACCAACAACAAGCAGAAAATAACGCATTTTCCTGTTAAGAAAAGGTAATTGTTTATTCATAAAAAAATAATGACAGTAAACTACTATAACAATAGAAATAATAAGCATTATAATAATAGCCGGAAAGATAACAGCATAGAAATAGGTGCAGCAGAGCAGCTGTCGTGATCGGCCCATGAAATCTGCTTTGAAGACGGATGTTTCTCTCATTAATGTTGCGCAGCTGTAAGTTCAGCAGAGTGTTCGGGCTCAAACTGTACCTCTCAAAGCAAATTTCATGCATTAAAAATGTTTTATTTAATCGTGGGATGACGGCCCAGATATTACTGAGCCTTTAACATCTTGCCGTCCTAATCGGCGATTCTGATCGACAGAACGACTGATGCGAGCGAAGAGTGAAGGGAACCTCATTGCTGCAGTCTTGGCCACAGCACTGCGGACAAGATAAAAGCTGCTTGGTCTGTCTCTTAGCGAAACTCTTCTGAAAAGACATTTATACTGATGGACCCATAAGCAGCCCGCTTAGGGGTTTCCTTGCAGCCTGTTTGACGTTCCCAGCTGCCTCTTTTGCAGTCTGGGTCACGGTTACATGGAGCACAGTGTGGGACCCTGGACTGCACCTTGATGGCAGAGCAAACGTACAGGCACTCTGCACACTGCACATGGACAGCCTGCTAGCAAACGGCCATGATGACTGCCTAGCATCCCAGAACGTTCACTGCTGCTTTCGTTTATGAATATTCTTATTATATGATTGAATAATGTTACTCTCTGTGGCAGCTTTTCTTCAGTTTCCGAGTCAGACATGCTTCACGGAGCCTCACATTCTGTTTTCTATTTTCATTTCATTACTATGCAAAGTGCTGTTGTGCATGTAAATGTAATTTGGTTTCTCCACAGCTGGTGTGGGTTCTATGAGTTTTATGTACTACATTATTGTGGGTTCTGTGAGTTCCATGTACTACTTTACTGTGGGTTCTCTGAGTTCAATGTACTACATTACTGTGGGTTCTTGTGTTCTGTGTACAATTGGGTTCGCTCTTCGGTTCTGTGTACACTACTTTAGGTTCTTGGGTTCTGTGTACACTATTGTGGGTTCTTAGCATCTGTGTAGACTGCTGTGGGTTATGTATACACTGATATGGGTTCTTATGATCTATGTATACTACTGTAGGTTACTTGGCTTTTTTTGTACACTTCTGTCTGTTCTGTATTCACTGCTGTGGGTGTTTGACATCCGTTTACACTGCTGTGGGTTCTTCGCATCTGTTTACACTGCTGTGAGTTCTTGGTATCCCTATACACTGCTGTGGGTTCTTATGATCTGTGTACACTACTGCAGGTTCTTTGGTTTTCAGTACACTGCTGTCAGTTTTGTTTACACTGGCATGAGTTCTTGCCATCTGTATATACTGCTGTAAGTTCTTGGCATATGTATACACTGCTAAGGGTTCTGTGTACACTGCCATAGGTTCTTGTCATCTGTATATACTGCTGTGGGTTCTTGGCATATGTATACACTGCTGTGGGTTCTTATGATCTGTGTACACTACTGCAGGTTCTTTGGTTTTCAGTACACTGCTGTCAGTTTTGTTTACACTGGCATGAGTTCTTGCCATCTGTATATACTGCTGTAAGTTCTTGGCATATGTATACACTGCTAAGGGTTCTGTGTACACTGCCATAGGTTCTTGTCATCTGTATATACTGCTGTGGGTTCTTGGCATATGTATACACTGCTAAGGGTTCTGTGTACACTGCCGTAGGGTCTTGTCATCTGTATATACTGCTGTGGGTTCTTGGCATATGTATACACTGCTAAGGGTTCTGTGTACACTGCCATGGGGTCTTGTCATCTGTATATACTGCTGTGGGTTCTGTGTACACTGACGTGGATTCTTGGGTTCTGTATACACTGCCCTGGGTTCAGTGTGCACTAACGTTTTTTATTGGGTTATTGATATACTCCTGTGAGTGATGTTTACACTGCTAAGGTTCTTACCTGATCACATTGTTCACTTATTATCACAAAAGGGTTTTTCCCCTCACTGTTTGCTTTCTGTTTATAACACCGGCAGTAGTAATATATGTTCAACAGGAATTACATGCTGCTTACAGCTATGAAAAATGGCAGTATAACAATTAAACACTGCCGAGCGGAAAAGAGCATTACATTCAGTGTGTTATCCTGCGAGAAAGTTAGCATGGCTCCATAGACATAGCCGTGCAACATGGGTTTTCGGGAAAGGTCTCTGGGGATTCCTTTCTGGGGGTGGGAGTCGGCTGGGAGGAGACAGGGCACAGCGCAGTCCATTAGGCGACAAAGACAGCCGCCATCTTCTGAGGGGGCGCTGACTTAGCCAGCCAATTTCACTTTGTCTCGGACAGGGGCGCCAGGGGTGAAGCTGGCCTAGGGCGCCATCTTCTGTGGGGGTGCTGACTTAGCCAGCCAATTTCACTTTGTCTCAGACAGGGGCGCCAGGGGTGAAGCTGGCCTAGGGTGCCATCTTCTGAGGGGGCGTTGACTTAGCCGGCCGATATCACTTTGTATCAGACAGGGGGCACCGGCGGTCAAGCTGGCCTAGGGCGCCATCTTCTGAGGGGACGCTGACTTAGCCGACCGATTTCACTTAGTCTCTCTAGAGGGTGCCAGCGGTGAAGCTGCCTAGGACGTTGCTTGGGCTTCGACTTTCACTGTCAGGATTTCATGGGGCTTCTCAATAACAGAATGTGAGTCTGCTGCTTCAGCACCCTGCTTCCCAGGTGATGTAAGGAGCGCAGCAGCTGTCAGAACGGATGGACCTCTTCAGTCAGCTGACTGTGCCCCCGCCCCCAAGGCTTCTTCAGGGAACGTAATCACTATGAGAGCCGTATTTGCCTATGTGCTGTGCCAGATGCCCAGGGGCTCAAGGTCAACCCACTCCTGGCTGGCATCACTGATCACAGCCGGCCTCGACACAAAATCGCCTCTACAGAGGGTTTGCTGAGTTATGGCCATATCCGGAGTGTCTGTGCTGCTCCTCTGATCACTTAATTACGATGGAAAAGGCAGTTAGACATGCCCCAAAGCCGCACAGTGTGTAAGCCCCGCCCAGCCTTGGCCTGCACAGTGCAGTTTTCTCGCAATTACATGAGGTTGGCTTTGTTTACACACCACAGGGGGCTGCCAACTCCAGAGACTTTTATTTAAATCATGGGTGGGGCCTCTGCAGCAAAGCCTTGTGGAATGCAGTGATCAGGAGTTGAAAGGTTGAAGATAGGAAGCTTGAAATACTGGTGCTTAAGCCTAATTATAGGAGCTACAGGACAGGTATCTGAGGTACAGGATGGGTGTCTGAGGTACAGAACATGTATCTGAGGTACAGGATGGGTGTCTGAGGTACAGGACATGTATCTGAGGTACAGAACATGTATCTGAGGTACAGTATGGGTGTCTGAGGTACAGGACATGTATCTGAGGTACAGAACACGTATCTAAGGTACAGGATAGGTGTTTGAGGTACAGGACATGTATCTGAGGTACAGGATGAGTGACTGAAGTACAGGACAGGTTTCTGAGGTACAGGATGGGTGTCTGAGGTACTGGACATGTGTGTGAGGTACAGGATGGGTGTCTGAGGTACTGGACATGTGTGTGAGGTACAGGATGGGTGTCCAAGATACAAGACAGGTATCTGAGGTACAGGCTGGATGTCTGAAATACAGGACAGGTTTCTGAGGTACAGGCTGGATGTCTGAAGTACAGAACATGTATCTGAGGTACAGGATGAGTGTCTGAAGTACAGGACATGTATCTGAGGTACAGAACATGTATCTGAGGTACAGGATGGGTGTCTGAGGTACAGAACATGTATCTGAGGTACAGAACATGTATCTAAGGTACAGGATAGGTGTTTGAGGTACAGGACAGGTTTCTGAGGTACAGGCTGGATGTCTGAGGTACAGACAAACCCACAATAACACTGACACTGATATTCAGGGGATCTTACAGTGATGCTGTTCCTGTGAGGATCTTGCAGTCACAGTGAGACTGATCCTCTGAGGATTTTGCGGTCTTAGTGATGCTGACCCTCTGAGGAGTTTCAAAGCATTTTCTAGAAAGCTCTGTGGGTCCAGATTCTCTATGCTGTCATCCAGCAGTGCATTAATTGTGTCACAATTTCTACAGTTTGTTCTTCAAACAGTCTAGAAGTTTAGTGTTAGGAGGAAGTATTACTCTATCGAAATGTGTCTGCCAGAAGACCTCTTCATTCCCATCTTCACAGAACTGCATCTTCTATAAATAGTTCACAAACAAACAAGGCCTGTCCTCAGTTATCTAACTTACATCGAACACTTTTTGTTGATTTGATTTTCTTAAATGAATTTCGTCCTTAGAGAAAGCAGACTCAGTTTTCTACAGAGAGCATTTTTAAAATACACTATGATATTAGCTTCAGTTATTTGACCTTTTTCTGCTAAATGTTTTGTGACTAGATGTGTTTTTGGTACAGTATAGGATTTTTTAATTCATCACTGTCTGCAAGAATGTGTCTGGCATGCGCATGGCCTACTGGCTGGGGGGATTACGTGGAAAGTGGAGGCCGTGGGGCCTGCACTTGGTTTATCTCATCACAGAAGGCTTCCACACTCCTGTCTCCTCACAGGAATGCTACAGCATCATTCCTCAGTCAATTTGCAAACTAGCTTAACAAGTATGTTACTAAAGCTAGATGCTAAATCAATTAGCATGTTAGTAAATCTGCATATTAACATAAAGCAATATGCTCAATTCATCAGCAACCTTCTGAGTCTTTATATTTATACAGGTTGACTAATGTTAACTTTATTGTCTTAGTAAATCCATATGCTAACTTAATCACCATGTTAGTAAATCCGCATTCTAACTTAATCACCACTTTGCAAATCTGCATATTAACATAATCACCACATTAGTATATCTGTAGTGTATCTGTATAATCATGTTAGTAAATGAGGATGATCATCTTGATAAACGTCCTGGTGAATCTGAACACTGCTCATGTTAGCTAACTCTGCTGTTTCTTCACGCTATTTCCCCGTCTCTCTCACAGACTCACTGCATGCAGCACACATGGACTTCACTATCATTCATCGAATACCAGATCTAACTCTGTAGATTGAATCTGTTACCAACATGCTAATGCATACATGTGAACACCCCACGGTATGTGTGTGTCTGTACACCCCTGGCCGTGTATGTCTGCCTGTAAGTGTGAACACCCCACGGTATGTGTGTGTCTGTACACCCCTGGCCGTGTATGTCTGCCTGTAAGTGTGAACACCCCACG
>JAODJX010000043.1:1235862-1248312 GCA_026776945.1 Isichthys henryi
GAGAGTGTGTGAATGTTGGTGAGCAGTTATGCCCCAGTGGTGTATGTGTGTAAAGAAGCCCCTTTGGGGGGTGGTGTGCTTCTTTCTGTTTGTTAATGTGCAGGCAGGTCTCTGAGTGAGCCGTAAAACTTCAAAACAGGAAAGAGTAACAGCCCCCGGTCCAGGCTGCAGAAGCTCTTCTTTATGTTCAGCCACCCCCCCACCTGGGAGCTGTGTGCGCTCGCCGTGCAGAAAGAGCCGAGCTGGCGAGAGGGGCTTTTATTTTACATAAAGCCAATCTCCATGGTGACAAGAAAGGAGACGAAACACCGAAAGGAGTCCAAATTTTTTATTCTTAATTTACCCACCAGAGACTCATCCAGGAAGTACATTTTGCACAGACTCCACTCGCTGGATATTTACTGAAGAAGCTGTCCATTCATGTTCATGCTCCCAGCTACACTAGACACGACCATGTCCCACATGGCACTCAGAATGAGCCTTTCCCAGCATGCCTCACTCACTCACCCCCCCCCCCCCCACCGGCTTTCAGGGCCACCGGGGCTCCTCTGGACGGGCTGGGTTCCTGACTCAGCAGTTCTCATGCCAAACGGACGTCTCACATTACTGTTGTGTCAATTGTCACAGCTGAGACACAAATGCCACTAGGCACAATGGCGCTGACACGGTAACGTGTGAAGGTGAGGCCTGCGTGGTGGAATCATTATACATTAATATGTTATTCGAGTAAGTGAATGTTACCAACCAGCCCGGCTTATTATTGTATTTTACGCTGTTTTTATGATAATTTGCTATGCCACCAAATAGCTTCCCTCTGCAGTTCAGCACATTCTGTTCCTGTGTAGCTAGACAAATGTTGCCAAAATACCACAGTTTGACAAATTGAAATGTTAAGTCCATCATTTTCAGCACAGCTTATATGTCAGATTTTCAGTTCTTAATGGGAGCTGTCCACTGTACCCGGTGCTGAATCCATACTCATCTCATTGTGTCTGTCTGAGGAGGAGCTGTCCACTGTACCCGGTGCTGAATCCATACTCATCTCATTGTGTCTGTCTGAGGAGGTGCTGTCCACTGTACCCGGTGCTGAATCCATACTCATCTCATTGTGTCTGTCTGAGGAGGAGCTGTCCACTGTACCCGGTGCTGAATCCATACTCATCTCATTGTGTCTGTCTGAGGAGGAGCTGTCCAGTGTCCCCGGTGCTGAATCCATACTCATCTCGTTGTCTCTGTCTATGGAGGAGCTGTCCACTGTCCCCGGTGCTGAAGCCATACTCATCTCGTTGTGTCTGTCTGAGGAGGAGCTGTCCACTGTCCCCGGTGCTGAATCCATACTCATCTCGCTGTGTCTGTCTATAGATGAGCTGTCCACTGTCCCCGGGCCTGAATCCATACTCATCTCGCTGTGTCTGTCTATAGAGGAGCTGTCCACTGAATTCATATTAAAGGCTAGCTGTGTCCACCTTCTGTAGTGCTGAACTGAGGACTCGGATGTCTCAGAGGACAGTGTCCTGGCAGTGGATATCACTAAGGAAAAGTCTCCATGCTCTGAACAACAGGGCATGCAATCTGCAGCCTCCAGCCTCTCCATACTCCATCCAAGAGTATCAATATTCCATTCACATACATCGGTGAAGTGGGATGAAAATGAGTTTGACTGTAGCAGAGTGAGAAACGGAGTGAGACCTTGTCTTTGGCTCCATGCACTGGCTGGAGAAATTCATTTGGGGGTTTAGTGTGAGCGGGACAGGAGGAGAGAGAGGAGCAGGAGGCTGGGAATGATTCGCATTAACAGCAAGGAAGATGATTCCCAGTGAAATCTGCCCTGGGCTACACATGCCCCCTTGAGGAGAAGTGGAATGACTGCTGTAGAGTGTAGAGTATGGTATGGGGGTGGTGTCATGCATGTGTGAGGGTAAGACATGCAGGGAGACATGCATGCCGGACGGTACAGTATACGATGCGTGGTGTCATGCATGTATGGGTGTAAAACCAACATCATTCAAGGGGGACGCATAAGAACTGATGTATGCATTATATAGTGGTAAGTGGTAAGGCCCATACTCACGGCCATGCACACACATCTCACACACACAGCAGAAGCGCTTCACTTGCACACAAAGCCGCATTGACTGACAGGCCGAGACTAAGCGTGTGATTTCACTGGCTGGGTATCCATCAGCTGGCAGGTCAGCCTGCCAGCCCGAGAGGCAGCATCAGCGCAAACAAACGCACTACATTCTGTCTCATTAAATGGAAACAATAATCAGAGAATTGCCCCTTAACCCATCGTCGAAAAGGAGCCCCATTAACAGACTGTGAGAGCCCTCTCGTTCACGCTCTGCTGCATGCCATTGGCTGGCCATATTATCTCTCCTCCGCCTGACGGGCTCGTCCTTGTCCTCTGACCCAGCATGCATTGCAGCCTTTCATTTCTATCACCGAGAAGCTTGTCCCAAGCTGTGCCCTTCACGCGTCCTCCTGGTAAATGGCGAGCTGGCCCTTCTGTGCTTGTTTTTCCTGTTAAAAAGGCTCTTGTGCAACATCCACACACCTGCTTCGATAAAGTGCCTCGTTTGGGCTGTTAACTACAAATGGAGGTCAGAGGTGCATTGTGGAAGAGCCTCAGTAAAGAAAGATACCAGCGGTTCATTCAAGAGAGAATTCTAGGGCATGCAGATTAGTCTTCAGATAAATTAGCCAATAAGAATCTAGGACATAAGCTAATTAGCCAATAAGGAGCATGCTTTCTGCAGGTCAGTGTGAATCATGTCTCTACCAGGCTCATTTGACAATGTATAGATGACATCATTATAATTTTAACATGACATGATTTTACCATTAGAGGTTATTGTTGTTTCTGGGGCCACACTTAAAAATTCACCTTGCACCCCCCCCCCCCCCCATGTAGAGACTGATTGTGGCCTACAGGGGGTGCCAAAGCCCCAAATGTGTAGATTGAGTGGCGGTAAACACCACTGCTGGGTACAGTGACCCACAAACTAAGGCCTGCCAGTTTGGGAGAAAGATGGTGAGGGTTAAGGTTTACCTTGATGTTGGGTTTGACTTAGGCTCTGGGATAGTGTTCTGGGGCGATGGGTGCTGGGGGCGATGCTGTCATGTGCCAAATGCAGCCAGGGTCCAGTGCAGAAGATGAGTCCCTAGGGCACGTCTGTGGCCGGCTGGGACTGCATTAGATTAACACTCTGAAAACATTCTGCCTCCGTCTTCATCCATCCAGCTCTGCCCGTATAGCCAGAGGTTAGAGATCTCTGCCACTCTGGTAAAAGGATGTTTTATTGTTGCATTGTATCTTGTAATGGGGCTGGATTATTCCAAGAGTGGGATTCTCTGCGCTAGCTAATGGGTGCGGGAGATTTATCTCTTTGGGTGGGGGATGGCTTCACGGCTGGCTGGAGGGGTGGCTTGAGCTGCATTATTCCTGAGTGGCAGAAGCACCCCCTTCGCGGAAGCTGGGCCCATTCACACCGATCCATTAAAGGGGGCATCTTATGGCCGTGGGCTTATGAATGGAGCGACCGGCAGTCGTCAGCCTTCAGGCTGAGGGGACTATTGAAGAACAAAAGTCCTTGGCTGATGGTTCTCTCTTTAGTGTTTCTCTGCAGAGACAGGCTCTCTCAGCCTTCATAGACTGGCACTCTTCAAAGTCAGACATTATTTCGTGTTTTCCAACGGAAGGAAGGTTATGAGATGGAGCCCGCGATGATGTGGCCTCTTTAGGGACGAACCGGATCGCACTGGGCCGGACTGGGCTGGCAGCTAATGGGGGCTGGTATGCTATGACAGTCCAGGAAGTGGAACCAGGCGACTGGGGTGGGCCTTGGTGCCGGAGCTGCTGCTAGGACTTCAGAATGGGTTACTGGGCCAAAAAGACTAATACAACAGGAAATATGAAAATGGGGGACAGGATTAAGGGCTGAGCTGCACAATGGACTGAGACTGCCCAAATGTAATGGCTCCTCTAATGTCATTATGTAATGCATCTTGTCAATTTTATCCATTAATCCATCTGCAAGTTTCACTCTACCAACTTGAAATGTGTACCTTGTTACATGGGACTGACACTAGCCAATGCGCCACCTACAGGTCAGTCTGAGCTGTCAGGAAAGCCCTGGAGAGACAGTGGGTAAGGGGGTGGTCCAGCTGCCTTCGTCGAGGACCCTGGGAGAAGCCGGCAAAGGCTGCGTTCATAAATCATTCACGCCCGCGGTAATAAAGACGTACTCAAGGGGGCAGCGGGCAGTTCACATCTGCAGCTTTCCCCCATTGCCCGAAGCAAAGCTGTCGCTGCTGCACTAAGCAGCTCCCATGTGGTACTGGGCACAAGTGCTCACCGGGGCAGCCATAAGCTACCCAGTGGAGGCCGGCTTTGCTCCGTGAACTTCCGTCCTCTTAGCAGTTGTTGGAATCGCGGGGCTTATGGCACCTCGCAGCACGACAGGCACCGATGGAGTTAATGGCAGGTTCATGCTTCTGCCGCTTGTGGGATAAAAGGCATGAAAGGGAATCCCAGCATGGCCAAGCTGTGTGACCTTGAGAAATGAGTGTGACCTTGAGTAACATTTCTTAATGTCAGCGGGCATGAAGCAGGGTGATTTAGCCGTACACGTGAGCTGGCTTGTGAGCAGAAGCCGGACAGATATCAGACACCAAGCCCGAGCATAACGTGGGGGAGGAGAAACTTGGGCAGATTTTTATGCATGAGTCCATGGATAATCGCATCTGGTTGTAGATTGGAGTTTTAATGACAGTGGGTAAAGCTGCCCGTGATTGATCCTCAGAGCCGCCGGGTTAATCAGATCATTAAGAGTCTTTTCATCAGCAGTCCGCCGGCTGATTGAGGAGCAGTCAGTGCCTGGCCTGTGGACACTCAGGGCCACACTGCTGGGCTGCGGAAATGAGGTGGGGATGGGTTTCCCCCTTCCTTAACACGGCGGCTGCTTTGCCACTGCCTGTTGCCACTGCTGCCGATCGCCACCAAGTCCACCGCATCAAGTTCAGAGGCACTTTGGGTGTCTTCCACTCTAAATGACTCTAACGTGCCCCAGTGCTGCGCTGCCAGGATATCTGCGTTTTCCAGTGATATTATTATTTGCTTATTATACCGGAGGACTGGAGGGAGGCGATCTGGCAGTAGAAGGTGAACAGCAGCGAGGCACTGGTTTCCAGCTTGAGCTGGTGTCAGACTTATTTAGACTGGTCCTGATCTGGCCAGAATGGCTTTGCATTGTTGGTGCTGGACTCCTGTGCAATCTGGGCGGGGGGGTATGGCAGAGCTCTGTTTAGGAGCATAACATTCATGCTGCCTTCAAAATGATAAAATCCTGTTTCAGCACAAAATAAGGAATAACATTATAAATATCTAATGTAGAAGGCTGCTCAGGATGTAGATGCCTACAGTGCAGGGAAAGGGAGCTCAATGCTACTGGAGACATTTTCTGTGTCAGAAAGAGGTAGGAGGTACCAGTACTCCCCCTACATCTTCCTCTATATGCTATCAGTATCATTACTCCCCCATATCTCCTCTCATGTGCTATCAGTATCAGCACTCCCCCTACATCTCCTCCCATGTGCTACCAGTATCAGTACTCCCCCTACATCTCCTCCCATGTGCTATCAGTATCAGTACTCCCCCTACATCTCCCCCCATGTGCTATCAGTATCATTACTCCCCTTACATCTCCTCCCATGTGCTATCAGTATCATTACTCCCCCTACATCTTCCTCTATATGCTATCAGTATCATTACTCCCCCACATCTCCTCCCATGTGCTACCAGTATCAGTACTCCCCCTACATCTCCTCCCATGTGCTATCAGTATCATTACTCCCGCACATCTCCTCCCATGTGCTATCAGTATCATTACTCCCCTTACATCTCCCCCATGTGCTATCAGTATCATTACTCCCCTTACATCTCCCCCATGTGCTATCAGTATCATTACTCCCCCTACATCTCCTCCCATGTGCTATCAGTATCATTACTCCCCTTACATCTCCTCCCATGTGCTATCAGTATCATTACTCCCCCACATCTCCTCTCATGTGCTCCCCTATTTACTTAAGCCATCATTATTATGCCTGCATCTCCTCCTTTATGCTAATGTTATCCCTGTTACACCTACATCTCCCCATGTATGCTAACCCTATCATTACTCCCCCAGAATCTCCTCTTGTATGCTAATCTTATCATTACTCCACCTCTATCTCCTCCTGTATGCTAACAGCATCATTACTCCGCTTAGACCTCCTCTAGTTTTCTAATAATATCACAACTCCTCTTAGGTCTCCTCTGAAATTCTAATTATATTCCATCCATGTAGTCCTCTAAGATCAGCTCTCTTCCACAGATAGTATTTGTTCCACCTCAGTAACGCCATAAATGTGTTTAGCGATTATACAGTCATATGTGCATTAGTTTCTATACCTGTATTTTTGGAAACTTATGAATTTAATCATCACTATTGTTTATTTATCTGCTTGCCACTATCGACTCTGAGGAATAAACCAAAACCAGCCATAAATAATAAATGAGGTCTAAATAGCAGAAGGAAATGAAATCTTTGACCTTGAGTGAAGCTGGCAGAGGTGGTCAGCCTGAGCTTCAGAGAGCCAGTGTTGCTGGGGCTGTCACCTGACCCAGCAGGCAAGCAGGGATGCAGGCAGGCACTGGGCAGACAGGCCCTGGGCAGGCAGACATAGGCAGGCAGGCAGATGCTGGGCAGGCAGGCAGGCAGGCAGGCAGGCAGGCATGGGCAGGCAGGCAAACAGGCAGGCACTGGGCGGGCAGATGAGCAGGCAGGTCCTGGGCAGATGGGCATGCAGGCGCTGGGCAGGCAAGCAGGAAGGCAGGTACTGAGCAGACAGGTAGGCAGCCAAATAGGTTGGCAAGCAGGCAGGTGCTGGGAAGGTGGTATGCAGAGAGGAATGCAGGTGCTAGGCAGGCATGTTGGCAGGCAGGCAAATGGGTAGGCAGGCAGTTCATCAGATAGGCAGGTGGGCAGGCAAGCAGGTGGGTAGGCAGGCAGGTGCTGGGTAGGTGGTGGGCAGGTAGGCAGGAAGGCAGGTGCTGGGCAGGCAGGCAGTTGGTCAGGTAGGCAGGGAGTTGGGCCTTGTGCTCCTCTCAGGCTATGGAGGCCCTCTGCTGGCTCACTCTGGACCCTGGGTACTCTGTCTACTGCTGTCACACTTAGCCTGAGAGGCAGCGTGTTCTGGGATGGGAGTGCTGGATGGCAGGGTGAGCCCATGGGGGCCCTGCTGTCACTGGCGTAGCTGTGAGTTGTTACTCTATATCTACATTTTCTGTGAAGAACAAAGAAAAATCAAGGTGCAACGAATCTGTCCTGGACTTCACTGAAAGAAAAATCAATATTTAGTGGGTCTTTATACTTGCTTCTATGCTGTTGATCTAATACCAGGTTCAACTTGCAATACAGGCCAGTGATTAGAATTTAGTGATTAATTGTCATTGTTGACATACCACAGCACGCAACAACAAAATGTGTCCACTGCATTTAACCCATATGTGACAATGTGACATAGCAGGGGGCAGCTAATTCAGCACCCGGGGAGCAGTACTTGGGGGCGGTACTTTGCTCAGGATACCTAAGTACTGCCTTGCTGGTTGGGGAATCGAACCAGCAATCTTTCATTTACAAGTGCGCTTCCCTAACCATTAAGCCACCACTGCCAAGCAAGAGTATAGACCTGCTTCAGTACAGATCTCTGGCATGCAATATTGACATAAGTACACAATTTTCAGCCCCTCCATCACTCAGCATTGCTGTGAGTATAGACCAGTCAGGATACTGATCTCCATCACTCATCACTGCTGAATATAGACCTGCCGTGGTACAGACCTCCATCACACAGCACTGCTGTGAGTATAGACCTGACTTGGTACAGATCTCTGTCACACAGCGCTGCTGTCAGTATAGACCAGTTGTGGCACAGACCTCCATTACACAGCGCTGCTGTGAGTTTAGACCTGTTGTTATGCAGACCTCTATCACACAGTGCTGCTGTGAGTATAGACCAGCCGCAGTACAGAACTCCATCACACAGTGCTGTTGTGAAAATAGGCCTGCCGCGGTACAGATCTCCGTCACACGGTGTTGCTGTGGGTATAGATCTGCCACGGTACAGACCTCCATCACACAGTGCTGCTGTCAGTATTGATCTGGCATGGTAAAGATCTCTGTCACACAGAGCTGCTGTGAGTATAAACCTGCTATGGTATAGACCTCCATCTCCCAGCACTCCTGTAACTATAGGTGTCTGTCACACAGTGCTGCTGTGAAAATGAGCCAATCCATGTATAGAGGCTGTGCTGGGCTGATGAGGGAGTCTGACAGGCATGTAAATCAGTGGGCCTCAGTGCAGCAGGGGGCAGGTGGAAGCCTGTGCCATAATGGGGGCCTTTTTACAACCAGCTGATGGATGGAGGAGGAGACGCATATTCAAGCAAAAGCCTTGATTCCCCTTGGTCCCAGACAAGCTGACCTGGGTTTCATTTTTCTCTGTCACTGGGGGGTGCAGAGGCTTGCTCTGACTTGCCCTCCCCTCAGATGATTGGCTATCTCCAGATATAGAACAACAATGAGTCTCCCAGACTTTCCTCTTTCTCGAGGCTGTGTTTGTTTTCCAGCATGATGTCCAAACGGTGTTTCAATCTTTAGGTCTTCGGAGTGCTCCGATTAATGCTGGGGCTGTCTTTGGTTGACCCCCCAACCTTCCAGGACGAAGACAATTAAATCTGATTGGCTTTCATGGACCAGCCCTCCCAGGGTGGCTACCCCAGAATACTTGCGGGTTGGCTGTGAGTAGAGACAGACCAGTGAGTTGAGGCAAAGCTGTGAGTTAGCTGTGACTCGAGGCAGAAAAGTGAGTCGGCTGTCAGTCTAGGCAGAGCTCTGAGTTGGCAAGGCAGAGTTGTATCAGTTGTCAGTGAAGGAACAGTTGTGTCAACTCTCCATCGAGGCAGAACTGAGTCAATTGGCAGTCGAGGCAGAGCTGTGAGTCGACTATAAGTCGATTCAAAACCATGAGGATTAAGGCCAGACTGAGGCAGCGAGGAAAGTAAATGTTACACAGTATTAACAGTAGTTGTGAAAAATAAGATGAAAAGCAAAGGAAAAACTCCTGTTCATGCATCCAAGAGGGACAGATGCGGTGATCCAGAGCCGTCTGCTTGGCTGTTTAACTTCCAAGCAACAGACGTTTGATCTGCTTTGTGACTGCAGCAGCGAGCAGGAACGCACCTGTGTTAGCTTACAGCATGCCATCTGCAGTGAGCATGGCACAGGGCTGCCTGCCTCCCAGCACGCTGCTGCTGGTGCATGATGGGATATCACTGGAGCCTCCAATGAGGAATAACAAGCCAGAGGGGAAGTGTCCAGGCAACAAGAGCAGTGTTAGATACAGGATTATATCAGTACTCTAGTAATTCTCAC
This sequence comes from Isichthys henryi, assembly GCA_026776945.1. NCBI lineage: Eukaryota > Metazoa > Chordata > Actinopteri > Osteoglossiformes > Mormyridae > Isichthys > Isichthys henryi. The sequence continues at coordinate 1,245,339 of JAODJX010000043.1, forward strand.
GTGCTCTACAGTATCCATGTATTCAGAATCCAGTGAGATGTAAGTCTGATACATTGTGGAGTATTTTGATAACAGCAGGCACCCTGCCCCCCCCCCCAGCAGAGATCCCCAGTTCTCTCCCAAGTTGAAGGAACAGCATTTATGTTTTTTTTTTTGTTTTAGCCAAACGACCCCCTGTCTGCTTCTCACTGGGTTTGTTCCCAGCCTAATAAATCTGATCTATGAAAAGAGGCTTGTGGTGATTAGAGTCCCTCTGGCAGTCAGTCAAGCCGTCAGTAAACATTCGATCCCGTTCAGATTGCTGCGCGTTCCGGGTCGGAGCTGGGGATTGGGAAGCTCATTGTGCTAATCAGCGCTTACAAAGCTGGGTCACATGCATGCACAAACACACACGCACACAAAGACAAAAAGTATACAGTGACAGGCAAACACTCACCCAGTCCACCGTCCTCATCGCATAAGGATGGGCTTATTTCTGAGGTGCCAGCGACATGTGAAAATCCTTGGCTGTTTCTGAATTGTTCAGGGTGTTTCTGGTAAGTTTGGACACTTCTCATAATGTACTGTCAGATTCTGATGTGTTATAGGTGTTTCTGAAAATGACCTGAATGTTTATGGCATGTTCTCAGTGTTGCTCAAAATTGCCGGATGTTTTTGATCACTACCAGGACAACTCAAGTAACTGCTCACTAGTGTGTCAACAGAGGGTGCAGACTGGGTGTACTTCTGTTAGTATAGCAAGTCATTTGAAATACATATTTTGGGATCTAATGAAACAATTCATGACAAGTTATCTGTCTGAGACTGAACCTGGTGCCCTCTGCTTTCTGCTTATGGTGGTATGATGGATTTTAAAGAGCAAGATCAAAGTTCGGTGCCACCAATCCATTTTGAGAAAGTGCAGATATGCTGTCTGTCAGGGAAGAGTTCAATGGTGCAGGGCGGGTGTCTCCCTGGCTGGGGTGTCAGTTTGCCTTGAATGTCACCCCATTCATTAAAATGATAGCAGGGGTGGTGTGGATACATGTGCCACCCGCCAGTGACTCCCTTCCCGGAGATGGTTCTGCCCAGAGGGTTCTACTGCTTTTGCAGAGCAGACCTAGCGGCATTGTGCACTGAAACCTGTCTGACTCAGCGATTTGAGTCTCCTGGGCCACATAGATCCTCTTTGGAGGTTCTGCCTTCGATGGCAGCTTCTACAGGCCCTGGTAGGATGGGGTCGATATTGCATGGAGCTGCCTTCATTAGGAGCATGCAAAAGAAAGCCTGACTCAGAGTCACCTGATCCCATCACCCAACCCCATGATGGCTCTCCAGTCCTCTAAGTACAACCCCCCCCCCCCTCAATACGGCCCTTTTAAGCATTTCTATCTAATTATACTTCCCAAGTAACATTTCATCAATGCTCAGCCAGGTTTCTGTGCTCCAAAAACACTGCTTCCTGCTCTCTCTCTCTCTGCCCCTGGGCCAAAACACACAGGTTGTACAGAGGAAGTATGTAAATACACCCGTGGTACTTACTGGAGAAGCTCGTATTAGGCATAGATAGAGGGACAAAAGAGGTTTGCTGTGAAGCGGCTGGTAAGGCGGTGAGGATCTGTGTCCCTGCTGGCTGTGGCTGACTGGGATTTCACTCTGTGCTAAGTTGGATCATACAGAGCTAATGAACTTATGGCTGGGAATTTATCTGACCAGCATCACAGTTGCATGGCTGATGTAATTAGAACTCGTGATAACGAGAGCCCATCAAAATGAACAAATGGCTTGATACATTCCCGAGCGGGAATGAACCCTGAATACCAGGTGACTGTCTCCGGATGCAGGCGAGCTCCTTGAAGCAGAAGCCGGCGTTGCTTGGACACGGTCTCCGTGAAGTGAAGTGAGTGGTTGCTTGGACACTGTTGACCGTCCTTGCAATGCCAAATGAAATGCCGCTAGAGCTGTTGACTGTTGCTTGGACACCACGTCTGCAACCTGCTCTTTGCATGTGGTTCTGCTCAGATGTGCCATGAATCAGTTCTTATGTTTATGAAGCGGGGCATGACCTCAGCTGGTCTCATTGAAGCCCACTGGACTTTGTGTTTGATCAGTAGCATAGCAGCATAAGCATAATAATGCGACGTTAATTACCCAGTATGTGGGAGGGTGGTTCCTATGGACATCAGTTTGATGCTGCAAACATCAACAATTAGTCATAAAGTTGAAAACAAAGTTGAGTCATAATGGCTCTGCAAACCTCAGGCTGAGCATCGGAAGACCTCCGAGTCCCCAGAGGCCTGGCTTCCTGGGAGCTGGGTGGGTGTGCTTGTTGGGGCTGAGCTACATGGCAACTCTTCTTGCTGTTCACTCTCACACTCACTTGTGCGTGAACACATCTGCACAGATGCATCATGGGGGCAAGCCAACGTCAACCTGTGCATGTGAGTGCAGTGTAGTGTCAGAAACCTCCGCTGACGTCAGCCTGTGAGTTTGGTTCAGTGTCAGATACTCCTACTGATATCGACTTGTGCATGAGAGTATGGTGCAGTGTCAGATAGTGCTGCCAGCATCAGCCCATGCACGTGAGTACGATGTAATGACAGATACTCCTGCTGATGTCAGCCCATGCACGTTAGTGTGATGCAGTGTCAAATACTCCTGCCAACATAAGCTTGTGCACGTGGCTGCGGTGCAGTGTCAGATACTCCCATCGAGGTGAGCCGGTGCACGTGGGTGCAGTGCAGTGTCAGATACTCCCATCGAGGTGAGCCCGTTCACGTGGCTGCGGTGCAGTGTCAGATACTCCCATCGAGGTGAGCCGGTGCACGCGGGTGCAGTGCAGTGTCAGATACTCCCATCGAGGTGAGCCGGTGAACGCGGGAGCGGTGCAGTGTCAGATACTCCCATCGAGGTGAGCACGTGCACGCGGGTGCGGTGCAGTGTCAGATACTCCCATCGAGGTGAGCCCGTGCACGCGGGTGCGGTGCAGTGTCAG
>JAODJX010000043.1:1326807-1340559 GCA_026776945.1 Isichthys henryi
CCCGAGGGCTTGTTTACTCTGTAATATCACTTTGCATTGGCAGAATTACGTCCTAAAGTCTCTCATAATTGCTCTAACAAACATGGCTCTGCTCTGCCTTTTAACAGTGTGGATGAGATGTGTGTTAGGTGACTGAAATGTAAATGGAGGCTCTCTCTGCTGGGCTGATTATCCTCAACCTCACGCCTTAATTAAAGCCTGAGACGCTGCTTCTGATGCTGCCGCATTATCTGATATCTGGGAAGCCTTTACAAGCCACCTGTTTGCCCCTGGATCTAGCAGATGTTGTCGGAGTCCAGGCCCAGCAGACGTCTTTACTTTAATGCTTTACTGCTTCACAATTAACTCACTCTAAGAACTTCCTTCCTCGATGAAGCCAAAAGGATGTGAATGGTTGTATTTTCACATAATGCCGTTAAACGCAGAGGAGGCTGCAATCAGCAGGAGGATTTCTGCACATGTCGTATACTTTCCTGAATTAGCAGGGGATCAAGGAATTTGCTTCTTTTTTCCGAGTACTCTTCCTTAATGATTCCCTTGTAAGATCCACTAACAAAATAAAGATTGTCACAGTACATGGAATGAGTTATTACTGTGAGTGGCCACAATCCATCGTTCCAGGTATGTATTTTTACATCTGCTTATGTTGCCGAGCAACACACAGCTTGTATTTTTGGCAAGTAAAATATACAAGCTCATTATGACAGAGCTGACCAAAGACCTCTATTAGTTATCCAGTCATGTGTTTGTCTTCCATTAAGTGCGACGTGATGCAACACCAGTGCTGTCGTCATGATTTTGCAAACACTAAGATTCACGAAAGGGAAAATCTAATGGCCTTTTGTTTTGCTCTCTTAAGACATCGAAAGACTCCCCTGCATATATTTTTGCTTTCGGAAAAACACACTTGGACATTTCAATTGTCTGCAGACTGCATTTAGTGAATTTATATAAAATAACATGCTGAAAATGGAAGGAAAAAAAAACCCAGTGAAGCTCTATCGATTGGAAGCTGACAAACTCATCGTGTCACAGCAGAGAAGAGCTCCTTAAGCATGTAGAGAAAAGCGATTGAAAGAATCCCAGGGGAACCGGAGCTCCAAATGCCAACAGCAGAGCCCTCTGAACACGACGAGTCTGAAGCAAGCCCCCGGGGGCCGCCAGGGTCTCCATGGCAACGTCGAATCGCAAGGCAGCGCCGCTCGTGCCTTGATGAGACTGTTGATGACCCTAATCATTCATTTGTTTATCTCTGCACATGCAGACGGCATTTCTTCCCTCATGACGGTGACTCCTGTCAGCAGTTCTACAGCGGTGGAAAAATAGACACATATAGAGGGGCGACGATTGGCTGGTATTTTGGCTGAAACTTTCTGCAATTAGGTGAATGTGCTGACGGCTTCAAAGGTAGTAATCAGCAGAAATATCAAAGCGCGGCATCATTAAACCGTTTTGGATGTGGTTTTTATTTCAAACTGTCATCTGCAGAGGTGGAAGGGAATTCGCTCGCTGTCTCTCCGAATCAGAGGTCACATTATTCTTAAAGCAGGCTATTTACCTTGAACGACTAATGAAAAAATGATGCTTGGCTTCCTGGTTCATGGTTCAAGGATGTGTCAGTCTAAAGGAGAATGTAATTGAAAGCTTGTTTAGGTGGCAATAATGAGAGAAGCGTTACAAAGACAAATAGAGGGAGAGAGAAAGACTGAGATAGTTAACGATGTGACGCCAGAAAGGAGCCATCTAGAAAGGCTTCAGGAAAGGCCACCATAAAGAGAGGCCAACAGACTGACTTCACCCTGGAATCTCCAGGTGCTGCTGGACAGAAGCTTCTGAGATGCTGATCTACTCAAATCACACATTGCATGGGGCCCCGAGGTTTGGGCCCCCCTGTCAATATTAAATAAAGCCTTTACTTATTTAGATGGCAAAACAGAATGTTCCACTAAGCAGCCAGCTAGCTATAGTCTTCTGACTCTACTCACTAGCTGTTTATTTAGTTTTTATTTAATTTTTGAAAAATCAATGGAGAGCATGGTGGGGGGGGACGGAACTGAAGTGGCCCCCTTGGCACCAAGAGGAGATGGTACTGAGGACAGAGTGGGACTTGCACAGAGATGCCTACTCACAGAGCACGTGTTTCTGTCTGCGGATGAAGAGCCACCCCTGGAAAGCAGACATTGTGATGCAAATGTGACTCTTGATTCATGAGGCATAATTTTTAAATTTCTGCACTGAAGCAACCATAAATCAGATTAACCTCTATATAAATTGCCCACTTTACAATTTGAAACATGTTTGTTGCGTCTGTAAGGTTAATTCAGAAGCAGGAAAAATGGGACAACTTATTAAAGAGACATGCCAGTTATTCAGACACGTGGAAGCTTTTCAGCACAGGGACATTTCCTACCATAGTTACTTTATTATTCAACAGCCATGCTGTCCTCTAAGAGGCGAGGGTGCTGTCTCTTAGACATACACTGCTTTATAAGAGACAAGCTTTCCAGTGAGACACGTACTGCCCTCTGAGGGATGTACTGTCCTCTAAGAGGTGATGGTGCTGTCACTAAGAGACACACTGCTCTGTAAGAGATAAGCTTTCCAGTGAGACATGTACTGCCCTCTGAGGGATGTGCTGTCCTCTAAGAGGTGATGGTGCTGTCTTTAAGAGACACACTGCTCTGTAAGAGATAAGCTTTCCAGTGAGACATGTACTGCCCTCTGTGGGACATGCTGTCCTCTAAGAGATATGCTGTCCCAGGTCAGAAGTTACAACTTACAATTTTTGTACTTACCCTATTGTGTAAGCGATATGCTGTACTGAGTCATAACCATTTTATTGCTCACAAACAGAGTAGTTTAATCCTTTGGGTTTGTACTGAGCTCACAGAGTCCTGCTTTCAAAGGTATGAGCCTCTGCTGACCTGGAGCTCTATCTTCCTGTGCCTGCAAAGAGGATGACATCCAAGTCCAGATGGCTGTACAGAACATGATGCCTTTAGATCCACACTGGGTCCACCGGTTCTGCAGGGGAAACAGCGGTCAGTGAGAGGTCGCACTGCCGGGCAGCTCTGAAGCCCATTAGAATTGGGTTGGGTTGGCCATAATGCAGGAACATGTTCCCGCAGAAAAACCTTGGCATGCCATGAGGTCACTCCCCCAGCGTGATGGCGAAAAGCTTCTCATCATGTTCCTGATGCCTAGCATGCTGTGAGCTGTGACCCAGCCTGGGCCCGGAGAGGCGGGGAATGCGGCAGGGCCTTGCTACTCGCTGCTGCTATGCTCACTGGACAGCTCCCCTTTAATGAGGAACATCGGCCTCATTCAATATTTACCGAGAGTGACAGAGGGGGTCTGCTATCGGCATACATTAGCCAAGATTAAAGCAAATGTTAGGCCTGCTGCTTTCTTCATCCAATCTCTTATTCCCTTCTTCTTCTCTTCCATCCCTTTCTTTTTTCTGACCAGTTTTTCCTCTCGTTTCATTTTCTCTTGGTAACTTGCAATCAGCTTATATTTATTGTGTAAATCACATGATCTCCACGTTCCAGGGCCTGATTGGCTACTTCAGCCACTGTCTATCTTTCAGCAAATCACATGGTGAAACCCCTCCGTCGGCATGTGTCTGATTGGCTACTTCAGTGACTGACTATCCTTCAGTGAATCATATGATCACCACGTGTCTGATTGGCTGTTTCACCCACCTTTGCTCTTTCTGTTCATACGCCATGAACCTTTACCTGCTTCTGAGCGTCCCTTATTTTCAGAACGGTAGTCTACACCCGTTACTTTCTTTGATCGTTTATTAATTTACGACACCCGCAAAATGCTTTATGAAGGGCTGGGAGCCTGCTTGGCTCAACCCACCTAAGGTTTTTTCTCCTATAGATGCTACTCTTCGTCTTCTCTCCTCCTTTGTCATCTTCCTCTTCCCACTTTTTTAAAACTTTTTCTGTTTGATACGTGTTGAAAAAACATAAATACAAATACACACATATCCACAGAGTTTTCTGCATGCACTGCACATTCTCGCTCTTTCACATATGCTGGCAGTGATTTACTCTCTCTCTCTCTCACACACACACAAACACACACACACACACACACACACACACACAAAAAACTCCCCGATGAAGCGATACAGCATTGTTATGCCAATCTTTCCTGGAGCCCTGTTTCACACAAGCAGTCGAGAACAGCCTGGAATGGAAGCGAGCAGGTTGGCTCATCCATCTTTACGTCTGCCAGCGAATGGAAGGTGTCAGGAAGGGGAAATGGGATTTCAGGTGAAAATACCACCCGTCAGGTTTCCCCCAGTCACATGGGAAAAATGTCCAAAGTAGGGCTGCAGATTTGTATTTTGGTTTTGGTTTCGAAGTGAAAAATCTGTCACTATTAAAGAGGCAGCAGCACCACAATTGTTGTGATTAATTTGTGTGCAGTCTCAGTATCCCTGGCTCTTCCCTCCGCCAAGATCCAAGCAGATTATCACCTCCCATGGATATGCTAAAGCCACAGGAGCAGCAAAACCGTGGAACATTCCTCAGGGTCTTGAGGAAAACAGTTGAAAATTCCACAGCTGAAAGGTGACACTGAAATCCAGCAATGCTAAGAAGCCCTACCTGGACTCAACTGCTCCCCGGTTTATGCTTATGAAAGAAGGAGGGCCAGTCAGCCTCGTACTGAAGGAGGGCCAGTCAGCCTCGTACTGAAGGAGGGCCAGTCAGCCTCATACTGAAGGGCCCGCCAGTCAGCCTCGTACTGAAGGAGGGCCAGTCAGCCTCGTACTGAAGGAGGGTCAGTCAGCCTCATACTGAAGGAGGGCCAGTAAGCCTCATACTGAAGGAGGGCCAGTCAGCCTCATACTGAAGGGCCCGCCAGTCAGCCTCGTACTGAAGGAGGGCCAGTAAGCCTCGTACTGAAGGGCCCGCCAGTCAGCCTCGTACTGAAGGAGGGCCAGTCAGCCTCGTTCTGAAGGGTCTGCTGTTACTCTACCCCCCCATTCACAACACATTTTGGAACCACGGCCCATCGGGTCAATATGGATCCTTTGTTCTGCCCTTTGGGCTGAACGTGCCCCAGGCTCTTATGAGAGCCCTGGGCTAGTTTGCTTGGCAAGTGAGTGCTTTCAAGGGCACAGATTCATAAAAAAGTCAAGGACCCCCCAGAGAGTGACCCTCCTTAGCTGGGTGCACTACATCAGGAACTGTGGTCTAATTTTGAAACCTGTTCAGATATTTGATTAAATCTGCATAACTGCACTGTGGCTAACTGAGCTACAGGGGGAACCCTAGGGGAGTGCTTAGCAGAAGGGCGGGCCTGCAGATGGGCCAATCTCACTGCAAAATCAGTCAGCTCTGGGTGACTCGACAGGAAAAGATGGGCCCCCAGAACAGAAAGGAGATATAGATGCGGGGCCAGCTGCTGCGGGGAGCAACTCTGCAGGGGGGGGCATGCAGCTCCTGTCTCCGCGGTCTAACCGGGAATGCGGCGGTGAGATTGGCAGCCGGATTTCCTCCTGAGGGAGCAGCAGGCCAGTTTATGGAAAAACAACACAGCCTGTGTCTCTGCCTTCAAGAAGGAAGAGTTTTTAACTGTAAAATTTTGCAGTTTTATTAACACATGCAAGAGGAAAGAAGGGTAGCAGGCCACAGTGAAAGCCATGATAGTAATTAACACACTAAATACATCGAGAAACCGCCTTTTGCTTTGGACATCAGCACCAGAACCCAAGCGCTTGGTCAAGGTCTTCGCGGAGCCATCCTGCTTGGACCCTGTTTTACTTCTACGTCCAGAACAAGGGCCCCTCTCCTGCCGACAGGAACGCTTCCCTCAGAGGGGCTCTTGCAGTTGAGCTTTTTAGGGACGCTAATCACGTTTCAATTAACCGGCCTCCTTGAAGCGCCACAATAATGCTAAATCCATCTCACATCCTCTCACTCGCTCATAATGGCTAGAATAAAAACACGCAGATGCCGCTTCCTGTTTTTGCACAAACATTTATTCATTGGGCAATAAAGCGAGGTTATGGGATGGAGGATATGAAATCATTGGGGTTATTGAATTACTGGAGCTGCTGTGGGCGCAGTGAGTGGGAACAGAAGCCAGCACCTTGGCCCTGTGCTCAACGAGGAGCCATCTGACGCAGCCTCTGCCTACCTGTGTTTCTCGGAGGAGACCTTGAAGGCTTCCTGTGCATGTCAGTGCCAGTCAACCTATTAGGCATCATAGGCAGCCACACAGGGCACCAGCAAAACCACCTACCCACACCCCTGGGGGGGGCAGCGGTAAAGCTTACCTAGGGCTGCCACTGACACTGGTGCATGGCTAAGCTCTGAGTCAGAGTGGATGCTAGGAGGTCCAATAAGAAGAACTCAGCTGGGGTCCTGTTAAAATTCTGAGACGGGTTCGAGGAACATTGTAAAATGTGGCAAAATATGGTAAACAATGCCAATCAGTCATGTATGGCTTCTTCTTCAAGGCTGTTCTGACAAGACATGAGACAGGTGATAGACAAACATTGCACTCCCCCCTGGACATGGGACACTCCCCCCCCCCCACCCACGACCTCATGTGAACATTAATTTCAGTTTCAGTTTATTTTTAGTTTTTAGTGCCCTCCCCAACATGGCTGGCCCCGAGCCGCTGGAACGATGCATCAACACAGCATCAGGCTCAAAAACCAATTACAAAAGCAATTAACACCCTAAGATTTAAAATCCAAGTGTGAAAGAGTGGGTGTGAAATTATCACGAGGCAGAGAAGGAAAGAAATCACAGATTCCAGAGCTGGAAGCGGGAGGGATGGAGAGATGTGGCTGCCCCAGACAGCACAGCTGTCCGGAGGCTAAGCTATGGGCTAAGCAAAGTGAAGGCAGGATTGCGAAGGCATATCGCTGCAAGCCCACCGTGTCTCTTCAGTGCTGTGAGGGGAGTAGACCGAGTGAAGTCAGACGAGGGCCGGGCCGGGCAGTTTGCTCCCGCATTTCTGTAAGGAGGCACGATTCCTAGATGCTGATGTGGCCATACAAAGACAGGAAAGTATAGGATCTGAGCTCAACAGAGACTTCTCTCTCCATAAAGCTCCCTCATTTCACTTTTTTATTTACTAAATATTTATTGCTGCTCTGAAGCAAAAATCTCAAATGCAGGTCTTTGTTCTTTGGCAGGACTCCCCTGATCCATGTGACGGTGCAGCGTTTACCCACAAGGGGCTGCTGGGAAGGGGGCGTGGCCTAAACCAACAGCTGGCACTTCCTGTCACGCCTGCGGAACAGGAACGCAGGCCTGTACCACATGTCCCAGACACTGGCACACATGAGAATTAGCAGCATGTATTACTGATCATATTTGTGCATCCAGGTTGGCTGCAGGCCTTGGGCTTCGAGTCTCACCCTGTTTTATATGCCTGGAGTTTACATGTGTTGTTTCCACCAGCAAACCAAAAACATGCATTCTGATGAGCTACATTGCTACATTGCCCGTGGTGAGTACTCTGTTATTGGCATTCCGGCATCGTGTCGGGGGGGGTTCTCTACCAGGGACAGGCTCCATCTCCCCCCTCCCACCTGTGACTTTGAGACCGATATCTGGTTTTATATTTTTACAAACACGTTTGTCTGTCCATATGTTTATCGGTACGTCACTCCACATAGTCCACTGACCTCTGTTTATTATCAGCTAGCAGCTGTTGTCAGAGCAGTTATGGTTAAATTCCACAGTCTTCTTATTCTGCTAGCTGTACTGGTAACAGGACTGTCCACTAGAGGGTGAACATAAGTATCCCAGCCCTCTGAAAAGTCAGTGGGTTTCTCTCCTACAGTAGTGTAATGATGTTATCTTCCCTTGGTCACAGTGCTTAGCGTGGATGTAAATGGCTCCCATAAGCCGTCTAGATGGCGAGTCTTATTTGATGGGCCACCACAGAGCATGACTGAGGACTTACTGGACGGCCTGTTTGTCAAAGTCGAACACAATGTGTGTTGTTCATGCTGCCCCTGCTGTCGCTGGCGGGGAACGCAACACAACTGGATGAATACCGAGTGCCGCAAGAAGAGAGATGGGCTTGAGGGCAGCGATTGTTTCGGCACCATCTGAGTTATCAAGGCCAAAGACAACCCAGAAAAATACCTCTAGTGGGAGAGAATGAGGGGCAGGTGGAACATATCATCACATCAAGCCCATTAGCAGCCTGTGTGATTAGCCTGCTTTCACAGGGGTCACACGGGATTAAGTGGGAAGGTCTGGGAAGTTTGGAATGATTACATTAGTATTATTCTCACTGTTAAAATTATTAATGTCTAGTAGTAAAGGAAATCACCATTACTGCTTCCCTTTTGAATATACAGGGCACAGCTGGTTTTTAATACATATTTTGTTTTTCTATTTTAAAGTTTAACTTTATTCTGAAGTGCACACATTGCTGTTTTGGTTTTTAATTAAGCAGTAGCTAGCCACATTAATTAAATTGCACAGACAGCAAGGTAATTAAATTCCCGGCTTAGACTGTGTAAAACACTCCTTGACAAGACGACCTGCTTCTGACTGCTGGCCGAGGTGCCGGGCGTCTGCTCCAGCTGCTGTGGTACCCATCGCGGGCTCACTGGGACTCCACAGACGGTGCAGAGCCTTGTGGCTGCCCCCTGGAGGCCAAACAGTGCAAGCTGCAAACTGACTGAGCGACTCCCACAAAATGGACAGTTAGCAGGAGCAGTGGGTAATTTCGACCCCAGCCATCAGGTCATAAGTCGTTCTCACAGGCCGCTCGAAATGCTCGCCGTCTTCCTGATTATGTGCTTATTATAATTTACCTAATCAGAAATTATGATGAACTAGAGCTGTAATAAAGACCCTTGAGGGATAGATCCTGGATTCGTCTCAGCTCATAGGGAATGCAAAGCAGGGATGACTGCTCTACTCATTCTATAGCTACCCCTCAGCCCCTACTTCAGCGTTCTATTCATTCTATATCAGCACTCCTGCCTGCAGAAGTGCCGACTTTCATATATTGGACCCAGCAGATGCTGATGGCTCCTTATCTGTTCACTTCCCACCAGGAATATTGGACATAATGTGATAATAGCCATGACCCTGTGCCGGATGAGCAGTATGGAAGATGGATGAATGGATAATGATCATGAAACCCTAGAAATGTAATTATGAATAGTGGTGTGATTAGCTCTGTGCAGAGAGGAGGTTATGCTTGGGGATGGCAGTGGGGAACAGGTGCCGTTCATAGCTGTTCCCTCGGCTCCTTTCCAGAGACAGCAGGACACCTCAGACAGTGACGGTATGGATCTCCTCACAGGCCCTCGAACCCAGAGCCCTTGTTAGACTGAATATCCCGCCCCGCTCCCCTGATCGACCTGTCTGTGGTACGGCTGCAAGTCTAGTTTCCAGACTTTCGATTAAAACATTGTAATGAAAAAAAAAAATCCATCCAGAAATGAGTTACATTATCATATTCTATTAATAGACAAAATTCCAACTATTAAAAAGCATTATCCAGACATTAAGCCACTGGAACAGAAATATTAGTGAAATGTGTTAGCGGTTCAGTGTCGCTGCTAGCTGTGCAGTGTGCACTGTACACTTGCTGTTTACATGCGTGACATAGCACTGCACCAAGTTTGCTGATCTGACCATTCCTATCTCCATAAGGGCCCAAAGAATGATATCAGTTACCGGCCTTCGGTCTAAAAACAAGCTAAAATGCTCAGAAACCGAAAAAGCTACCCCTGTAAATATAGCATGTATGATGTCATCAGTTGTTAGCCACGGATTTCAGGATATACACTGGACTTACACACAATTCACAGCATTCAACATGTAGCTCTCGGCCTACAGAACAAAATAAACACTCATACAGGCTAATGACCTGCAGCTCCTTAAAACAGGAAGAAACAAATAGCCCTGAAAAACAGAGGCAGAGTTCAGCGACATTTCTCAAGCCCCACCATGTTTTATAGCTATGCTGCACAGCAGCTTATGCCACTGGTCACTCTTGTGGCGGATAGTAGCCACTCAGCACAGGTGGTGGGGGGCTCGGGATGCAAAGCCAGCAATGGAACTAAGCAGAAAACCTACAGTTACACACAAGTAAGGCACTTTTTGTATGTTTATTTGCTGTTTTCAAGACTCGGTAAACTGGAAGTGCCGTGGAAAAAGGTGACTAAACGTAGTCGTGGCTGAGCCAGTTCAGATAAGATTTATATTTATTGTTGTTAACAGGTAGAGTTTTACAAATAGTGTGTTTTGCCGAGGGCAGAAAGCTTATAATGCCGAGGGAAACTCACGTCAGCATGTCTGCGCAAGTTAATTTACAATTCGAGCTGGTTTATCCATGTAAGTAAAACTTTCAAAAATCGGTTTGTTTGGTTAGTATCTCGTGACTGTCAAGATTTAAACTAAAGCCTACTGGGCATGTTTGTGCAAGTTCTTTGGGCATTTTAGGCGTTTCATTTCGGGATGGTCTGATCGCTTGGGCTTTTTTCAAATGAAGGGTGACGATGACGATGATGATGGTGACGGTGATGATGATGGTGATGGTGATGATGATGATGGTGATGGTGATGATGATGATGGTGATGATGATGGTGATGATGGTGATGATGACGACAGTGATGATGGTGATGATGGTGATGATGATGGTGATGATGGTGATGATGATGATGATGATGGTGATGATGACGACAGTGATGATGGTGATGATGGTGATGATGATGATGGTGATGATAGTGATGATGGTGATGATAGTGATGATGGTGATGGTGATGATGATGATGGTGGTGATGATGATGGTGATGACAGTGATGATGGTGATGATGATGATGATGGTGATGATGATGGTGATGATGGTGATGGTGGTGATGATGATGATGGTGATGATGATGACAACAGTGATGATGGTGATGATGAGGACAGTGGTGATGGTGATGATGGTGATGATGGTGATGATGATGATGGTGATGATGATGATGGTGGTGATGATGATGGTGATGACAGTGATGATGATGATGGTGATGATGATGGTGATGATGATGGTGGTGATGATGGTGATGATGGTGATGGTGGTGATGATGATGGTGATGATGATGATGACAGTGATGATGGTGATGATGATGGTGATGATGGTGATGATGATGGTGATGATGATGGTGGTGATGATGATGGTGATGATGGTGGTGATGATGATGATGATGGTGATGATGGTGATGATGGTGGTGATGGTGATGGTGATGGTGATGATGATGATGATGGTGATGATGATGATGATGATGGTGATGACGACAGTGATGATGATGATGATGATGATGACGACAGTGATGATGATGATGATGATGGTGGTGATGATGGTGGTGATGATGACGACAGTGATGATGATGGTGATGATGGTGGTGATGATGACGACAGTGACACCGATGATGCTGACGATATGCTGAGCGCCCCTCGTGTGACACGCCCGTGGTGCCTCACATGCCTGTGAGCCAACAGTGTCACACAGTGCTACCACCTCTCACCTTATCTCAGTGTCAGTCGGGGATTGAGGACCATGATATTGCCCCCCACCGCCCACCAGCCTACTGATGTCCATGTCTGGTACCATTTTGCTTCATGTCTTGCTGCAGAACAATTAAGGTGAGTTCAGCCTAGGCCTTCGCAAAGTCCCCATTATAAGCAGCAGGGCTCATAACCAGACTGTGTGCAGTTGTGGAAATGAAATGGGGGGTTTGGCATGAGGACACATCAGGCTGGGACGTCCGGGCCAAATCGGGCAATTAAACAGACGACTCAGGCCAAGCAGGAAGGACCCTCTGCTCAGATGCTCAGAAGTGCAGCTGATTCTTAGAGCCAGGAGCAGGCTAGTAACTCACAAAGCTCTCAGGCAGGGATGATGGTGGGTCTTATCAGGGGTGCGCAGGAGGAGCAGTGTGCATGCAAATGGGCATGAATAATGAATGTGTGTGAATAATGTCCTTCATTTCATTTAAAAGAGCCGCCAGAAACCAAGGAGTTTGGGACCGACTCGTTTCAATCCCTGTGATACTGCAGCCCTAGTTACACCAGCATCTATCAGGAATCAGACACACACACACACACGCACACACATATGCGCACACACACACATACCATAAAGGACAGTAAATGATCTTGAGTGTAAAAAGCCTTGTGACCAGGTTCCAAATTTTCTGGCTGAAATCCTGGCACTAGCAGCCAGCATCCTGAATGCAGTCTCTGAAACGTGAGATGTGTAGGATATGAAGAGGCCGGATCTTCAGGAGAAAGCTGGGCAAAATGCCCGCTTAGTCTCTCATTTTCAGCTCCCTTGCTGCCCTCGGTGGTATCTCCCCGCACCTTCCTTTGGTCCTCTCTGGCTCCTGAAATCCTGAAAAATTTATTTAACAACCATTTTTATCCTCAGTGGCAGAGCTGACCTCAATCTCCCGCAGTTCGTGTTGCCCTGCTTGTTTGCGTATGTAAATTGCCCTGGGCTCCCTCCCTGTGGCAGCCCGTCTGCAGGCACCTCCGTCCTCTTTATACTCGTTTAATGCCATCGTTGGTGTCTCGCCCGCTGCTTAAGCCTGTGCCTTTGCAGCTGTTTTTGAACTGCTCAGAAGCTGATCTCCACCACTCTCGCTCTACTCCTGCTGCCTTGTATCTCATTTCATTATAATTTCCTCTTAGAAGCTGAAGAGATTTAATTTCAGTGTGTCTTAAGCAAATTAAGTTATAAAATTTAACTGTGTCTGTCAAATTATGGGCCACAATGCTTGGAGAAACAGCATTACGGGCTTCTAAGAGCAATTGGAGAAGGAAGACCTGTGTGTCCCCTAACCCCATGCCTTGCAGTCCAACAGCATCATCCACACTGATCCTGGGTCAACTGCACAGCCTGCAGCTCCAGCAGCACATGTACACATACTCCCACATGGAGTGACATCCGACATGCTGCCACCCCAAGTGCTTGTGGATGAATTTGGAGAGTGGAACCCATCCTTCCCTGTTTATCTGTATAAATATACTTGTTAATATTTCATTACTCTCTCGCTGATCTACTCCTTTGTCTGGCAGAGATTACTTATTCCTACAGTATCATGTTTCCTATTTAATATTGCATATTTTTTTACTAATATTGCCTGGATTTAAAGCAAACAACTTATAAGAGCCTTGAGTCTGCAATTATAGCAACCAGCACTCCCACACACACTTGTACACACACACACGCCCACGCGCCCTTTCGCTTGTCCCTGGAAAGAGTACCTACGACAAGGTTTGCTACATTGCCCCCTGGCTGCAGCACGCAGAGGGTGAGCTCCTGCTCGGCAGGATTAGAGATTAACTGTCACATTTGCCATGAAGGGGACAAGCCAACTTTCCCATGTGCAGCTTAAATATGTGCCTACGCAGCAGTGAGAGCAAGAGAGAGGACAGCCCGGGCAGGACACAGAGCCTGGAAGCCAGGATATGCAGACGAGTCAGTGAGGCACGCAGGTGAAGCAGGCGGGAGGTCAGACTGCGCAGAACACAGAGCCTGGAAGCCAGGATACGCATACGAGGCAGTGAGGCACGCAGGTGAAGCAGGCGGGAGGACAGACTGGGCAGAACACAGAGCCAGGAAGCCAGGATACGCAGACGAGGCAGTGAGGCACGCAGGTGAAGCAGGCGGGAGGACAGATTGGGCAGAACGCAGAGCCTGGAAGCCAGGATATGCAGAGGCAGTGAGGCACGCAGGTGAAGCAGGCGGGAGGTCAGA
>JAODJX010000043.1:1341705-1354800 GCA_026776945.1 Isichthys henryi
AAAGCATGGCATAGACGCCTTGGCATTATATTCCGGCAGCATAATTACCTTTTTGTTCCACCTCAGTGGCTGTCAGGTTAAAAGGCGCCGTCCTCCATCACAGCGCTGCCCGATTCCTGATGTTTCCTGGACGCCGTGCCGGTTCTGAGCAGCAGGTGGCATGGTGATTAAGGTAGGGGACTCCGCAAGGTTGTGATGGCAGGAAGGAGCAGCTGCTGGAGTTTCTGGCAAACATGCAGGTGTCTGGTGTATAGGAGTGTTACGGTGAAGGTCGTGGCGGTGCTGAACATAGTCATAACACCGATGTGTCACTCTGAACGCCCTCGTCAGTCACACGAGCGTTTGGCACCGGTATGAAGTGCAGCTGAAAGGCAGTCGGGTGTCCTGGCATTTCGGGAGTGCAGACAGTACGGTTATCGTGCCGCTAACCGAAGGGTCTCGTCTCCCCCAAAGTTCCTGCCCCCTGTGGCGGCAGCACAACCCCCCAGCTTTGCCCACAAATCTTACCCAAAACCCTGGTGACCATTTCTGCTGGAGATCACTAACACCATGGTGAATATGATTAGTGCCACCATGGCGCCCTGTCCAAACCACCATTAGACCTCGAAGCCGATTCCAGCGCTGTGATCCGACGAGCCCAGAGCCGCCTATCTGGTGGGTTTGCACTGTATGAGCCATTTTTTATGCCAAATTTGAAGAAATCTTCAGATGAGTTATTTTCGGTGTCTTCCATCGTACTGAATTTATTGTTTCCCAGAAGCTTGGTTGTACTCATTAGTATGTATTGCATCTCACCATTGATTCAGTCAGATCTTATGCTGCGTTCCATCTGAACTGGGAAGTCGGAATTTAAGTTCATAGTCATAGAAATTTCAGCTCGAACGCTGCCTGAAGTCAGCGTTCTGACTCGGAAAGTCAGACAACCCTCTGCAACCCCAACCTCAGAATCCAAGATGGCTGCACTCTTCATTAACGGAAGTGAAAGCTTCACTTATATACTGCTTATTAGCACTCATGTCTTATTTTTGTTTATCATTTGGTATCGGTAACAATGGCTGAAAATGAACCTGGACAGAACTGGTATTGCTAAATGGCTTTTCGACTTTCTACTTGTTGTACTGGAATGCGGTAAACTTGGGTGTGACATAATTCCCAGCTTGGACTTCTAATCTCTGAGGTAAATGGGAAGCAGCATTAATCACACAGGAGACCCTGTGATTTACGTTGCCTTATTCCAGCTCCATCAAACACAGAAACACTGACTGACATACATGCAGAAGCCTAGAAACACAGACAAACTCAGATATGCACAATCGTGTTGATTGATTCCAAGCTACTTAACATATTAGTGCTTTACACAATTGGATATGTCAGCTGATCACGTGGGACACCTCGATCAGAGGAACATCAGCATCGGGCGTGTTAATCCATCAGCCTGAGCTCAGGATCAAGAGGTCACCACGCTCCCAGCTGCCATTTCATAAGCATCGATGACGGTGACAGGACCAGGTGCATAGCCAGTAGCTTGGCATGAGACTGGGTGACGTTGGTCAGATACTTTCTGTACACGGCAATGCCAATGACGGACATGAGATGACAGAAAGAGGAAGCCAAGGAGAGCACTGCACAGCGGTCCACAGCCACTGCACGGTCTCATTCCCGAATGCTTCACTCAGAGCTGCCTGCCATCCAGGGCGAGGTGAAGCAGTCATGCAGACTTTGTGTCTCTCTGCTAATTAAAGGATATCATTTGTACTAATTAAAAGCTTGAGACTTTAATGTAGTAATCGGCCTGCATGCCATGTTACAGGACACAGCTAGCTGAGGCAGACATTCTGAGTCTGATTGGCAGACAGCCTACACATGTGCCTGAAGCAACCAAAGAAGCCAGGACAGTAACTGCGTAAATGAAAGGCAGTTAAAAGTCGGCTCAGCATAAATCCAACTGGGGCTTTGAGACACAGAACTCTAATCTGAGATCTGTAATCAGATCCAAAGGCTCTCTGCTCACGAAATATTATTTCATCATCAAATGGGTTTTACCGCTCCTTTCTGACAGATCCTGTGAAGATACAGAAGATCAACACAACTGCTTCAAAAATGAGTGTCCTTTCTAAAATTATTCAAACAAAGTACATACAGCAGCACTGTGCTTTGTGACCTTCTAGACCAACAGCTAGAAGATAAAGTGACAGCATCAGGTTACTGTGACAAATTCACTGGAGCTCTGAAAGCATAAGATGAGAGTGACAAGTTGATGATATTACTGATATCTTTAGGGAAATGATATTTTTAGGTAGCTGTGTCAGGTCCTCCTCAGAATGTCCACCTCAGGTAGGTCTGTCAGTTCCTCCTCAGAATGTCCACCTCAGGTAGGTCTGTCAGTTCCTCCTCAGAATGTCCACCTCAGGTAGCTGTGTCAGTTCCTCGTCAGAATGTCCACCTCAGGTAGGTCTGTCAGTTCCTCCTCAGAATGTCCACCTCAGGTAGGTCTGTCAGTTCCTCCTCAGAATGTCCACCTCAGGTAGCTGTGTCAGTTCCTTGTCAGAATGACCGGTTCAGGTAGGTTTGTCAGTTCCTCCTCAGAATGTCCACCTCAGGTAGCTGTGTCAATTCCTCCTCAGAATGTCCACCTCAGGTAGCTGTGTCAATTCCTCCTCAAAATGTCTGCTTCAGGTAGCTGTGACAACTTCATTGCAGCTCTGAAATCTTCATCTCTTTCCTGTCGTTCTTCATCAAGCTGAATAATACATACCATCCCTCAACATTCCTGACCGGCAGTGCTGCCGTGCAGTGGCGGTGGCATCTTGCAAATTAATTTCTTTCTTTATGATGCCACAATAAAATATTCATTCCCCTCTCCTGAGGGAAGCTTTGGCAGTAAAATCAGATGGCCTGCCTGTCCCTAGCGCTTTGCCCCTCAGTGACAGAGTGAGTCGTGGTACTTTATGGCCGTAGGAGGTGCAAGCCCGACAGCTCACTGTGTTGCCAAGCATTTGTGTGAAGGAATGTAATACCTGAATGCTGTTTCTGCTACAGGGCCCGCCTCACCCAATCCAGGAATCTCCCAGCATGCATTGCAGCTAGCAGGCAGGAAGCTCAGGATAACGGACTAAGCATCATCAAAGGAGCATCCTTCTGCAGCAGGTTTAATAATCAGGGAGAGACGCAGCCGTGTGTTTTATCAGCAATCCCCCCCAGCTGGGTGCTGCAGGTGGCCTGAGGAAACAGCATGCTAAGCACAGGCTAATGTCAGGCCAGGTACTTAGCTACCTGGCTAATCCTTAATTCTAAACCAGTGACTTAGCTAGTCCACAATCCAATGTATTAGCATGAGCAACATGTCAGGCAAATATGGTACCTCCAGGCTAAAACAACAGCCCCAGACCATTAGCTTAGCTTCAGGCTAACCATGTGGGAGCATCGCACCATCGCGCCATCTCCTGGCTGGTACATTAGCTACAGTCTGATCCACAAGGATCTCCGAGGCCTAACCCGCTCTCCTTAGGCAACACTTTGGATCCTTTTCAGAACCAATGAGGAAAGTGCAAGTGAAAAGCTATGTCAGGCACATTGGACCGGGTCCAGAGTCAGTCATAAATATTGTAAAAATAAATAAATAAATAAATAGAAAGGGAAATGTCTCCATGCTCTGGAAACCAGCACTGATAACGATGACTGGCGGTAATGAATGTTTGCCTCAGGTGCATCAGAGAGGGCACCATCTGCAGCGAGCAGTAATTTCAGGAGAACACAGAAATGATCGCAATCATTTCTCCTGAACATCACGGGGCATCGGACGCTATGTGAAATAATTCATTTAGTCCCAATAAATATGCATATAGGAGTCGACATAGTGGCTGTAGTGGTCGGCAAGCCACAGACGCGCTCAGACATGCTGCAGACACGCTCAGACACGCTCAGACGCGCTCAGACAGCGGGGGACTCATGGACACACGCTTCCTGCATATTCATTTACTTACCCATGCGGCTGCGCAGCTCCCCAATCAATTTCAACTCTGCCGCGTTTGTCAGTGTCAGGCTTTTTTGCCGGGCCATTTTTCACAGGTGGAAGTGGATGGGAAATTGTGTGAATCGCAGAGATCAGAAGGAACTGTGAGTCCAGGACATGCTGTTCAGGGCTGCTAGTATCTAAATTACACTTAGTCTGTCTGAAGAGGTGAATGTGTGCCTTATTCAGTGTGTACCCTCCCTTATCCATTGCATAACCTGCCTTATTCAGTGTGTACCCTCCCTTATGCAGTGCATACCCTGCCTTATTCAGTGTGTACCTTCCCTTATGCAGTGTGTACCCTGCCTTATTCAGTGTGTACCCTCCCTTATGCAGTGCGTACCCTGCCTTATTCAGTGTGTACCCTCCCTTATCCATTGCATACCCTGCCTTAGTCAGTGCGTACCCTCCCTTATCCATTGCATACCCTGCCTTAGTCAGTGCGTACCCTGCCTTATTCAGTGTGTACCCTCCCTTATCCATTGCATACCCTGCCTTAGTCAGTGTGTACCCTCCCTTATCCATTGCATACCCTGCCTTAGTCAGTGCGTACCCTCCCTTATACAGTGTGTACCCTGCCTTATTCACTGTGTACCCTCCCTTATCCAGTGCGTACCCTGCCTTTTCCAGTCCATACCTTCCTTATCCAGTGCATGCCTGCCTTATCCAGTGAGTACCCTGTCATAACACATGTTTACCTTGCACTGTTCACTGTATCTGTATCTAGCTTGTACATTTCATTTATGTTTGTCTGGATGACTTATGTATGATATTGGCAATTTATGTTGAATTTATGTATGTATAACTTACATATAATGTATGTCATATATGTCTAATTTATGTATGTATGCATAATTTATGTATAATGTACGTAACGTATGTCCAATCTATATATATTCCTTCCTTCCACCTCCCCTGTCCCCTTACCTGTAGCATGTCCTGGTGAAGCCACATTTCACTTTTCATGTACATGTACCTTTTTATTGTTAATGACAATAAGAATTTAATCAAAATGAATTGATATCCAGTGTGTACGCTGTCTTCATATCCAGAGCATGCCCTGTCTTATCCAGTGCCTTCCCTGTCATATCCAGTTAATACCCTGTCTTAGACAGTGCCTGCCCTGTCGTATATCCAGTTAGTACCCTGTCTTAGCCAGTGCCTGCCCTGTCATATCCAGTTATTACGCTGTCTTATCCAGTGCCTTCCCTGTTATATTCAGTTAGTACCCTGTCTTAGCCAGTGCCTAACCTATTGTATCCAGAGCGTACCCTGTTTTATCCAGTCTGCCCTACCTATTCCAGCACACAGAAAGCCTTCACCTTTTGTGAAAATGTATCTGCATCACAGTAGGGTGGCATGGTCAGGTGCCCATTCAGGAACACTAATGCAGATTTGGTGTCTCCCTGTAGAATGACCTGAAAGCATCCCTAACTGGTGAGTGGCTGGCTCTCTGCGCTCAGGGGTGATGGTCATGATCATTACATCCCCTTCCTGACCGGGGGCACAATGCTGTGTGGCGCAGGATCAGAGCTTGAATCCTCGGAATGGAAGGTGGCAGCTCGTCATCTGAACCTCAGCGGAGCAGAGGGTTGTGTGTAGGTATGAGTGCATTGACCAGCTACTGGCTGGAACTTCTGCAGCCTCCGATTTGACTCTCATGTCCCAGCCAGGGTGTCAGGCACCACAATTATCCATCCTCAGCAGCTCACCACACTCTGCTTCATCCTGAATGCTCAATACCGCACACTGCTCTGGTCTCCCTGGAGGGAAGCAGCTGTGCAGGAACCACTCGGCCGTCTGTAAATATCCAGGTGATACATGTCCAAGGCCACTCCCAGATGGAGAGCAATCAGAAGTCATTGGAACAGAAGGTACATAAGGTGTCCCTGAAGCCCCTGGGTCTGCAGACGTTCCTAGAGTGTATATCGTCCATGGGCCCTTGCTCACCGGACCTGTGTATCCTCTGCATACATTCTTATTATTTGCCCTAGACTACAGGTGGTGGGGGGGGAGGGTCCCCAATGATATAAATCATGGGACAAATAATGTATTTTCACTGCATTTTATAGCCCTGTGGAATACCAGGGGTTGGAGATCCCCACTTTAGTCTGATGTTCATTAGATATTCTACAGTCAGGCCTAATCCAACAGATCATGCTTACCCACAAAGGCCCCAGAGCACCAATGCCAGTCAGTGTGACCATCTCAGTGACATCACACCAACATCACTGCAGCATATAAGCAATATCACTGAAAAGCTAAAGCAATGTTATAGCAATATCACTGCAACATCAATGTCACAGCCACATCGAAGCAATGCCACTGCAACATCCATGCAACGTCACCACAACTCAAAAATAACATCACTGCAACACCACTGCAACATCATAGTAACATCAAAGCCAATGTCACAGCAACATTAAAGCCAATGTACTAACCTCACAGCATTACAGGAATGTTACAGCAACACCAAAGGCAATGTACTAACCTCACAGCATTACAGGAATGTTACAGCAACACCAAAGGCAATGTACTAACCTCACAGCATTACAGGAATGTTACAGCAACATCAAAGGCAATGTACTAACCTCACAGCGTTACAGGAATGTCACAGCAACATCAAAGCCAATGTACTAGCCTCACAGCATTACAGGAATGTTACAGCAACATCAAAGGCAATCTACTAACCTCACAGCGTTACAGGAATGTCACAGCAACATCAAAGGCAATGTACTAACCTCACAACGTTACAGGAATGTCACAGCAACATCAAAGGCAATGTACTAACCTCACAGCGTTACAGGAATGTCACAGCAACATCAAAGGCAATGTACTAACCTCACAGCGGTACAGAAATGTCACAGCAACATCAAAGCCAATGTACTAGCCTCACAGCATTACAGGAATGTCACAGCAACATCAAAGGCAATGTACTAACCTCACAGCGGTACAGGAATGTCACAGCAACATCAATGGCAATGTACTAACCTCACAGCGTTACAAGAATGTTACAGCAACATTAAAGTAAGGTCACGGTAACGTCATAATAATGTTGCCGCAATGTCACAGCAGTGTCAGTGAGACATTCCTGCCCTGTCACTGCAGCATTCCCACACTCTGACAGGGGATTCAGCTCCACGTCCTGTGGTAAGTTACTTAGTAAGTCTCATGAGGATACTTCGGCAAGCTACGGCCAACGCTGCATGGCTCGTATCCATGGAAACCAGCTGTCACTCCACACAACCATATGGGTTGGGAGGGTAGGAGGTCCTTGAAGATCCAGCTGGTGGCTCCTTTTTACTTTTCCTTCCGTCTGTGTGTGTGTGTGTGTGTGTGTGTGTGTGTGTGTGCATGCTTATAGGTGTGCATGTGGGCCCTGTGTGTGTCAGACTGCATGTCTGTTTTCTAAGCACAGTGTGAATGTGTGTTTGAGCACTGCAAGTTTGAAAAAGTGAAACAGTGAACCCTAGTGGCCAACTGGAAGCAAAGCAGTGCTGGAAAGTGTCATTAATGCAGGTGATGAAATGAAAGTGAACAGGGTCTGAGACGAGCATTTCAGGCACACAGAACATGACCGATTTTACTCCTTGGGAATAATTATAAATTATTTACGATCTGAAACCAGCCAAGCAACACCGACAATACGACAGTGCAGTGAAAACGCATTCATCAAATGGAAAAGGATTCATCTCTGTATTTATTTCAGGTAAAAACTAATAACATGCTTTCAAATTATATCCTGACAGCTAGAGTAAAACGCCTTAATCGGTTCCATCAGTAGTGGTGCAGAACGGAGCCCTTGTGCGGTGGCTCTGATGTCCCCTGAGAATCAGCCAACCTGGCAACCCTTCCAGCCACGACTCAGTTCATATAGCAACCCGCACATATATGTTAGGGCCCAGGCGTGTGACCTCCATCCCTCAGCAGTTGAGAGAGGAAAGCTGACAGCAGGGGGGGAATTTACACGGCGCATCTCATAAGCGATGGCAAAAATGAGGCTTCCACACTCAGTAGGCGAGCTTAGTACCAGCTGTCAATCATGGCCGCTTTAACCCCAATCCCATTGGCTGGTTTCGGGGCTGCCGTGGGGTCCAAGCAGCCGGTGATTGGCAGCAAGTGGTAATGTGCTCAGCGGCTGCGCTCAAAGACTCATTTCTCACATCGATATTCTTCAGCCCGGGATACGGAATACGTATTTCTTCCTGCGGAATAAGTTGCCTCACGTGGAGCCGGCCCCCGGCCCCCGGCGCCTCTGTGCCAGTGTGCTGCGCTCTGGCTGGTTCTTCATTTTCTCACCAGCCAGCTTTTCATTTGATTATTCAGAAAGCCTGAGCTTCCCCCGCTCACTTCCTCTCATCCCCCAGCCCCCCAGCCTCCTGGCCCCCCAGCTAGGGAATCCTCTTACAAACTCCAGCCTGGTTCAGGATCCGCTCAGGCCGGCCCCCTCCGGGCGGCACGGCGCCTTTGAAGAACGTGACTAGTTAAGACCCCAGTTCCTCCTAAGTAGCAGAAGCCCTCAACACCAGCCCTACTCTGAGTGGTGGTAGTGGCACCTTAAGTGGACCACAGGGATGGGACCCGATCGCACTCATGACCTGATTATGCCCCTAGAGGGCACCAGCGCTCAAATGGCCCTCAGGCGACTTCGCCCATGCTGTTAACACTGTGCAAGTCCTGGTCGGCTTGGGCATCTGGTGGGAAAACATGACTAGGCGAAGGAACCTGCCAGATACATTGGGGGGGGAGACAGGGTGCAAAGAGGGAGTCCATGTCACCACAAATGCTTTACCCCCCAAGGTCATGGGTACGAGGATGCATGGCGTCTTCATGGTGCATTCTTATAGCACTTATCATAAAATGATACTACAAAACAATATTTTTCAACATTAGGGTTTTCAACATTGCATCAAAAGGATACACAAGTAATAATTTTATGTAGCTGATATTGACAAAAGTGTTGCTAAAGTGTAAAACTTGGAAACAACATTTCAATGAGAAGATTCACTGCCAGCCTTGAGAAGCCCTGCACATATCATTGGTCACATTTCTGGGACCATTAGCTGGGTTCAGAGAGTGAGAGGGTCCCACAGAAGCACAGAAGGTCAGACTCGAACCAACAACCCAAGAAGCCTGAGATGTGACAAGGCTCACTGCCGCACCCCCGTGCCACCATGGCTTGGTTTGGTCAGTCTGTGGGGATCCTGCGGGTCAGACGCAGAGCCCGGCCCACGTGTGAGTGCAGCCCTCTGTAAACCAGGGCTCAGCTGACGGCATTGATCCTCCTCTGAAGTGATGCACACGATTACGGGGCTTTTCTTCAGGGGCTCGGGCTTCTGGGGGCCCAAGCTGTCTGCCTGACTCGCCAGATTCCTGAAATCTCAAACATGGCTTCTAACGGGTATAACGCCAGTCCAGTTTTTTCCAGACTTCTCACAGAATTGCGTGACTTGCTGGTTTTTTAATCAACTGAGTTCGGACCTGGCAATGCCAGGAAACAATGTTGTCACACCTCTTCTGTATTTTAGGAAACGACTCACACCCAGCGAATGGGGAGGGGCAACAAACAATTTCCCAGTTAATGATATTCACCAGGCAGAAGCAGGCAGAGGCATGTGGCTCAGTGAGTTACAACTCTGCACCTGTGATCAGAATGTCGCTGGTTCACATCCCAGGGTCAGCAGAGTGATGTAACCGTTGGCCCCCCGAGCAAGGAATTAACCCCCAATTGCTCCAGGGGTTGTCTGACCTTGCTTTTTCATAAATGAATATCGCTTGGATAAAAGCGACTGCTTTTGTGGTGAGTGGGTCTGGCACACATTTCAAATGTGACACCGCTCACACCTCCTCGCTCCAGTGAAACTTCACATACCTCCACACTCCTGTGACTCACTCCTGTGACACTCCATACACCTCATCACTCCTATGATGCCCACCACACCTCATTGCTCCAGTGAGGCCCCACATTCCTCCTCACTCCTGTGATGCCCACCACACCTCATTTCTCCAGTGAAGCCCCGCACGCCTCCTCACTCCTGTGATGCCCACCACACCTCACTGTTCCAGTGAAACCCCACACACCTCCTCGCTCCTGTGACTTGCTCTTTTGACACCCTGCACGCCTCCTCGCTCCAGTGAAGCCCCACACGCCTCCTCGCTCCAGTGACTGGCTCTTGTGACACCCTGCATGCCTCTTCGCTCCTATGACGTGCCACATGCCTCCTTGCCTGCTCCTGCGACGCCCTGCACACCTCTTTGCTCCCTCCCCCCAAACAGTGAGCACTGCGACAGAAATCCAGATGTGATATCAGGAACCGCAATGGGCTCCCACAGTCAAACCCAAGTCATCCATTGCCTCTGTTGCCATGGCGATGGCATGAGCAGGAATGAATGACAAGTTGATGGCCTACTGGATCTCTTTCAGCATCCCATCTGCTGCGGGGGTGGGCGCAGGGTAATCTGAGTTGCAGAGGTTCAGCTGGACATCCCGGGTGTGGAGGAGCAGATCTAGGGCACCACCCTGGAGGTGTTTTTAGCCCTGCTATACTGAGAGCCAGGCTTGCTATGCGTGTCCCACCCCCTCTCCAAGCATTAGGGCTCCACCCTGCCAAAAACCTTCTCCTAATCTAAGCTCTGGAGGAAGGAGAAGGTGTCAGACTCTCCTCCTGCACGTCCATAGCACATTAATGGAGCTGTCAGAAATGGAACACGTGTGTTCGGGCCCCGGCCGCCGACGCCAGCCTTGGAATCTTGGGACAGGGTCTTACAGCTCACTGACAAATTACTAACACGCACACTTGATTCGTGCTGGTTTGGCGTGTGAGTCCGTCATGAGATCCTCTTCAGGGAGCGGTGGCTGAAGATAGACTCATGCTAAAAGGCCCCAGCCCCCAGCGGGCACCCGCAGCCTATCAGAAGAGCCCAAACTAAGACACAAGGTGGCGCTGAACATCCCGGAGTGGTCAGAAGAACTCATCACAGGATTATTCCAAGAGGTTGTAGGAAACACCTTCTGTGTAAGGACAGAAAGAGACAGATTGTGGTTTTCTCTCATGCACGGAGCAGGGGGAGACAAAAGAGGGATGGAGAGATTTCATTGTTTGCTCGTCACATGAAATGACAACTGAGATCTACAAAATGAAACTTTCAAAACCAGCTTCAAAGGAACAATGTATCAAGAGAGAGAAACACCTGTCTGCAGTGAAAATGAAGCATTTCATTTTAGCAGACAGACAGTAAGACAACAGTACCTCCCATTCATTAAATAAGCAGACTGAAATCAGTTATAGCCGTATGAATGTTAGGAATTTCACACATGAGTAACGTAAAAATGTATATTATAATGCTGGAATGTATCATAACTGAGTCCAAAAGATCCAAACAGAGTTCGGGTTAGATTCCTCAGCAAAAGCGTGACATCAGAGTCGCACAATTGCAGCATTGGCATGTCTGGGTTACACCTACACCCAGGTAGAGGTGACTAAGGTGACAAGCAGATCATCAAATCACATCGTAGGCACAAAGCATTATGGGTAAATCCAACTGCTTGTGTATAGGAGAGCGAGTGCAAAGGTTTGGCTGATTCTGTGTGTGTCTGTGGGCTCCTACACGCCATTTCTCTCATCGTGCTTCCCGCCTCCGCAGATGTGGCTGGTGGGGAGCGGCCGCCCTGACCTCCCTTACATTTCACAGTCATTCTCTTCTCTTCCTCCTTTTGTTATAAGAACAGCATGCTAACTGATTTCTGATGAGGTTTCACACGGCGGCCTCTGTGTCACACTGATTAATTAGATCGTAATTCCTGGAGGCCACCTTGTACCCCTGCGGAGGGAGACAGGGTCCTTCATCTGGCCCAGATCCACCTTACTTCAGTCCTCATGCATGTCTCTATGAGACACAGGCACACTGTGGGTGTGTGTGTATGTGTGTGTATATGTGTGTCAGTGACTGCAGGCCTGCTTCTTCTTCTTAATATACTTTTCTGCACTGTATTCTATATGCTATACTCCCTGTTCTCTGAGTATTCTGTATACTCATCCTGTGTGCTTAACACTCTCTGTTCTCTGAGTATTCTGTATACTCACCCTGTGTACTTAACACTCTCTCTACTCTGAGTATTCTGTATACTCACCCTGTGTACTTAACACTCTCTGTACACTGAGTATTCTGTATACTCACCCTGTGTACTTAACACTCTCTCTACTCTGAGTATTTTGTATACTCACCCTGTGTACTTAACACTCTCTCTACTCTCAGTATTCTGTATACTCACCCTGTGTACTTAACACTCTCTGTACACTGAGTATTCTGTATACTCACCCTGTGTACTTAACACTCTCTCTACTCTGTGTGCAACACTGTGGCATTGTGGGAAAAGCCAGTGCAGCCTGGCATTGTGGGAATAGGTCAGTATTGTTAGGGAATCGTGGTGACAAAGGTCAGGGTTTCCAGGGCATTATAAGAAGGAGCCAGTGCAGCCTGGCATTGTGGGAAAAGGTCAGTGTAGTTGGCATTGTGGGAAAAGGTCAGAGTTGCTAAGGCATTTTTGGAAAATGCCAGTGTTGTTAAGACATTGTGAGAAAAAGGCCAGTGTTACTTTGCATTGTGGGAGAAAGCCAGTTATTCTTGGCATTGTGGGAAAATAAGTCACTGTCAGATGGATTGTGAGAAGCATTGTGAGGAGGGGGCTATGTTTCTAGGCATTGTGGGAATCAGGGATACTTGGATGTGTCCGCTAATGGTGTGGCTCATAAGCAGTGGTGGATTGTTAGCTCCTTGCTGCCCCCAGTGGTCTGTATGAAAGGAAATAGGATCTGAATTAATTATATCCAGTATATAATGACAGCTATCCATAGAAATGTGCTATTCAGCATGAGTGTTTAAAGTGGTTTAATAGTGCCACTATTGAGGCACGCGCTTCAAGATGGCCTGAGAGGAGGCTGAGGCAGGGTTTTGGGAGATTACCGCTTTCAAAGCGGAACAGACTCAGAATTAAGCACAAAGCAGGCTTTCTAGAAAAGGCCATTTAAGTGAACATAAAGAGTGATGGCTTGGCTGCCACAGAGCCCCGGAATCCCCAATCA
>JAODJX010000043.1:1398046-1409189 GCA_026776945.1 Isichthys henryi
GGTAAGGGTGGCAGGGATGACACTCTGCGTGTGAGGTCGGTAAGGGTGGCAGGGATGACACTCTGCGTGTGAGGTCGCTAAGGGTGGCAGGGATGACACTCTGCGTGTGAGGTCAGTAAGGGTGGCAGGGATGACACTTTTCATGTGAGGTCAGTAAGGGTGGCAGGGATGACACTCTGCTTGTGAGATTGGTAAGGGTGGCAGGGATGACACTCTGCTTGTGAGGTTGGTAAGGGTGGCAGGGATGACACTCTGCTTGTGAGGTTGGTAAGGGTGGCAGGGATGACACTCTGCGTGTGAGGTTGGTGTCACATTTATACAAACCGTAGGAAGACCTTCCCACTCCCATTTCTTAGTCCTGTCAGATTGTACAGGAAAGGGGTTATTTAAAAAACAGCCTCAGCCAACATGAAGGAAAGCACTTTATTCCCTTATCCGAGCAGTAAAAGCAAAACATATGTACAGACAGGGCCCTCGAGAACAGGCACGGTGAACTGAATGGCCGCATGCCCACTGTAATCGGCCAAATGAAGACGTGATCCCGAGAACCACATCAGATTACAGCCACATTAAAGTCGCCACCTGCTGGTCTGGATGTCCTATTTTTTTTTTTAATGCTGGTGCATGGACACAGGACTTGTATGAGCATTCTGATACCTATGGAGGCATCCCAGAAACTCCTGCCCACCGCATTCCAGCGAGGCAGCAGTGTGACTATTCGAGTCCTACACTTCTGTTTCATATGTAGCCCCTTTGAAAGTATGGCCTCAGCAGGCAACAGTACAATGCAAAAGCTGAAAAAGAAGCCTTACTCTCTTACGACAGGTACTCAGCACGAGTGCCAAAGACTTTAATCAAAGATAACAGTGGGTGCCAGACAGCCCAGGTCTCAGCCCCCAAGCTCACGCAAACCAACCTGCACACCTGATCCAGAGGCTGATAATTACCTGTCTAGCAGAATTAGGCGTGCAGAACAAAAATGTGGGCAGGCTGGGGGGGCAGACAAGGGCTGGGTTTGCACCCCACCTAATGTAATCCACACAAGGGGCAAAGTCAAAGATTGTATAATAAGGCCCCCTTGTGCTTATATATGGTACTGCATGCATTTGAGCAGGCTACGGTGCGTGCAGGTGACTAATTTAGCGCTGCCAGTGTAAAACCTTGTGGCGTCACCACTGCGGTTAGATACCGCCAACCTCAGTAACATTCCTATGGCCTTAGTCGATAAATACGGGGAGTAAACGCAGGATAACGGGATGCAAAAAAGCACTTGCTGCAGGACAGACGCTTCCGCGCCGCATGCTACGGGAGAGAGCGCGGCTCCCATCGGAAAAGGCATCGCCAGGGGTTCGGAAAAGCAGGGATGGCATGGCCTGCAAGAGGCGCCCACGCGCATTTATACAGCAGGGCGTGAATGTCGCTGGCCTGGCAAACGCGCTCAGCTAATGGCCCACATAAAACTGTGGAGCAGGACCTGTGCCGACAGTCATATCCACACATCACGCTAACCAGGCGCTAAGTGGAGGAAGAGCGTCGCGCAGGCGTCCACGAGCAGGCGCTATGCCGTGCTAACGTTCTGCTAATGCTATTTAAACAGGCCTATGCTACTATAAATGGCCCTGTCCGAAGTCAGCGGGGCCGACGCCCCCGTCTGTACTGGGAAGGGTCGTTTGCTGGTGTGAAATGAAACACCAGCGATGGGGGGTGACCATGTTCCTATGCGGGGACACCACAACTTAGCAGCTAAAAGGATCTTGGCAAAACTATGGATCTTGGGGTATGAGGAGCAAACCTATGGATTTAACTTGTGTTATGTTCCTTCAGGAAGACAAGGGCAGCCCTCTTACTTCGACAATCACCTGCCCTCACCTCCTTTGCCAGAACCTGCATTAACATTTAGGTCGCTGGTTAGGGAGAAAGTAACACACAGGTGGGCCAGCAGAGGCTGAGGATGTTGTCCTTGACACAGGCATCGTGCTTGTAGGCTTGTCCTGGAACAGTCTGTCATAATGACATTAACTGCACTGGCGACGCTAACTGCACTGGTGATGCTAACCGCACTGGTGATGCTAACTGCACTAGTGGTGCTAACTGAGTGAGAGGCACCTTCAGGCCACCAGTCCTGCATGCTTCTAGGTGGGGTGGTTGAAGTGGATGAAGCTTGCTGCTCTGAAAGGTTCCAGTCCTGGCAGCAAGCGGAGGCTGGGAGGTGCTAGCAGAGTCATTAGCATTAGCCACACTAGTAAAGTTAGCATCATTAGCCGTGCTAGCACAGTTAGCAGCGTCAGCAGTGTCAGCAGCTGCTCGCGGAGGAGCCCATGGAGTCGCAGGTGTTGGGTTCAGAGGACTCTGCCCCCTGGGCCGCCTCATCCTCGGAGCCTCCTTCGTCGCCCTCAGCCTCAGTGGGTGTGTCCAAGTGGGAGGCTTCCTCCTGCCTCTTTTTCAGTCTATAACACATGGTTTAAACACACATTCATACACATGCCTAAAATCAAGCACACACATGCAGACAAGGCAGGGATTCAAGGTCCATCTGATATCATACAAATTCAGCATCACTTAATAACTGATGGTGTCTGTGGATGGGGGTGCTATGTTTGGAAGTTCAGCAACACTAACTAACACAAACAGTTGGAAGATGGATGGATGGATTTAAAAGCTAAGGAATGTAAAGCGGGTGGAGTTAATGGTCACATGACGGTCGGTAGCAACTGGGCCCTTCTCTCACTTCTCTCGGTTGAAGATCACAAACTCTTGCTGCACAACCTCAAGGCACTCCTGTAGGTAATCATTCTCCTGAGGAAGAGAGAGGTCAGATGTCAAACGCTAAAAGGCCAAAGATATGCTTCTTCAGCCAAAAGTGAGAAGGTGTTCTGATCTTAGAATAATTAACCTGCTCTGATTTCAACTGTCAT
Organism: Isichthys henryi; assembly: GCA_026776945.1. Classification (NCBI taxonomy): domain Eukaryota; kingdom Metazoa; phylum Chordata; class Actinopteri; order Osteoglossiformes; family Mormyridae; genus Isichthys; species Isichthys henryi. The sequence goes on from JAODJX010000043.1 coordinate 1,400,962, forward strand.
GCACATCTGTTGCCACTAGGATGTAATCCAGTGCGGAGGACAGAAAAACATCATAAACAAATGCTAATACGCTAAAACATGGGACCTTTTATAAACTCAAAGTTGCTTAAGTATTCCTGGGACTTGAACCCACCTCCTCTATGTTTGCCCTCCCTGTGTGTACCTGTTTGTGGGCCTGTGTGTGTGCGCCTGTGTTCCTGTGTCTCTGTGCGAGTGTGTGTGCCTGTATGCCTCTGTGCCTCTGTGTGTGCTTGTGCATGTGTATCTGTGTACATGTGTGCCTGTGCGCATGTCTGTGCATGGCCTCCTCACCGACTGGGACTCCTTGCTGCTATCTCGCGATCGACTCTTTGCCAGACGCTTCTTCTTCTTATGCAGAGGACGGGACTCCAGGATCATCTCCTCCAGCTCAAAGGTGGGGTCACAGTGGAGACGACCTTTCTGAGGGAGACATGCCCATGCACAGACTCACACACAAGTGTGACCATGTCAGCTGGCATGCCTGATTCACAGTCACATGACTGCAGGGAGAGGACACCTCATGTAACACCTTTTATTCATCTTGGGGAGATCAGTTTCCTTGTGTGTGTCCGTCATCATGTAGCAGTTTTAAGATATAAAAAAACAGACATATCTGACAGAAATAGCATCATGTTAAATATGAAGAAATCAGGCTTCTGTCACAATTTTAGACTTTTGAATGTGCTAATGAACAAATCAAATCAAAATCACACAGTGTCAGTACCATAGCCCAGGGTGCAGTGATAGTGCTAACCCAGAGTGTGGTGGCAGAGTGAAAACCCAGGGTGATGTGGCAGTGCACTAGCCCAGGGTGTGGTGACAGTGTGGTACCTCAGGGTGTGGTAGTAGCGTGGTAGCCATGGGTGTGATGACAGTGCACTAGCCCTGGGCACTGTGGCAGTGCAGTGGCCCAGGGTGCATTGGGTGTGAGGTACTCCAGGTTGTGTTGGCACTGCGGTAGCCCAGAGTATGATGGTAATGCGGTAATTCAGGGTGTAGTGGCAGTGCAGTAGCCCAGTGTGCGGTGGCAGTGCCTTAGCCCAGGGTACTGTGACAGTGTGGTAGTCCAGGGTGCAGTGGGAGTAGCTCACTCACATTGGGCACAAACCCTGCTTCTGCCCGCTTCTCGTACACTGCCTCCCAGTCCACGTCGCTCATGCAGGCAGAGGCCTGCATCTGGGCCAGTGAGGAACAACGGTGCTCCGGGTTAACCGTTAGCAGCTGTGGGACACAGAGGCACCCAGTCACATGACCAGCCCCAGATACGGCATGCGCTGCAATTGGTCGAATAGCAGGTGAGGGAAGGAAAACTCTTCTGAAATGTAACTTTCTCAAGGAGAATGAGACAAATGATGCATGTTCATGGAAATGGGGTAAGGCCACGACCTTGCCTGGGTTGTTATGCTCCAGAAAGCAACCAGTCAGTCAATCTACTGTCCACAAGGGGGCACTGCAGATCTAATTTTCACAACCACTCTGAGCAGTTTGTCTACACCGATGACCCAATATGAGTGACTTTACAGTCCCGTCCTAGTTTACAAAATCTCCTTTACTTTTATTTCCCTTTGGTTGTTCTTTTTTACTGAGCTCCCTCTTCTCCCCAGATACTGCGGTAAAAATTGAAAAATGACCAGATTTATTGGACAGCACAAAGCATTAGGGGCACTCAGTGTGACGAGCACACTCTGGAGAGCTCGTCTTCCTCACCTTCCTCAGCAGGGTGACCAGGTCCTTGGGCCACGTAGGGGCGTAGTACACACTGACGGTGCTGAACACCTGCATCAGGTCCTCCAGGGGGTCTGTGGAGTGGATCTCGTACGGCCTCTGGAAGAGTGCAAAGAGTGAGGGGAAGCCAGAGAAGGAAAGGGAGAGGAGATGAGTGGGAGAAGGATATAAGCAGGAAAAGGAAGCAGGGGCTGAGTGCACCATATGGTGAGCTTACCAGGCCCCGCAGCACCTCGTACGCTGTCACGCCGAGCGACCACCAGTCCACCTCGAAGGCGTAGCCAGTACCGCCGCTCACAAAGGACTGGAAGATTTCGGGGGCTGTTGGCAGAGGCAGGCGCGCCGTTGGAGCCGAGCGGAAGCGGATCTGGAGCTGCCTCCGGAACGTCGCGCATGGGAGGCAGGCTAATTATGAGGTGCTGAGGTTGTTATTTAATCTCATGCAAATTCATCCAGGCTTTAATGCCTGTTTTACTGCGAGCATTTGGGGCAGCACAACGCCAAACACAACCAAACACAACCTTCTTCTTCCCTTATATACCCTCATATAGGCTGTGGCGCCCTCAGTAATCTAGAGTCTTCCTCAGACCGCTTCCTTCTTACCCATATATGGCTTGGTTCCTGCTAGCGCAGTGGCTCTCTCGCCATCCTTTATCACCGTGGCGATGTTAAAGTCCGTGAGGTGAGCGTGGCCTGTATAGATGTATAGACATAGATAGGCCTCAAATATATGTGACATAACTCAGAAATGCACAACATGCAAACTACAACCTGGGTACAGCGTCCAAAACGCAGCTAGAAAACTGAAGGCTGAGCCACACAGCTGAGTTCCCCTAGGGTCGCGATCTGCTTCTAGTGCCGATTACATCACCCACGTCTGCGGTCTCTGCAGCTCGAAGCCCAATCTTCCAGCCTGGTTCCATGGCTCAGGTAAGCGTTGGGTTACTAAGTGACCTGCTCTGCATCTCGCTGGTATGTTTTCCTTCGCTGTGGGAGCTAAAACTCCTTTTACGCTTTCATGCTGCTTAATATGCCAGATAAGTAGCAGTATGCAGGGCACTTTAGAAGAGGCATTTGCACATTTTCCAAAATCAGAAAGACCCCCAAAGCTGTAAGATGAGAAGCCCGAGTTTATGCTGGGAAAGAAGAGATGCGTCTCTGTGGTGAGCAGAGGCTGGATCTGGGCAGCCCGCCGTGGCCACTCGCTGCTGGGGGCTCACCTTGCTCATCCAGGAGAATGTTGTCAGGCTTGATGTCCCTGCAAAATGGGGAGAAGCCAGGGCATTAGCGAGCAGCCCGGGCTGGTGCCCCCTACTGGGCAGGTCTTTCTGTCACACTTGCTGACAGCAATTCTTCCCCTCCCCACCCCCCACAGCTCAAATCCCACGCGGCCACCGTTACAGTGTCACATTCCGCTGCTGAAGGAGATCCACGCATGAAAGCTGAATTTCCACGGCAACTCCCGCTGGCTGTGAGAAACCTTCAGCACGGCGCCCCTGCGGAGCGTCGGAGGTGTCCTCCGCCAGGCCCCCGCTGGTGTGATTACACAGCCCATGTGTGAGAGGGAGCGGGCTAACCGCCTTTGTTAGCGCGCTGCTGGGAAGAACCGCGCAGCGCGTGAGTCCTGGGATTACTGCCCGCTAATTTTTCCCCTCCTGGCTCTGTCTGAAGCGCGGTTGCTAGGAGACCCATCATCAGAGTTTCTTGCAACACTATAATTGTGTAGAATTCTCTTGTCACAACTAGCGTGTTGGGAGGCAGAAGAGCAGGGCACAGGCGGCAGGCATAGGGTCACCTCTCTGCTGCACAGTCACTCAGTCTGCCTTCCCCGGCGGTGAACAGGGAGCTATTTTAAACTTGGTAGTTAGGAGAGCAGGATAGCAAAAGCCACGTCGTACAGGTCGGCCCACTCCGCCCTCATCCTGCTCGCCGGCTCTCATTTCCGCCAGCGTGGCGGCGTCAGGGATGGCAGGAGTGTCCGTAGGAGAGGTTCGTACCTGTGGATGATGTGCTGGCTCTGCAGGTAGTCCAGGGCAAGGGCCATCTCGCAGAGATACAACTTGACGGCCTCGTCGCTGAATTGCACGTTCTGCTGCAGGTGGTAGCGGAGGTCGCCGCCAAGCAGCAGGTCCACCACCATAAACATGTCCTCCTCATCCTGGAAGGAGTACCTGGGAGGGTCAGGAGGGGGACCCAAAGTCACGTGAGTTTTGACGAATGGTCTTCAACATCGTGAGATAAATAGGTAAAATGCCTATGAAAAATGCTAAGACAGATTCCAAACAAAAACCAAAGAAGGGCGTTTTCATGTTGCGTTTAGCCATGCTGTCTCACCAAAGATGACACCGGAATCTGCCACCTGTCCCCACTCCTTCCCAGCCACAGGTTCTGTGCTCCCTCTAACAATTTTGGACAGAAAAGCTAAAAGATCAGCATTATCCTCCAAAAGGATCCTAACTAAGCTATGTATGTGTAACTTTCAGCTGTGCCTCGGGTCCCACCGCCATGACGGCGAGGTTTGCTGCACATTCTGAACGCCGGGACAGAGGCACATAGGATATGAAAAGCTGGGAAGCAGCTGTGCCAGGGCCAGGCCAGGGCGTAATGGGTTAACGCGTCTCTGCGGCACAGTGCAGGTGCGACTTCTAACGAGGTCGGCACAGCCGGGACACACACAGGTTTCGCTGCAGAGAGAGTCACAGCGACTGCCGCAGTAACACAATGAGGCCAGTGTGATTGAAGCAGGCGCCGCTGAGCTATTTAAAACAGCCCCTGCACCCTGGCTCGGGCGCGGCCCATAGTGGGCGACTGCCACGCCACGACTGGCCACGTGGCAGGCTTGTGATGGCCCAGCATGCTCGACCAAAGAGGGCACAGGTGCTGGGGTCAGAGGTGCAGCTCTTCTATACTATGAGGAACTCTTGGGCTGAACCCTGTGGACTGCAACTGCGAGCATCTTTGTGGAGGACAGACTCAGTCTGTGAGGATGAGGACAGGGGGTTCAGCTGCCCGCTTCATGATAAACAAGCAAAAGGGGGCTTCTGTCCCTCCAGCTGCCCGCTTTGTCAGCAGCAGTGCAGAGACGGCGGTGTACCGTGAAAACTAATGAGCGAGCCGCTATAGCTGATGCAGCAAATTATAAAAACAGCGCACTCCCACCAAGCCCGGAACTTTCCGAAAGTCTGCAACTTTCCAAAAGTGTGTGTTTTAACCGAGACGCGAGCCAGCCCTACGAGGTCCTCAAACTACATCCCTGCTCTATTACTTCTCAGAAAACACTGTCGCCCATATTCAACAAGCCCTGTAGAGCTTTGGTTACTTAAGGTTATATCTGTAAAGGTTTAAACAGTACACTTGTCTTGGGCTCTTTTCAGGGTGGGTTCAAATTTTAGATATACTATATACTTATTATCATGTGTAAACCTGTGAAAAAAAGAGACATTTACAGGAACTATTGCTATTCAATGAACATTAAAAATAAGCCTGAGGCACCATGAGGCCATGTGAGGCAGTATGAGGCACCATGAGGCCGTGTGAGGCACTATGAGGCAGGGTGAGGCAGTTTGAGGCCGTGTGAGGCAGTATGAGGCAGGGTGAGGCAAAGTTAGGCAACACGAAACAAAATGAAGCAGCATGAGGCAACTTGTTTGGCATGTTTGGCAACTTGAGGCAGCCGTGCCCTCAGGGATCAGCACCGGTGTAATAGTCACCAGAGGTTCACCAGGAACACATGCTCAATGTCCTGCAGGATCTCCAGCTCCCGGAAGACATTGGGGACCTCGTCTCTCTCTATGCACTGCTGCTTGTTCATGTATTTCATAGCATACATCTTCTCTGTATCCCTCTTCTGCACGATGCACACCTGAGCCAAGAGAGAGCACCTGTGACCACGCAATCCACGTTAACTTCTACACCAAATAGCACTCCTTTCAAGTGTCGAATGACCCTCCTCATGGAACTTTTCAGGCTTGTGAGTCACAATCGTCACGTTAACAGATGGCATCGCATTCACAGCGATCATTCTGTCATAACACAGAAGATGTTCAGCAGACCTTTTCATTGTCCCAAGGCTTCATGGGCATACCCATGAAACCAGCAGATAGCTAGGTGTAGGGCGTTTTTAATGATAAACTGCAAACGAAACATGAAATGTATCAACACACTCACATAACAGATCACCAGAGGGGAAATAATCATTATTCCTTCTGTCACTGAGGACAGATGTCCTATTGGCCCAAAGATGACCAATAGAAACTGAGACTGGAAGCGGTGAAGTCTATGTTCATGAACATGAGGTGCTGTGCACGGCGCTTCGCTCCTCGGTGCTGTCGGGCCTCCCTCGTCCTTGCTGGGCGTCACATGAGCAGGAATTTCAGGACAAAGCTTCGCCCGGTTTATTTCGGTTCCACGTCCTGCAACTCGGCTGCTATTCCGCGCCCTGCCGTGCCCCTGGGCTCAGTCCCTGCTGGATAACAGACCCACTTTCCCTGCCGCAGTAGCCTGCTTTACCGCCGGAGCCTCGCTGGCCCAGAGAGGAGGGGAGGAAGTAGGAGGCCGAGGCCTCACATGCAACCGGCCTGCCTGCAGCTGGACGCACCGGAGCCTCCAGGAAGAGTCACCGCGATGCTGTCAGCAGAGCGCTAATGAGAATTTCACAGTAACACGGTTGTGGACAGGCGGACCAGCAGGTGTGATTACATCAGTGTGGGTGTTTGGCGTTGCATGTCCCAAGTCCAAATGGCCCCCATGGCCAGCCTGCTTATTATAGGTCAGGCCTGGCTCCGCCCCCCCACAGTCCCACCATATAATAATATTTTTCTGCCTGGTTTTTAGTGAAGGGCCTGATGAGCCCTACTGTTCCAACTGAACCTGTGCAAAGGCTCAAAACGGAGCTCTGAGCTGACAGCTAATGGGCAAGTAGTTGGGGCTTGTTGACGACGTCTTTCATCTTACTCAAAGTTTTATGGAGGCATTTCATCTTGGGTGAAAATTCAGCAATTTCTCATATTCATGAACATCAGTAGGGTGAAGCGTCATATCTCCAGATATGGTACCAGATGCCAGAAGAAGCACTGCAGGCCACACACACACACATACTGTATACCACACACTTTTGCTGTATACCACACCCCCACACTGTTTACCACACCCATACACTGCATGTCATGCCCCCACACTGTATACCACATGCATACACTGTATATCACACCCACACTCACACACCCACATGCACTCTATACCACACCCTTACTCACACAATGTATACCACACACATATACTGCATGCCACACACACCCCTCACGGTGTATGCCACACATACTGTATAGTACACACACAGACACACATACTGTACATTATACACACATAGACACACACATACTGTACCTTACACACAGACTCACCTACTGTATATTACAAACATATAGACACACATATACTGTACCTTATACACAGACATACATATACACATACTGTACCTTACACACAGACATACGCACACATACTGCACCTTACACACAGGCACACATACTGTACCATACACATACATACTTTAATAGAGGGTGAGCAGACAGGGTGTGATCATAGGCCGCTTGCCCCCCTGCCGGGCCCACGGACCGCCGTCCCCCAAAAAGGGGTACCCTGCACCCTGGCCATTTGGGGGCCCTTGTTTCTATGCACCTATGGCCCATAGGTTCTCCTGCGCTGTCACATGGCCGGCGTTCAGTGACTTAACCCAGCGAGCAGCGCCCTGCTGTCTCCTTAACACCCAGACGGGCCGCCGTGTAAAGGCGTTAGCAAAGCTAGCCAGCAAATCACACATTGGGTAGCCAATGTTCTGCACACGCGTTCCTGCCCCCCTCCACGCACGCCGGGCCCCCCATCGGCCCAGATCCCAGCTGGACGGGGCTGTCGCTGCTCCATAACTGTGCTTAAGAGGAGCTCAAATTGAACTGTAATTAGTGGAAGCCCCCCCGCTCACTCTGCTGCCTTGTGCGGATCCGTCTACAAAGCTATTAGTGAAATTTAATTACCCAGGACCCCCCGGTGGCTGATCTCTCTGAACACACACACACACACGGGCACCCACACCCACACACACGGGCACCCGCACACACACTGACACCTGCACAAACACACAAACGAGCACCCGCACACAAACATATGCACACCCGCACACAAACACATGCGCACACACACACACACAAGCACCCGCACACACACAAACACATGAGCACCCGCCCACATACACAAACACATGAGCACCCGCACACATACACATGGGCACCCGCACACACATGGGCACCCACACACACACATGGGCACCCGCACACACACACACATATTGGCACCTGCACACACACACGGGCACCCACACACACACACACATGGGCACTCGCACATGTTGGGTATACCTATCCTTATGGGGCCCGCTCATTCACTTCTATGGGAAAAATGCTAACGCTAACTATGACAACCTTAAC
>JAODJX010000043.1:1490268-1500768 GCA_026776945.1 Isichthys henryi
CGCTGGGGGCTCCGGGCACCGGGGCCGTTCAGCGTGGGGGCTCCCGGGGGGCCCCTGGGGGTTCTTGTCCCCCCCCCCCCCCCCTTCCAGCGCCATCCGCATCAGCAGGCAAAGCTGGCATGTGCTCCTTAACCTCTGCGTGCACACAGCACTGACATTCACTGCCTTCGCCGGGGGCATCAACCGTATCACCTCCCCTGTCGCCTGCCAAGTGGTGAGTGCTCCCACCACCCGGGGAATCCATTATTTAGCCGCTCGACAGCCCCCCTCCCCCATGGGACCCACCCTCCCACCGTCAGGATGTCCTTGTCACATGGAATGACAGCGGCTGACTCTCGATGCCCAAACAGAGCCACGTAGCGGCGGGCCCCCACCATGACACCGCGGGGCTGTCAGGGGCCTCGCTCGGGGGTCATTCGCCTCATGGAGCCCGGCAGTGATCGCCATGGTAACGAGCACCACCCGCCCGCATGCTTCTGACTAGCGAAGCATGTGCTAAATCCATAGCGCGAGATTATGGGCGATGCTGCCAGAGGAATCCAAGGCTTTTGCTCTGCTGTACTCAGTGAATACTGACACACAGTAAATGGCTGAATTAACATGCAAACATGCTACGTTCATCATACTACATGCTTAAAAACACGTTAGTTAGCATGTAAATTACATTAATGATTTGTCAGAGAGACATTTCCTCTGGGCACTCCAACAAGCAGCCTGGCTAATTGATGGTTCTAAATTGCCCATGATGTATGATTGTGTGATGGACTGGCATCCTGTCCAGGGTGTCCTCTGCCTTGTGTCCTGTGATGGACCAGCATCCCATTCAGGGTTTCCCCTGCCCTGTGCCCTATGAAGGACTGGCATCTGTCCAAGGTGTCCCCTGCCCTGTGTCCTGTGATGCTTGGCATCCCATCCAGGGTGTCCCCTGCCCTGTGCCCTGTGCTGTCCCTGTGACTTTGACCAGGATAAATGGTCTGCTGTATGGATGTTGGAGTATCCAGAAATGAACATTAGACTAAAACACTGCAGTGAAGCAGAATACTACAGGTTTCAAGTTTTAACCCATCTCACAATTTATGAGTAGTAGCGGCGACATTGCTGCTCCAGGAGGGGTGCTAGTGAGCGGGTTTATGATGTGCAGTGCGTCTGGCTGTACCACAGGTGGGCGTCGTGCTGCACTACTCCTCGCTGGCCAGCCTATTGTGGTTGGGCGTCAGTGCCAGGTTCATCTACACCCAGGTGAGCAGAGACGCGCCCCAGGGTCCGGATGGGGACCCCTGCTCCCTCCAGAGACCCCCACCAGGCATTGTGAGGTATGTGGGGGGGGGGAGGGGAGTGGGGGACACTCATAACTGACAGGGTGACTGTTAGGGCTCCAGTGTGATAAGCAAGCTGGGTAGTGTTAGGTCTCAAAGTAGAAAAAGTCCATTACAGCTGGACAAGGAGGAAACTTTGTCTCCCCTAAAAACTGTTGCTACAAATGCAAATATCAGATATGCTGGTATAATTTGAATGATTATTCTATCTGTTATCCATAAATGAAACATTCTGTCTTTACGGGGCCTCTTTCAGCTGCCTATACCTGCCCTTTGGTAAGTCTGTCCCTGACCAGCTGTAAATGGCCACATACCGATCAGTATAATTCAGTGCAAGCTTAAACTACCAGGGGTGCGGCTCCACACCGCTCTGAACTAGCCTCAGTGAGGCGAATGGAGGTCAACAGCAGCCTGAGGTGAGCGTGCTGAAGTCTCTCTCCTGGCAGGTTCTACCTGGTTAGTGACGGTGTCCCACTCCTCATCTGTGCTGTCACCGCAGCCACCAACATCCAGAACTACGGCAGTAGCGACAGCAGCCCTTTGTAAGTAGGGGGCCCCGGGCCCCGGCCCCCGCTCACACACGCCTCCGCCCGGGACCTGCTGTTCCAGCACTGTTCTGTCCTTCCTGCCGCGTTTTTAAGGGACCTTAAAATAGCCCAGAACTTGCAGAAGGTGCTTGTGCAGAACTGTCACGTTTCCTGTGGTGATGGTGATGATGTCATCGTGGTTATGAGGCCAGTGTGGTAAAACATGAGTGTCTCCCACGGCCGGGGTGCAGGGGGCAGGGTGCAGGGGGTGGGCCTTGCTGATGTCACGCCGGCGACTCCCCCAGGAATGTGATTAATGAGCTTCCCGTTGCGCAGCTGTTGGATCGCCTGGGAGCCAAGCCTCGGCGCGTTCTACTGTCCTGTGGCGCTCATCGTCGTGGCAACCTGTGGCTATTTCCTGGTCGCCTCCATTGAGCTGCGGCGACACCCTGAGCGCCGGTACGAGCTGCAGGTGACGCCAGAGGAGCGGCGACGGCCTATGGGTGGGGCGGCAGGACCAGGCGACGCCCCCGGTGCCACGTTGGCCAATGAGCTCTCGCTGAGGGCACAGCTGCGCACCGCCGCCTTCACCTTGCTCCTCTTCCTCAGCACCTGGGCCTTCGGTGCACTGGCCGTGTGGCTGAGCCCCATCCTTGATATGGTTTTCAGCTGCTTGTACGGGGCGTCCTGTGCCAGCCTGGGCCTCTTCCTGCTCATCCAGCACTGTGCCAAACGTGAAGACGTCTGGCAGCGCTGGTGGGCATGCCGCTCTGCCCCACCCCCCGCTGCCACCCCTCCCAAGCCCAGCGCCAACGGTGACGCCCCCTCTGCCCACACGGGCCCCCCGGCCTTACAGACAGGCCCCTGTTGTGTGATCCCACTCTGCCAGAGGGAGACAGAGGGTGAAGTACAGACTGGCACCCCCTCCAGGCCGCCACTACAGAGCTGTCTGAAGGACAGGGCTAAGCCACGCCCCCTCAGCAGGTACACCTACCAAGCGGCATCATCGAGTCTGGACAGCAGCACTCACGGCTCGTACCCGGAGAGCACGCAGTGCGCCCTCGAGCTGCACCCCTGCCACACATGTGATGCAGATGTGTGCCACGACATGCGGGAGGCACACTCGTGTCACTGCGTCCGTGACACATTGCCGTGCTCGAGCCCAAGCGACTTGGAGGCATGCCACGGCACGAACGAGGGCCACACGTGTCATGAAGGGCTTGTATGTGCCGGCTCACATGATGGACATGCCTGTGACAGCACGCATGAGGCACACGCATGTGAGTGCATGCACCAATGTCATGTGTACAGATGCATGCGTGAAGGACACATCTGTAACAGCGTGCACGAGAGACACACGTGTAAATGCATGCATGAAGGATACACGTGTGGATGCACACGTGAAGGACATGCCTGTAGCAGCATGCATGAAGGCTGCTGCAGCTACCACCGGCAGCAGGCGTGCCCACAAGCGGACCCCTTTGCCATCGTATGCCATGGCACCGCCAGTCCCAGCTCTGCCCTCTATGGCTACAGGAAGATGGCCAATAGGGAAACACTGCTTCCCCTGGAGGTGGACTCACAGAATGTGGCCAATCAGATGCAAGCACCCACCTACCCACAGACACAAACCAATCAGAACAGAAGCCAAAAGGAAGGCTTGAAGCAGCAGGGCCACATACGGACCGGTCTGTGGAAGAATGAGACCAGCGTCTGAGTCCTGGGAGGACCTGCTACTTTAATCTCACTTTTATATTTCTCTTGTGTATGCTGGGTCCGACCTCCCTCCATCATTGGCCTGCATAACATCCACAGAGTTTTATTTTCCTATGAAGGTAACGGTGAAAACCAAGGCAAACATTAAAAAGTATCTTTATCCTAAAAGACGAATAGGTAAGAAGACCAATCATATAACTCTGTCATCATGATTGAGCATGTTTGGACGTTTAAGGTTAGTAAAGAAGCACTGAAGGAAACTATAATTCTAAGCAGCAGCCACTGACTTCCATGTTTGAGACACAATTATTGTGAAAGTTTGGGTATTTTAATGGTTGAAATATGTAAACTAAAATAAAAAGGTGAGGTAAAACAATTCAATAAAGAAAAGAATCGCTTCTCATGAGTTGTAGAGGACCAAAATATATCTGGGCTAAGGAGTCCAACCCATCCTTTTATTATCGTGTCATGTGATTGGAATGAGCCAATAGGAGCCGATGTTAGAGCCGAGCCATGTAGCTTGAACCAAAGCAGGCATGTCATGCTCTGGAGGTGTGGAATTTTTTAAAATTAATTTGCCAAAATACACTTCGGAAACAAATCGCAAAACAGTGCCAATCTTTTTTGATTGTGATAATTGGGGACCCACTTGAAGCTGCGGAACTTTAAAGTGTTTTAATTTTTCTGTGTACAGTCCTTATTGGCAACGCTGGTGTTCATGCTGCAATGGACAAAAAAATAAACACCACATTTTTAAGCTAACGTCATTCTAGGCTTTTCTTGTGAGTGTTATTTTACTCGCATCTGACATGCAGCGGTTATGACATGTATTCAGTTATGAGTCTGTATATCAAAGCCGCTCCGTTTATGAGGATATTAATTACTTAATGTGGTCAGGCGTGTCAGGACATGATACCCTCGCCGGTGTCATTCGGCAGGCTAAGACACCTACATGTGCTCGTACGTGCCACTCGGCGCCTGCTTGGGTGAGCAACAGCCATGGCTTCGGCAGAGCAAAACACAGACAACGACTCTGGGAAGATCAGCGAGCGCTGCGGCTGGACAGCGGCCTGTATGACTGCCGGTACGGTCCCGTTTGATGATGGATCGTTTCTGTGAAACGTCCAGCTGTGACGGTTCATACTCGAAGCTGTTTAGAAGAGGCTGGACCGAAATAACAAGAAAAAGGTTTCAAAGACGACAGTTTAGAGGGGCTCTGTGATGCTGTGCTGTGCATCAGTCTGCCTCTTTAGAGCTTGTCCTGTTTCATTATGATTATGGCTCCAAAGCACCAACACGGGGATTAATTATGAAAATATAACGTGTCTCGTTAACACGAGGGTCAGAAATCTCTAATTCGTTCCTCTCAGTTGTACAGTCAGTCCCAGCAGGTGTGTGAAACCCCATCGAAACAGACAACACTTCTGCTTGATTTCAGTTCATTCATCACCATCTTTAACGCAACACCAGTCTTGAAAATCGATCCGTTTCAGTAATCGCCAAGAAACCAGACGTTATTTTTTTTGCTTTGTTTTCAAGTATCTGACTCCAAAAATAATGCACAATTTCCACTGCTCTCGGTTACATCCACAAAGCCCCACACTTGAAGCCATATATGATGTCTGTGCTGTGAGTGTCAGTATGTTGAATCCGGATAGGGCTTTCATGAGCAGTGTGCTAGTGTTCCTGTTTTTAAATGACCCACTCAGTTCATGCCAGATTGTCTGTAACATGCACCAAAGGCTCATTTCTCACTTTGCTTTCACATGGAAAAGTTTCTGACTAATATGTTTTGTAATCACAAATAAAGGTGTTTCTGCTGGATCCTTCCCAGATGTTTTCCAGTGCTTGTGTTTCTCTTAATAACTGGGGATCACTGCATGACAGCTGTCTGTCTGTCACAGAGGAAGCACTAAAAACTCCAGCATTATATTTCAGGGTGTCATTATTCTCATGTGTTGTGGCCTGAAATGACAGAATCAGAGGGTTTTCTCAGATGCTGCCTTTCCGTGCTGTAAAAACAGCTTTTTTATGCTGTTATACAGAAGCCTGTCATCATGCTGAAGACAGGAGCCGTGCCAAGCTGCCTTCTGCTGAAATATCTCACAGCTGTTAACGAGTCACAGGCTGCCTGCATGATCTGCAGCAGGTCTGGAAGCAGCTGCCCTCTGCGTGGGACGTTCCACACTAAACATCATGCATGACATCATGCTGGACACTTTTTACCATGGTAAACAGTGGTTTTCAACAATAACACCAGCAGCAGTCTGAGACTACTTTGTAGGCAGTACTAACCAAAACCAGTTGAGGTTATCTAGGTGGTAATGTAGCCCAGCAACTGATCAGACATGGCGCCTCCTATCTGGTGACAAAGGCAGTGAAGCAGAGAAAATGGCCACAATGGTTCTGCTTTAGCATTTTGCTTCTGCGCTTGTTAATCCTGTTACTCTTCCCTGCCTCATCAGGCTTCTGGGTGACGTGGTAATTGCTGGGGGGGGGGGGGGGGTCTTTCTGAGGGCTCCAGTTCTCTGGTCCACTACCCTGTGCATAAAAGCTTCTTCAGGCAGGTCTTGGGCCCAGACCAGCACAAGAGGCAGCAGGTGGAAAATACCGCCCTGACTGAGCACTGAATCAGCCTGCCCTGCTTCATCTGCAAGAGCGCAGTGCAAAGCAGTGCTCCTGTGTGAGGAGCGCAGACAGGCTCAGTGGGGTGAAGACACATATTTCACCTTACCGTCACTGAAGCCATATAACCAAAATCGAACAGGAATAAACTCGGCGTATGAACATTTGTGACTGAAGATAAAACTGTTCTGATGACCACTTCAAACCAGCCGATTTCAGCTGTTTGAACCGATTCCCTCTCAGATATTCAGTATCACAACTGGATTTTATTGTACATTAGATGTATCAGCTATAATGTGCTGTATTTTTTGTGTAATTTCACCAAAAGTATTTAATTACTATAAATAAAAGTAAGATACATATAATTCACTGCTAGATAATGAAATGCTTTCTATTCTAACTTAAGCTCAGATAGCAGGTTATAATGGATGTTTCAAAGACAACTTAATGAATATAATATAAATCATGTGTTATACTGCCACCATGGGGTGTAAACCTGAAGTATTGTAAACTATCCATTCGTGAAACATAAATGGAGCGGGAGGGACCTGAAGCCGATCTCAGGCAGCAGAGAGGACAGAGCAGGGGACACACTGGGCAGGGTGTCAGCCCGACACAGGGCACCGAGCAGGGGACACGCTGGGCAGGGTGTCAGCCCGACACAGGGCACCGGGCAGGGGACACAGGGCACCGAGCAGGGGACACACTGGGCAGGGTGTCAGCCTGACACAGGGCACCGGGCAGGGGACATGAAAACATATGGTTTCTTCCCCATATGTTTGCTCTTAGGAGCATTTCAAATTTCTACAAGACCAAAGCTTATTCACCACAAGATGGCGCCTTTTGCCCCAAGGTGTCTTTCTGCCAAACACTCCTTCCACACTCATGGCAGGTATGAGATTTATCTCCTGTGAAACTTGCTGATACTGTATTAAGCTTCCTAAGTGATTAAAAGTCTTGCCATAGGAAGGAAAGTTAGATTGCATTTTTCCATTTTGTGTGGAAATGAGCTGATGCCATTTCAGGGTCTTTAATTGTCTAAAAGACTCACCATGGTCCAAACATGAATGGATTTCTGGGTGATAGAAACCAGAAGTGACTTCTTGCACATGACAAACTCTCTTCTCATGCTCGTTTTAGAGGCAGGGGTCTTCTGCTGTCATAATTTGCTGAGCTGCCCCTTCCCAGATCATCTTGTTGCAATACACTGTTGCACTCTTGTTGTTGCAGATTACAATTCACATGCATCCTTTCCCAGTTAGTTCCCACACTGTCTTTCCTCAGTCTTTTGGATGTGTTTGCAGTCTCAGAGCTTTCTGTAGCATCAGAGGGAGAATCATGAAGCTCCTCTGTTGGTTCGGCATCTCCTTTGTTTTAGAGGTTTCAGTCATAGAGACAGTTCCAGTCTTCAGAGGCTGCTTTCAGTGGAGAGATAAACATTCACTGCATCTCAGGACGGCCGAAGAACATAAAGCGACAGCAAGATGAGCTCCCAAAGGCAGCCGTTAGTGCGAGACCCTGACACACAAGTCGGACTTTGAAAAATAGATGCCTTACCTCACTTTATTAGTGTTAGTGATTAAAAGTGATAAAGAACCCTTTGTAATCTTCATTCAAAACAGCTCCTTTGCCAAAAGCCTCTGACAACTTTGTGCCTGTACTGGATCTAACCCTGATCACAACACTGGGGCTTCAACAGCAGACCTTTTCCCAGTATTTCTGAGTCTATGTCTGAAGAAAAATTACTTAATATAATGCTGTAGTTACAGGGCATATAGGACATTTCATTAGAGCCCATAAACAGCAAAGACAGACAGAAGTGTCATTCATGTGCGCTGGGTTCGTTGTCTGGGTAACACTTCCTGGTTTGTCATATGACCACGCCCATATCGAATATTCCGCCACAGTGGGACTAACCTAATTTGAGCAGGGAAGCAATCACACATTCTGAAAATGTGTCTGTGTCTGTACTGATATATAAAACAGTATAAGTCTACACTTCAACTTAGATTTACCAACAAGTATATGGCACATGCACAGTGACAATTCCGGTCAAATAGCCAGAAAATGCAAAAATCTGGGCATCTGATCCACCCTAACGCCGGCAGCTCCCGCAATATCCCCCAAATTCACTCTGTCCACACTCACGCTCCGCGTATGAACCCAAAACATCAGGATGTGGGACATAACTGCACTGATTACACCGCGTGAAGTGGGTTACTGTATAGGGTTTGTCTACAGACTGCGGCATTAAAAGAATGAATAAAATCATATGAAAACCTAATATAATAAAGACATACAGTAGCTCAGTTTTATTTGTTACATATATTTCAGGTATTTGCATATTCAGCATAATACACTGTAAATTATCAGTAATGAATCGCGCTACAGCTGTACACCGAACACCGTGCTTTGGGTGGTGCACGTACAGTTCATGTTAAATTGTGGGAGAGGGAGGGAGTATTTAAAGGCAAAATGGATGCTTCAGCTCCCCCTGTGTAATCACCTTAAAAATGCAAACGATGAAAATGGACAAATAAGTGTAACTAATAATAAATAAGAGGAAGCCAGTCACAGTAAGACGGTAAAATTATGACACACAAAGGGAAAAAAAATTGGTTTCAATTGATAAACATTTTTTAAAAGCTACCGATTTCATTTCATACCCCACAGAGCGGCTGCTTGGGGGGGGGGCTGGGGTTGCTCAGCCACTAAGGACCCTTTCCTGCAGCAGGAACACACTGCTGCTTCTGAAGGGGGGGGTCCACTTTTAAAATCCACCAGTTACTGTTTCCCAGCCATTCTGAGGAGTGCTGACAGGACAGGGAGTCTGAGGCAATTTGCCACAAATTAAAAATGTCCAAAAGTGATTAATTAGCCGCTGCCAGTAATTAAAATAAAATCTGAAGCACGATGAAGGTTTTGCTGTGCAGGGCGGCTTACTCCCGCTAGAGGGGCCAGTTGCTGGCAGACAGCAAGGGGAGCGGCCTCTTAAAGATGTCCCGAAAAAGGCCACTGCGGCCCACCTGGGCCAGCTCCGGCGGTCTGCTGGACGGGGCCACCCGGCTCCAAGGCATCAGCACCTGGACGGGCAGATTGTGTACTGCAGGGGCCTGGTCACCTCCCTCAGGGGGTGCGGCAGGGGGAGGCGGGGACAGAGAGCCAGGGGGTGTGGTGGGAGAAGGTGGGGATTGAGAGACAGGTGGCGTGGCAGTGAGGGGCGGGGTCAGAGAGACAGGGGGAGTGGCTATGGGAGGCGGGGTCAAAGATACAGGGGGCGTGGCTGTAGGAAGCGGGGTCAAAGAGACAGGGGGCGTGGCTGTGGGAGGCGGGGTCAAAGAGACAGGGGGAGTGGCTGAGGAAAGCAGGGTCAGAGAGACAGGGGGCGTGGCTGTGGGGGGCAAGGTTAAAGAGACAGGAGGCGTGTCTGTGGGGGGCAGGGTCAGAGAGACAGGGTGCGTGGCTGAGGGGGGCAGGGACAGAGAGACAGGGTGCGTGGCTGAGGGGGGCAGGGTTAAAGAGACAGGGAATTTGGTGGGCAGAGGCGGGGTCAAAGAGACAGGGGTTGCGGTGAGGTGCTCGAGCTCCTCCGGGGGGGCATCCTTTGGAGGATCAGAGAGTGCAGTGGTAACTGCTGGCAGGTAGGTGGCAGTGCAGTCTTCATGTGGCCACCCTAGCTGGCGGGCGAAGGCTGGGAAGGACAAGGCAATGGGGGCGGAAGCAGTGCCCAGCGGCCGGGGATCCCGGGGGGTCGAGCCCAGTAATGGCCTGAGAGGGATCTCAGCGGGGGTGTCCCTCAGCTCCTGGCCTTTAGAGAGCTCCTCCTGCTGTGGGGGCACCCCACTGTGCGGGGGACTGTCCCCAAAGCGGAGCGGCACATCTGCAGAGCCAGAGACATGGCAGAAATGCAGCAATTGCAAAAAATACACAGCACCATTAACATCCCACTGAGCCTAACCCACACCCTCCCGGAGCTCTACATCAGGGAAGCTCTACACACCACCATTAACATCCCACTGAGCCTAACCCACACCCTGCCGGAGCTCTACATCAGGGAAGCTCTACACACCACCATTAACATCCCACTCAGCCTAACCCACACCCTCCCGGAGCCCTACATCAGGGAAGCTCCACACACCACCATTAACATCCCACTCAGCCTAACCCACACCCTCCAGGAGCTCTACATCAGGGAAGCCCTACATCAGGGAAGCCCTACATCAGGGAAGCTCTACACACCACCATTAACATCCCACTGAGCCTAACCCACACCCTCCCGGAGCTCTACATCAGGGAAGCTCTACACACCACCATTA
>JAODJX010000043.1:1513326-1523543 GCA_026776945.1 Isichthys henryi
TTGGGCTGGGAGCAGACGTAGCGCGGATGATCATTAGTGTAACCAATGTCACCCGCTTTCTGTGTGTCCTGGCATGTTGGGCTGGGAGCAGACGTAGCGCGGATGATCATTAGTGTAACCAATGTCACCCGCTTTCTGTGTGTCCTGGCATGTGCAAACTAACAAAGTCGGGGGAGCAACTTCTGTGAGACGCATGATGGCGCATGACGACGCGGTTGCATGGTCTCGTTGCAATAGAGACTCTGCCTCTGATTCTAACTCTGACTCTGCCTCTGATTCTAACTCTGACTTTGATTATGACTCTGCTAGGGAAGGCTCCTCTTCCTCGCCCAGACTATCAGACTCCCGAACCTAATGGCTGCAGCTCCTACTTTCTAGGCCTCCCACTGCCTGACGGGGTGCGTATCCTCACATACATGCACACACGTACACACATGCAGTGTGTCTGCGCGATAACCCGTGCGTGTGGATCTCTCCAGCTGGACTTAGGTATCCCAGCCATGACGCGCTGCTGCAATCAGTTGGACCTGTGTTACGACACCTGCGGCTCCAACAAGTACCGCTGTGACTCCAAATTCCGCTGGTGCCTGCACTCCATCTGTTCTGACCTCAAGAAGAGCCTGGGCTTTGTGTCAAAGGTTGAAGGTCAGCACCCTCGTTCATACCTCACTGACCCTCAGTACAGGCAGCTCTCAATTTACGTAATATCAACGTAAGTAAATCAGGAATTATGCAAAAAATATCTGAGACACACAGATTACTTGAGCGGTAAGACAAAAAGGCAACAAACATCTGTAAGTACATTTATACTATATATTTCTTTTGCATATATTACTCGTGTATTTTTTATGTATTTTTGACTTATGTGTTTATAGCTCTATGGTGCAGAAAGGTAAATCTAACTTACGTGAAATTTGAGTTACATGTAGAACGGATAACTTACGTTCAGTCAAGAGCTGCCTTTATAAGTTACTTGTATTACATCACCTGAGCTAAGAATATCTATCGCTGGTCACTGGTCACATTAAGTGTGTGAAAATGCAGTTTCATTGAGTTATTCTCCCGCTTTCCTGTTTCATCTCCTTCTCATTTCATTTCGCTGTCATTTCATTTCATCATTTTATTGAATTTCAGCTTGTGAAGCGGTCGCGGACACATTGTTCAACACCGTGTGGACACTGGGCTGCAAACCCTTCATGAACAGCCAGAGGGCAGCGTGTATCTGCGTGGGCGAGGAGAAGGACGAGCTGTGAGGGGAAGGGCGAGGCCCAGCAGGGGGCGCTGAAGAAGAAGAGGGACGTCACCAATCATCATGGGCTGTGACGCGATGTAATGACCTGCCCTACTGACTCCAAGCCCACAGAATATTATTATTGTTTGTATTAGTGGAGAATCATATTAAAAGTTATTATAAGTTATAAAGTGTATATATATAAATATTTTGTTCCATTAGAGGTGTTGGTTTGACTCAAGCCTTTATGATGTGATTTAACTTTTTATTGTATTAAATGCGATTCTTAGTGAATTTTTTATGTTTTTTTTTTAATGCCAGAACGGGACCACATTGTGGAGACAAGATTTCCAAAAATATTTAAAATGTTTTACTCTGAAACGTAGCAAACATTAAACATTTTAAAGGGTCGACTCAGAGAGGCGAAGGAGGTTAAGTAACAAGATCATAATCACTAAGAATGACATAAAGACAGCAGCGAGGCGCTAACCCTAGTGGTAGGGGTCAGCACCCCCAGCCACCCTTTTACACGGGGCCCAGAGGACTGGGGTCTCCGCACCGGGGGGGAAAAGTGACATTCTGAGTGAATCCCCAGAAACAACAAACCTGCCCCTCCCTAATCCACTCTGGAAAATGTGACAGATTGAATACATTTCCACTGCCGTAAATCCACCCATTGGCTCAGTGGGATGTACTGGTGCCTCACACCGCCAGGGTCCTACCTATGATTGGCTGTATGGCCAGTCTGTCTGTCTGGCCTCCCTCAGTCCATTGGTGGATTGGTGTCTCTAAGCTGCCGGTGCAGATGTAAAGCTCTTCTCGTCTGATCCTTCTGGATTCATATCAGATTCATCTTAGGGGAATATAAGGAACTTTCAAACTCAAACAGACTTGCACCCCTGCTCCTCAGTCACATACATGATTATTTTGTTTACAAGATACTACATATCAGGCCAGCAGTGCAAAGGACAGCGCGTACGCGCCACATCTCCTGTTTCATGTGAGTAATCTCTGAGTCTGATGTTTCAAAAGTTCAAGAGTTCAAATGATCAATGTAGTGAAACATCTCACTGAGAAATCCACACATTTTATCTCGGAGTGCATGTACATCTCAGGGCACATAAAATCATAATCTAATCATGGCACAAACATTTTAAACACACACGAAAGTTTAAAAGTTGAACTTGAAGTAAAATGAAACTATTCTGACACAGAGACTCAATGACAATAAAATGTATATGATATAATAAACTGCTTTTTATTTATTATGGTTTATGAACAGTGAATATGCAGCATGACTGCATAAGCCTGGCTGAAGCAGGCAGGCTGGGCTGTGGAGCAGCCTGAGTCTCCTTAGTGAAGGATTTACACGGGGAAGAGCCCCTCCCTAACCCAGGCATGTGCATCACATGCCCTTTACCTCTGTGCCTATGGCTTGAATTTCATTTTTAATTTTCCAGCTGTAAAATTTGCTTTGGATAAAACACATTGCCAGAAAGCAAGTCTTGGCAGTTTCCAGTTAAAGTATGGCTAAGAAATTCAGACACTACAGAGAGCAAAATCATGACTGTATATGACTGGGCGTTGTGAGGCTGGGGATGACAATGTGAAAGCAAGGTGGGCACTGTGAAGGTAGGTATCACTGTGAAGGCAGGTGGCACTGTGATGGCGAGGTGGTCTGCATGGCCGCCTCACATGCCCTCACTTCCAGCGGTTGATCCGGAGCAGTTGGACATAAGCCAGGGTCATACACACTGACATTATGCCCAACATGGCCACCTCGTTCTGCCAAAATCCCCAAATGCTGTAGTCAATTCCCTGCTGCTTCATGTACATTTCGCCTGTAATACTGGAGAGGAGAAGGAGCCATAGACAGAGAGACAAGTAGATAGGCAGGAAGACAGACAGAAGGACAGACAGGCAGAGACAGACAGATGTCAGAGAAGGGATGGCTGCAGGGGCGTCAGAAGCATTTTGAATGTGGGGGGGACACACTGGCATAAAACTAATATTTTATGTTAAATGTTGGGGGCCCAAATGAATAATTTTGAAATGTGAGGGGGATTTAATGGCAGCGACGCCCACGGATGGCTGTCAATTTCATGCTGAAAATGAGCATTCTGAAGCTATATAACAGGTAACCATACTCTAGTTGGCGATACAGTGGGTTGCAAAAAATGACAGAAACATGAAAAAGACCAACGTTCTCCAGAGACACACAAACAGCAGAGCTCATTGACAGAATAGCTGCTAAACACTGCATAACTATAAATCCATAAAAATCAAGGAAGGGAAGGAAGGAAGGGAAAACCCTGTGAAGGAAGGGAAAACCCTGTGAAGGAGAACAAAACCCCGTGAAGGAGAACAAAACCCCGTGAAGGAAGGGAAAACCCTGTGAAGGAAGGGAAAACCCTGTGAAGGAGAACAAAACCCCGTGAAGGAGAACAAAACCCCGTGAAGGAAGGGAAAACCCTGTGAAGGAAGGGAAAACCCTGTGAAGGAGAACAAAACCCCGTGAAGGAAGGGAAAACCCTGTGAAGGAGAACAAAAACTGGGGAAGGAGCGCAAAAATCTGTTAAGAAGCACAAAACCCTATGAAAGATCATAAAACCAAGTGAGGGAGAAAATAACCCAGTGAAGGAGCATAAAACCCAGTGAAGGAGCACAAAACCCCGTGAAGGAGCACAAAACCCAGTGAAGGAGCACAAAACCCAGTGAATGAGAGCAAACCCTGGATCTAAAGGGTCCTTTCATTGCCAGTGGTTCTGGGCAGCCATCTCATGGCAGGCACTAGAACTGATTATCACTGCGTGTGCTTATATAACAGCAATGAACATGAGACTACTTGTGGTGCAAACACTGTACCCACACAGTGTTCCCACATTCCGGCATGGCGATGCCCCTATTCACACTCTTATGCAAATCAGAACGGTTTAATTAGTACAAAGATGAAGCCAAATGCCTTTCATGGACAGATGTAATCTATCATCATCTACTATCACCGAAGTAAAAAAGTGCAAAGAAAGTGCAAAGCAGAGGCTGTAATAAGACAGCCCCAGCACTAGGTGGCAGAGATGCATCAAGGAGCAGGACTTACATGGTGAAGTTACTGCTGAACACCTGCCCCCTCAGCTCGTTGATGGTCACTGCCTGCAAGAGAAAATGCACGTGGGAGGTTGTCATTTTGGCAAAGCCTGATCGTGAAACCCTTTACAACAGCCTGGTCACTGTAATCTTGAAACCTGATTATAAAAATATGCAAATAAAACACTATATGTTTAGAATATGAACTAACAGACCTTTTATGCACTGGGACACTCAACGGGATCAGACAGCTGGATCTATTCAAACTGTGGTCTCATTTCTCACCTGCAGACCATAGCGGAAGATGCTAGCCCACTGCATCCAGGACATCCAGCTTAGCATGGAGTTAAGATTGACGAGAAAACCCCCAAAGACCTGTGGGCAGGGAGAGTCAGGAGGAAGCACAGAAAGCAAACGGGGCCATGCGGGCCCCGGGGCCTCGGACACACCAACCAGAACACAAGAACACGTCAGCGTGTCTCTCTGCGCGCATGTGCAGCAGGACCGGCCACAGAAGCGCATTTATCCTGCGCCGTACTCATCATGATCATCAGCACCACTGCTGATGCTGATCATGATCAGCCTGTTATAACCACTGTACTCAGTACGGGCATCAGCATGGGCATCAGCACCACCATTACTACGGGCATCAGTATAAACATCAGAACGGGCACCAGCATGGGCATCAGCACCAGCATCAGCATGGACCTCAGCATGGACATCAGCACGGACATCAGCACGGGCACCAGCACGGGCATCAGCATGGACCTCAGCACCGCCATCAGCACAGGCACCAGCACGGGCATTGGGCACCAGCACGGGCACCAGCATGGACATCAGCACGGGCACCAGCATGGGCACCAGCAGGGGCATCAGCACCGCCATCAGCACGGGCATCAGTATGGGCACCATAACAGACATCAGCACGGGCACCAGCATGGCGGTCAGCACGGGCACCAGCACGGGCATCAGCACCGCCATCAGCATGGGCACGCTGCCATGCCTTCCCGGAGCTCACCATCATGAAGACGAAGGGCAGGGCGATGAGGATGTTCGCCATGGCGAAGGAAGACACGCTGGCGCTGACCAGGAAGGCAAGACCCACGGAAGCCAGGCTGGCCAGGCTCATCGTGAGGGCGAACAGCAGGAAGGCTTCCACGTCGGGCTTCAGGCCTGGGGGCGGTGAGGGTGCGAGACGGATGAATCAACCGGCGTGCGGCGGGATCAAACCACCAAAGGCATCATATGAGAGGAGTAAACAACGCTGTCGTCTGAGCTGCCGTGGGGCAATAACTGTGAGGGCGAGTAAATGGGGAAATGGAGAAGATCCCCACGGCAGCTATTACTGGGTGAAACTAGTGATACTGCATTAGACCTGTATTTCTCAGTGCCACCCTCAGGGACCCCCAGATAGTGCACATGTTTGACGACTCCCCGGTATCATGTTTTTGGAGTTCCCAATAGCCCGGCTCAAGTGTGCTGCTTGCAGCCCGCTGGGGGGGTCGCCGGGGGACATGCAGAGTAAGACTGTCATACCATGGTGTGACTGACTGTCTATTGTGTCGATGAATCCTGAACCTGCAGGTGCGTGGCGAGGCTGTGGGCTGGGAGTGCGGGGGAGGCTGTCCCAGCAGGGGCGCGGTTAGGGAGGGAATGGGCGTGGCTTTATGGGGTAAGTGTGCCGACGGGGGCGCTGACCCACCCATCATGTAATAGGCGATGCTGGAGAACAGGAACACAGGAATGATGCGATTGGGCACAAGGTCAGCAAACACTTTGGACAGGAAGTAGACAGACGTGCGGTAATATCCACTGGAGTTTTCATGGCTGCAGGGACGCAGGTAGGGGAATTAGTGCTGCCGCATTCGAGCAGAAGACCTGGCTGTGAATGATTTCTTCAGAACTGCTGCTGATGGATGGGCTCTGGGTCTGACACACGGTGTGTGGGGGGGGTGGCTCCTCCATCCACTGTCCAGCACGCATACAGGCCACCAGCAGGAATTCCTGACACTTGTTAAACATAACCAGCCCCCTGGATTTAGCTCAGACCAGGCCTTTAATCTAAGTGCAGCACTCCAAAAGCTCACAAAGAAAGCATGGCTCACATGAAGAGGGCGCGTTCGCTGATGAAGAGCTCCACGGCCGAGAGGTTCCCAAAAACCATGTTGATGATGAGGAAGAAAAACGCGCCGATCCTGCACACGCGAGGAAGGTCAGGGTAAGTCACCATGGCGACATGTAGGGGTGTGATAAGAGCCAGCAGTTAGTAAAGTGCGAACATGGCAGACAGAGCACCCCATAGCAGCCTTTATCAGACCCTGATACAGCGCTTCATGTTTTAACATCATTCTGATATAGCAGTGCCAAGTCATGTGACAAGTCATGTGGTGGCATGGTAGGGATCATGTGAATCAGGTGTCACTACGGTGTTCAGCCTTGGAACCAGGTTGACTCTTGCTTGCCTCAGATTACCTGTTCTGCAGCGCCTCCGGGAGGCTGTGAGGGATCTGATAGTAGATGAGACCAACCAGGATGGCAAAGATGACGTTGAGGATGAGCTGGGCGTAGGACGTTTGAGGGTTCCTCAAGATGTTTTTCACTGTACGGCCACAAACCACCCACAGCTGGGCAAGACAAGTGCTGTTACACACCGAAGGAGATAATCACCTTCACACACACACAAATGCATGCAACACACACACATACACGTCCCATACATTCACACATGCTCATGTATACACACACACACATATTTGTATTATATCTTTGTGGGGACTTCATTCATTTCTATGGGCATAACCCTAATCTCAACAATGACAGCCTTAACCCCCACCCAGCTCTAACCTTAACCAAAAGTAACCAAATAAAATACGAGGCTAATTTACCTGTTTGTTTGTTTGTTTGTTTGTTTGTTTACATACAGATGCATACAGCAGATGCACACACACGCAGACACACACACACACACACACGCTGACACACGCACACACACGCAGACACACACACACACACGCAGACACACACACACACACACACACGCTCTGTACTCTGTCCTGTGTTAAACTTTTACAGCATCCTGGAGCTTCTGACTTAATCTCACATGAAGACTAATGATGGTAATAAACAGGGTCAGTCATAGGTGAAGGGCTCTCTGCTACGTTAAAGGACAGAGGACTCACTTAGAAGCTAAAAGCAAGTGTTTGTCATTGACACGTGACCATGCCGACGGGTGACCATGCAGACGCGTGACCGTGCCGACGCGTGACCGTGCCGACGCATGATCACACCTGAAACAAGAAGGAGGTGGCGTAGCGTGGCTTGTCTCTGACGGCCAACACACCAGGGTCCACCGCCAGCATCATCGTCTCCAGCTGCTCCATCAGCTCTCTGAAGAACCGCGACTGTCTGTACTTCTGGGCCAGTGAGTCCTCCGTCCCCAGGACTAGGAAGATGGGAGGGGAGGAAACCGCCAGGGGTCCTTCTCAGCAGTCAGGCCTGTGCTCAGTAGCTTAGGACACTGTGCCAGTGAGCGGATGGCTGAGGGGTTGGGTCCCACAGACTGTCTGACCCCACTTTCATACATAAAGATGTCTGCTAACTAAATAAAATCTTAATGTCTGCTTCAGATTCCCATCGCAGATTCAAAAGGAGCCCTGGATGTGCTACAGGGACCCATGATTACCAGCATCAGGAGAGTCCTGGGTTGGAGTGATGTCCCCATTGGTGATGTCCAGGAAGAAATCAGCAGGGTTGTTAAACAGCTCACATTTGTATCCTAGGCAAACAACCAGAAACACAGATGCAATGGTGTCTGTGAAAAACACATTATTATTCATATCATAGAAACCGAGATTCTGCCTGAACTCAAATCTGAACAATGTTATCAATGTCAACAAGGTGGACCCTACCAATTCCTGCTGCTGAGCTCTCCTGCCGAACCCCACGCCTGAGCTCTCCTGCCAATCCCCACGCCTGATCTCTCCTGCCAAGCCCCGCTGCTGATCTCTCCCGCCGATCCCCACGCCTGAGCTCTCCTGCCAAGCCCTGCCGCTGAGCTCTCCCGCCGAACCCCACGCCTGAGCTCTCCTGCCAATCCCCACGCCTGATCTCTCCTGCTAAGCCCCGCTGCTGATCTCTCCTGCCGATCCCCACGCCTGATCTCTCCTGTCAATCCCCACGCCTGAGCTCCCCCACCTATCCCTACGCCTGAGCTCTCCCGCTGATCCCCACGACTGAGCTCTCCTGCCAATCCCCACGCCTGAGCTCTCCTGCCGATCCCCACGACTGAGCTCTCCTGCCAATCCCCACGACTGAGCTCTCCTGCCAATCCCCATGCCTGAGCTCTCCTGCCGATCCCCACGACTGAGCACTCCTACCAATACCTACAGCAAGGGTTTTGAGGTTCCTCCTACAGAAAGAAATTGCTGCTTCTTTTTTTAAAGCAGCCTATTTTTATCAGAGATATCCATTGAGGCGGTAAATGTGGCCATTGAGCTGAATGACCGCAGGAGTTGCGTGCCTGTTCATGACTCTCCTGCCTGAAGTTGCTGCACATGCAGTCTATCTTACAAAAATTGCCAGAGCAGCACAATGCAGTGTCTTATCTGTCCATGCTGAGGATGCATCTCACTCAAATGGCCACCTCATCACGAGTCACAGAGACACGAGTCACAGAGGCACAAGTCATGCTTTGGTGAATTTCTGAAATTCACATTGTGCAGAAATGTCTCGCCCAGTCTCTCAATCTGCTCCATCCTGTCCACACCGTCACTGCAAGTCACTCACCGAGGTCCTCAAAGTAGGACACGGCCTGGTCTGCCGGACCAGCATAGATGATCTCGCCTTTGTTCATGAGGGTAAGGTGGTCAAAGAGGCGGAAGATAGAGAACCGGGGCTGGTGGATGGAGAAGATGATTGTTTTTCCTTTCCTGGACAGTCTGCAATCAAAGTAGAGAACTGAGTTAGACATCGACATGCCATATCTCCCATGAGTCCCTTCATAAGGGTACCAAAGGTACCGTGTAAGGGTACGTTTAACACACAGACTGCCGGGAACAGACAGAAATATTATGTCAGGTTTAAGCTATCAGCTGGGCACCATTTTGATGCAGCCTCACTCAAAGAGTCACTTTGGGGCCCCTACAGATCACAGCTAACCATCCGAGTCAGAAGATCACAGCTAGCCAGTAGAATCAGAAGATCACAGCTAGTCTACAGATTCAGAAGATCACAGGTAGTCTACAGAGTCAGAAGATCACAGCTAGCCAGCAGAGTCAGAAGATCGCAGCTAGTCTACAGAGTCAGAAGATCACAGGTAGTCTACAGAGTCAGAAGATCACAGCTAGCCAGCAGAGTCAGAAGATCACAGCTAGCCAGCAGAGTCAGAAGATCACAGCTAGTCTACAGAGTCAGAAGATCACAGCTAGCCAGCAGAGTCAGAAGATGACATACAGGCTTTTTGCTTCAGATTCATGGTGAAGCATGACAAACCTCATAGTGTAAGAGCACCCCGCAGTGTCGTTTGTCGAGTTCGAGTTAAAGCTGTTCAATGTTCAGATTTGTGTTGTATGTGTTAAATAGGACCATGTCCCTTTTGGCCCCTGTGTTATTGCTTTGGTTGTTGTTCCATGTGTTTTTTGGTGCGTCCCGATGGGGTCATGTGTGTTTTTTGGTGCGTCCCGATGGGGTCATGTGTGTTTTTTGGTGCGTCCAGATGGGGTCGTGTGTGTTTTTTGGTGCGTCCAGATGGGGTCGTGTGTGTTTTTGGTGAGTCCCGATGGGGTCGTGTGTGTTTTTTGGTGCGTCCAGATGGGGTCGTGTGTGTTTTTTGTTGCATCCAGATGGGGTCGTGTGTGTTTTTTGGTTATTCCATATGTGGTGGGGTGTGTTTTTGTTTAGTAAA
>JAODJX010000043.1:1550386-1567509 GCA_026776945.1 Isichthys henryi
TATATGTGTGTGTTCTTGTGTATATATGTGTGTTCTTGTGTATATGTGTGTGTTATAGTGTGTATGTGTGTGTTATATTGTGTATGTGTGTGTTATAGTGTGTATGTGTGTGTTCTTGTGTATATGTGTGTGTTATGGTGTATATGTCTGTGTTATGGTGTATATGTCTGTGTTATAGTGTGTATGTGTGTGTTATAGTGTATATGTCTGTTATAGTGTGTATGTGTGTGTTCTTGTGTATATATGTGTGTTCTTGTGTACATGTGTGTGTTATAGTGTGTATGTGTGTGTTATAGTGTGTATGTGTGTGTATGTGTGTGTTATAGTGTGTATGTGTGTGTTGTAGTGTGTATGTGTGTGTTCTTGTGTATATGTGTGTGTTATGGTGTGTATGTGTGTGTTATAGTGTGTATGTGTGTGTTATAGTGTGTATGTGTGTGTTATAGTGTAAATGTGTGTGTTCTTATCTATATGTGTGTGTTATAGTGTGTATGTGTGTGTTATAGTGTGTATGTGTTATAGTGTATATGTGTGTGTTCTTATCTATATGTGTGTGTTATAGTGTGTATGTGTGTGTTATAGTGTGTATGTGTTATAGTGTATATGTGTGTGTTCTTATCTATTTGTGTGTGTCATAGTGTCTATGTGTGTGTTATAGTGTATACGTCTGTGTTATAGTGTGTATGTTTTTGTTATAGTGTGTATGTGTGTGTTCTTGTTTATATGTGTGTGTTGTAGTGTATATGTGTGTAATAGTGTGTATGTGTGTGTTATAGTGTATATGTGTGTGTTATGGTGTGTATGTGTGTGTTATAGTGTGTATGTGTGTGTTATAGTGTGTATGTGTGTGTTATAATGTGTATGTGTGTGTTCTTGTGTATATGTGTGTGTTATAGTGTGTGTGACTGCAGTGACTCCCAGTCCTAGTGGTAGCTTTGTGTGTTTTACCACAGCGAATTAGCAAGCATGTGCTAACATGCACCTGTGTGTTTGTGTGTGTCTATATGTGTACCTGTGTGTATGTGTCTATGTGTGTACCTGTGTGTGTGTGTGTCTATATGTGTACCTGTGTGTGTGTCTATGTGTGTAGCTGTGTCTGTGTGTCTATGTGTGTAGCTGTTTCTGTATATGTCTATGTGTCACGGGGTAGGATGTCTTGTCTAAGTCTGGTTCATCATCTCCGGCTGACTGCGCCGATGTGAGAGCAGATGACAGCAGTGGAGGATTAGTCTGGACGGCTGAGATCTGGTGGCAGTGTGACACTAACGGGAACAGCGTGTGGTGGCGGCCAGCAGGCCACCTTCTTAAAGCACCTTATTGCCTGTGAATGCACACAATTCTCCACAAGGTTCCTCAGCTTGCAAGCCCTATATTTCACCTCAGGCTTGCATTTGTTTCTGGTGTTTCCACATTTTCCTAATAATTTTTGTTCAGATAGGATCCTTTATAGCCTGGATATCAACTGGCTCCTGAGGAATTGCTGTGGATATTCTATGGAAGCAGTGGAACTACCCTCAATGTTCCCTGGCAACAGGAGGACCAGTGGGAACGATCCGGAATTCTCAATCTACATCCAGCTCTGTACGGAGGTCCTCCAACTTACAGGGATATTTGGGGGTTGGTGGCAGCATTGACACTCCAGCCACCGGAAAAATCTCACTCTGGTCCCTTTGGACTAGTGTGGTGCTGAGGTACCGCACACCGCATGGCTGCACTCAGGTTCTCATCTCTGAAGTGGTTTGTCGTGTGGTGGAATCAGTGCGAGTCCCTTACTTACTTGTGTGCTTTCAGTGCGTATTCCTGTGACTATTTACTTACATTTCTCTTTCCTCTCCAAGCAATATCTCTGGCCGCCCTTGTGCAGTTTGACTGGACAGGCTTATATCAGTGAAGGATTGGCCAAGAGGTCAAGTAGAAGATATATCTATAAACTAAAAGGACTGGAGGATAAGCCACTCAAGCTCTGGGCCCAGTAGGGGAGACCAGTGACAATTGATGAGTTCTTTCATTTCACACTACTTCCCGCACCAGGATAAGCGAGTAGAAGATGGATGGATGACTATACACGTTTTGTACATTAATCACTGCCAATTTGCTTATGTACATTAGAGGTTTAGTACATTCACCTTGAAGTCTTGCTGCTTTATGCCAGTTATGAGGTAATTATCTGTGTTCTATGAGGTAAATAAACATTGCAGACATCCACCATGAAACACCCCCTTCTATATGAGACTGCAGCATATTACAATGCAGAAGTATTTCCCCTGATATCTGCAGCAAACCCCTTCTGCCTACCCCCGAGACCTACCCCCCTTCTGTCTACCCCCCCTTCTTGCAGACACCTCCATTTCCTCTTAACTCTCCTCTGAAGATGACGTAATATTTGTCTTCCTGATTGCCTTTGGTCTGAGGGACATTCTGTTTAATTTTTGGTGAACGAAAGAAGAAGAGGCCGAATGCAAGAAATGAAGAGTGTAAACTTTTTAGAATGACGGATCCACGGAGCCTTGCCCTCTGTCCCGGGGTCGGCGGAATCTAGAGTGTAATTACAGCTCAGTGCTGAATTATTTACCAGTGTTCCTGGGCCGGGCCAGCACAGCTTTGTGACACCCCCCCCACCATCACAGCCTGGGAGGGGGGGGGGGTTGCACAAAAGTACACCCTTGTTTAGAGTACCCATAGGATTCAGGAGGGTGTTTGCTCTCTGTTCAGTGGTGATGTCATTCGCATGGGGTGCTGGGCTTTGGGGACCCTCCCCTACTGGCCACAATCAGTCACTGCACTAGGGGGGCCTAAAAACTGCTACTCATTTTGCTGTGGATTCTGTGGAGTCGGTGAATGTAGCTTATGATACATTACTGAAAAAGAGCAAATGAAGAAGTATAACGACAGGAAATTAACGCCTTGATGGAGCGGCGGGTCCAGTCCCGCACGCCTCGGCTTGGCTTGCAGGTCAGTCCGAGCATCTCCGTCACGCTACGCTGTTTCATCCCCAAGACTTTGCTGCAGCTCACCTCTGAGCCTGGTTGTCTGCTGCATACATGTTCCAAAGCAGCAGGTCCATGCAGGACAGTGCAGAGACACACTGGGTCCCTGCAAGATGAAGTTATGCCAGGTCACGTGACCCCAGTCATCCGTTTGCTTCTGTCACAGCCCGTCAAACTCAGCCAATCAGAAGCTGGTATGGTATGATGTTCACCCCGATATGTCCACATACATCAGCAACTGTATTTTTAGATGATCAGAAGTGACCTTTTGAGTGTTTAACTGAAATATTGGAAGATCAAAATGGGTGACCCCAGTGTTTCAAATCTATGGGATTATGACTAAAGAGATAGATTTGTGAGCTGAAACTGAGAATGTAGAGGTGCATGACGGGCCGAGACATGGGTCACACAACACCAACCAGGAGCCCATGACCAAGAACAAGCCAAGCAAGACTTCAGTCAAGCAGTAATTCAATGACAGTAACAAGGTTATTAGTCGTTTTTAGTCTGACAAGAACTGTTTGCTCTTTGTAATGCCACCTTGTAACTTTCTCAAATCAAGCCTGTAGTTTGTCTCCAAAATGATCCAGTGAACCAGCTGAACACTAACCAGCACTGTACAGCTCCGTGCTGAAGCAGCACCTGCATTTATAATTCACATAGACACAGCCAGAGTTAGACAGACACAGCCATTAAGGAAGCTGTATAACTAAATGTGCGAGTTACTAAGGAGTAAACCCACATGGTTGCTTGTGAAATTGTGTACATGATACAGGGTAGAAAATAGCATGGATGCCACAGTGTTTCTTAGCAACACTCAGTAGAGATTGGAGACCTTAGGTGAAGCAGGTTCCTGCCAGCCATCTTAAGGAGTCAACTGTGTTCTTAAGTCATAACCATACTCACTTAGTATTCGGTAGATGAGCAACACGCCCAAGCAGATCCAGAATATTTGGATTCTTTTGTTGCGTGTGATTCCCTAAAAGCTTTTCATGAAAGGCATGAGTGACGTTGTCATTCCACCTCTGCGAGGTTTCATGCAGACGGACAGCTGTCTTTCACTCATTCTCCTGCCTGGATTTCAGTGTTGGTCTTTCCAGAGCTGAAGTGTGTTGGCCAATAACCTTTTATTGGATTTCTCTGAAGACATCCTTGAGGGATCTGTCACACTTTGCTCACCACCTTTTTCAGCTCTCGTTGCATCTTAAGTGAGCTGGCCAGGCAACGTTGTGTTTTTGGAAGCAGAGAGGAGGATTCAGGGCTTGGGAAAAGTAGGGCAGATTTGGTCTAGAAAAGCAAATGTTTTGGTCAGCTGTGTGGGTGCTGATGATTCATTAGCTATTAGTTAGAGTTCAAACATCGTTGCTCGTGGAGCAAAAAACTCAAGACCCTGGGACACATTCTTGCCAGTAGGATCAGATGACAAATACAGTGTGATCCAGCTGAGCAGCACTTCCTCTGGAGATGCCCTCAAAGTGCCTTCTCTTCAAAGACACCTGTCAGCTCAGAATCTCCTTCATTAGGTGCCGGCATCATTTACTCAGCACCATCTGTCTCGACTGAGATGGAGAGATTGACTGATTATGTAACCAGCCTATGGAAGAAAGCCAGCATTTTACCAAGAAGCTATATCATCTGCTCTCCACCATTCAGCAGCAATTTCCACATACCCTCAGAAGTCCCTCTCATCCAGAGGTGTGTTTGTCCTTTCTGGGGCCACACAGTCACTTTGGGGCCCCCTGCCTCACTTTTCCCTTGGAGATGTTTAAAAACATTAAATAGCTAATGATTAGACATGTAGCTAGTGTAACTCCTAAGTAAGGAACATGCAAATTTAATAATTAGTGTAATGACTCTTTGTGGCCAATAGGGGGCGCAAACCTTGGAGCCCAAGCAAACACAGGGTTTAAGTGGTGGTAATCACGGTCACTATTACAAGACTCAGGCAATTCAGAAAGGTGTTAATACTAACAATTAGCATTAGCCAAGTGTGTAGAGAATAATGTGAAGCTGTTAATATACTGCATGTCTCGGCATTCACCTAACACTGTTCTCGCTGTAGTGTCTATGGTCCGCCTGCCCTCAGCAAAGCAAACGTACCCATTTCATAGAAGCATTTTATACTCACAGTCGATATCCTGCAGAGGCCCAGAAGTGCACTCATACTCAGCCTGGGCTCACCTCCTGGCTACAGCTCACAGGATCCAACGGATCAGATTCACCTGGACGGGCTCCCCTTTCCAGCAGTGGTCAGACATCATGCCAACGTTATTACTATGCCAACAAGGACCCCTTTGTTCAGCATCAAGAGTCCATTCAGCTCTACTGAGGTTCCACCGGTCACTCCGTACACGGAACAATGGCTGGTCACGGCCAGGTCTTAAATGATGGGTAACTGGACACCTGGCCCAGGATCAGGTACCTGCCAGGTATCAGACGATCCAGACCACCCTTAAAAACCGCTACTGCTAGCTCAGGTCTTATTTCTCCTTTCAGGGAAGTCCGAATCGCATTTAGCTCACTTCCCATGAAGATGAGGTGAGATCAATGAAACATCTACCAGTAAGAATGTCCCAGAAATGTCCCGTCATCAGATTTGCGATGCCACCATCTATCTGCAGCACTGCAGAGATCACTTTTTTCGGAAAGGTATTTTTTCCCCCAGCTTGCACCATCTGGCTCCTGGTTCGGGCCCAGAGTATTAGGTGACCCCGCTGATCAATCCAAGTGCCAAGAGCTCCGGTTACCAACCCCGAGCTTCAGGTGTTGATCCAATCCACCAGCCTTTTCCTCCATCACTTCGCATTTGATTGTAATATAGAACTATAGGCAACAATGATTAAGTCTACGGACCTTTAACCTTGAGTTTTGGAACTGCCTGAGATAACTAATCATCCAGCTGCCCAGGCAAGTGGGTAGATATTTTAGATAAAAGATGCAGGTGAGTGAATAAACATGAGTGCACTGCTGTGTGATCAAGGCTGGTCTCAAAAGCTGTGAGTGTGGAGCATGAGCACGCTGATGTATCAGCGGCCGGCCCACTCCCTGCTCAGTTCAGTTTCATCTCAAGAACTGCTTATTGTCTCCTGAATTGAGTCGATTCTTCTGCCCTTCTTTATGCTGCTCTGCATTCACCCTCGGCTGCTCTCATGAGGTGCCTGACAGATCCTGCCCTCTCTACCAAACGTCGTCAGAAACAGATCTCCACCTCACACCATTCCTGCTCCTACAAGCACATGTCACAGCCTTTAGGGCACGCCGCTTCCCCTGACCAACATCAGGTCTTCCTCCATAGTGACGCGGGCCACTGTCGAGCCTGGCTTTCCCAGGGAAAGGCCCCCTCCGGCCCCCAGACAGGACTAAAGGATGTCTCCTTCCTTCCCCATCTCACCACGCTGCTGCCATCGGACATGAGGACAGCTGATCTCTGGAGGAGCCGTTAATGCAGGTGAGCCCCCCCCTTCAGGAATGGCATGCTTACAGGCTACATTATACACCACCCACCTTGTTCTCCTCTGTGTTGTTAGGGAGGAGCTGAACAAGGTGAACGTGCTATTTAAGGCAATGCATCACTAAACTCGAACAGAAGTAGAGTAGAACAGAAGTTAACCCAAGCATGAGTATGAATGTCCCGTTAAGGACGGCATTAGTGTAGATTTCAGGGATACCTGTGGGGTCTCTCCTTTGCCGGACACAGCAGTTGCAGAGACTCACAGCCTACATTTATCCAGATATACAAATGTCTGCACTGGTCTAGACAACAAACAAGATTGCAAAAGGATAGATCGGCCTAAACCAACAAGCAACTTATAATCTATAAACGTCAATCACCTTGGTTCTGGATCACTGTGAGTTAAAAACATTCTAAAAACTCAAATATAGGGTTAGAACCCTGAAGTCCTCTGTTTCTAGTTCTTCAAATGATGAAAGTGCAAACCAGCTTCTGCTTAACTATAAGTCTGATTCTGCTCGCAGTTCTCGTTATGCAGTGGCAGCTGCAGTTTCATCGATTGCCCAAGGCTGCTCTGCCAATCAGCATTTTTGGGTCACCATCACATGACAGGTGTCACAAGACATACAGTTACGGACACCTTATTGTTGCAGTGCAAATATATGTGACTAGTTTTGCAGGCCATCTCGCCATCATTCTCCTGTCACTGAAGAATACAGATGCTCCTCATAAATATCCTGGTAGACAGCAAACAAGTTGGTACAGATCAGGTTTACACAACGATGCCCCTTTTTCTTATTCTGAGACTCATGGGATCTTGGAAAACATTCAGTGTCGCGTTGACACGTTGACACAAGCTTACCAATCACACTAGTACCAGTCTATCATGTGTCAGATATTACTTGGCATTAAACAAGTCACAGCTATCTGTAGGTGGCAGGCAGTTACACCAGCTCAAGGTGAGTGAATCATGAGCAAGATACACCCAAGACCACACCTTCACAGAGACACGGTAAGCAAAACACATTTAAGTCAAGGGTGACTTTATTTTTGCATCAGCCAACACCTTCAACTGTGTGCTAAACGTTTGACTAATGAATCTCACCCAACATTATTTTCACTCTCTTCTGATAGGTGAGCAAAATGACAAAATGCCAACACAGTATAATGTCACCAAGCAGCCAATAAGCACCACAGAAACTCTTCGAAAGAACTCTGAACGGGTACTGGTGAACTGGGATCAGGTTCCGGAATGTCAGTGTGCACCTAATTCTTCTTGGAACGCTGTCCTAGACTGGGTGTGCAGGGATTTTGGACCATTCTTCAAAGGGAAAAGCCTCCAGTTCTTGAGGAATGAAAGAGGTGGAAGCTTATTTCACATGCTGCAGCAGATATATCTCGCCTTTGTTACTGCATTTGTAACTCTGGTTTCATTGTGTTCACTTGTCTATTGTTGCCTCCTGCCTCTGGGACTGGGGTTCGAGTCTCTGCATGTGGAGCTTGTATGTTCTCCCCATGTTGTCATAGGGTTTCCTCCAAAAAATGGATGGTAACAGTACGCTCAAGTTAAGAGCTCTCCAACACGCTTTTTTAAGACACTTTATTGATGCCTGGGGTGAAATTCTCTTTAAGCCTCCCCCAGTTTGCTCTCTGTAGGTAAAACCAAGCTGACCATGAAGGGCAGCCACCAGAGGGCTAGGAGTTAGAAGCCTTGCTTGAGGACCTACAGATGTGCCACGTATGGCTTTGAACTAATGACCTTCTGATCACAGGCACAGAGCCATACCCCCACTGAACCCATATTTGTTTTTCAACAACCCAAAAACCTCAATATAAAAATGGAGGGTTTTCTTTAAACCAGCCTATGACTCTTCCACTCCTCCGCAGTCCATGGTCAGGCACAGGGCACATGAAGAGAGCTGCATTCAGTGTGTGAGCTCTGACTCCTTACTGCCAGAGACGGCTCCCCCAGCAGCCATTAATAGGGAGACCTGGCTCCCTTATGACCAGAATGTATGGTTGCTAGGCTACAAAACACATGTTTCTCAGCTGCTACAGCCGAATCAGTCCTTATTACTCAGTTGCAAATGACTGAGAAAGGCAGAGTGCACCATCCGGGCACAGGAGGACATTGCTTCAATCTCTACTGTGTGTGGCTTGTCCAGTCTTCAGGGACCTTGCTAGCATATGACCTACCCCATAAAAGGTAATTACCACAGCAACCAAAAGGCCTACAGCCAAGCTGACTATGCACAACATGCACTGCACTGGTGTTGCTGATAGTGAAACACATCAAAAATGGCTGAGGTCCATTTAAGTGCTCGACCTCGCCTGATATTCCAGTGAGTAACTGTGGTTCTCTCTGGCATTAATCACATGGAATTATATAACACCTCGCAGCCCTGGCCAATCCCACCCAACCCTTTCACAGCTCCATACCAAAGCACTTCAGATGTACATGGTGTGCACTGCAGCTAAGCCTGAGTACATTCATCAGCTTGGAGGGAGAATGTATTCGCTGTTCCTTGTACATCCACACTCACACAGTAACTGACCATTTAGAAAGAAAAAGGAGGGACATGAACCAATCCTTAAAAAAAAAAAAGGATTTTTTCCACATTCCCTCACACTGATTAATTCACTTTAGTTTGAGGCACATCCAACAAATACAAAAACACACTCATGCCCTAAACAAATCAATGACATTCGAGACTTTCTCCAACCACACCTGTGGGTGAAGCTGCTTCTGACCACTCATTCACCCGTCCTTAGGAAAGGGAGGCACTGACGTGCAGCAAACAGGATGCAGAAATGTCCTACGCATGTGAGACACGAGCACCTTCCTTACAATGCAGACGACACATGGTAACTACTTGCGCCAATGAGAAAGAAAGGAAAAGACCCCTTGGAATGATATACAAATATTTTTAATGATACAGAACATAAGTGATTTGTACTTGTGGCACCAAGGTAGCCCTTAACATGCTCCAACAAGTCCTGCAAACCGGATATTTAAAAATAGACAGCCCAAACAACCACATTACAAAACAGTACTACTTCTGAGTTTGGGTAAATTGTACATTTTCTCTCTTTATTGGAAAAGAAATATACAACTTGGAATGAATTCTTTGAGGGAAGTCTGTGCCATAAGCAATTTAAAAAAAGTGACTAAAACATTAAAGCAGAGAATCTTGAGTACAGAACACATACAAAATTAAGTTGAGGCAATACACCCGTTTCTTAAAGCCCTCCCCCTGTTCTGCAGTAGTGCAATGCTGAGTTTCCACATTTAGAGAGACGTTGTCCATAGTCCATGCAGAGAGCTTCCTCCACACTGAGAAAAGGCTGCATGCCAACATTGCTGCTGAGCGATGTTCTACTTCAATGGGAGCCCCGGAATGCCCAGCGATGCAAAGCTGGAGGGGGCGGGACCGGGTAAGGTGCCTGTCACGCTCCGAGAGAAACAACCACTCCGGGGGGGGCCATGCGACCACCCCTCCATTTACACGGAAATGACAGCAACAGATTAAAGAGGGGGGGTGAGAAGGCAAATCCAAAGTGGTAAACATGCAGTTCCTTTGGACAGCAGGGGGCACAGGGGATGTGAAACAGAAATTAGAGGGAAAGTTTTACATGGATGCTGTACAAGGCCTTCACTTCGCTGTCATCATCTGTACGAACTCTGTGGGAATGACAGGGAATCGATTAGGAAATGCAACGTATCAAACAAGTAACAAAATAAGCATTACTTTGACTGAATTGGGGAGGAGCAGAGGGGTAAAGGTGATGACCTTTAGCCAACTCAAGATACAGTGGAACAGCAAGCCGTTCCGCTTCCATCACCCATGTACTACACTTAACAGCTACACGCCCTGAGTTTAGAGAACAGAATATGGCCTAATTTAACCATGCACAAATACCAAAAATAGACTGATTAAAACTTAAATAGCTACATGGATAAAAGCAGCAACTGAACAAGGTTAAACATCTAAGGTGTGCAATTAATAGTCACCGCACCTGAAATGTGATGCATTTTAGGAAGTGGGGCACAACAGCAGCATGGAAATCCAAGGGGGCTACTTTGCACTTTATTCATAAGGATAACTGACAGGAAGCTGCCATCCTGCGTTTGCTCACAGCAGCAACAGAGCCGCCCGGCCGCAGCTTGCGCACCTTCATAGTTGACCTGGCCGTCTCCGTCTATGTCCGCTTCCCTGATCATCTCATCCACCTCCTCATCCGTCAGCTTCTCCCCTAGGTTGGTCATAACGTGGCGCAGCTCAGCTGCACTGATGTAGCCGTTGCCATCCTAGAGACGCAGATGGACACATTAGTCAGCGTGACTCACGAGTGTCAACACATACAAGCGAATGAACTCCAGTAGTCACAGAATGACCGACAAACCATCAGACTTCACTTTGTGTGCTGTTATAAGTCCTCGGCCAAATGCTTCACAAGGCTCAAGTAAACGTTACTTCATATATCCATACAGATAACATTTAAAAAACACAAAAACTGGGAAGTGTACAGCTTCAGTAGTATCACACTGTATAAATGAAGCTAGTTAGCAAGTCACCCAAACAAATCCTGGAGATCCCCTATAGC
Source organism: Isichthys henryi (assembly GCA_026776945.1). Lineage (NCBI taxonomy): Eukaryota > Metazoa > Chordata > Actinopteri > Osteoglossiformes > Mormyridae > Isichthys > Isichthys henryi. The sequence continues at coordinate 1,561,430 of JAODJX010000043.1, forward strand.
GGAACTCTCCTTCCATAACCATATTCAGTATTTAAATACTGAGGATGTGTCATAATTAAAGAAGCTAAACACTGAACTCCGGTGCAGTTTAGTAATATTTTTTACTTGGCAAAATGAATACGGCATTTTCAAATGTGGGCTGTAACACCAAGAAATAAACAAAAATACAGCCTCCTTAGCAACTGTAGCTAGTAGATTTTTCCCTAAGCACCACTCATCTTCCAGGAAGCACACCATAATTAAGAATTTTATACTTTCCCAAAAAGGAACCAAAATCCCCTTGTAAGTCGTATTCCAAGTAACAGCATTGCTTAAATGCCATTACAGGCAATATCAGTGATAACGTTCTTAAAGCAAAATTAACTATTCCAATGTAAATACTGGCCACCGATCCTTCCCATTTTTTTACATAGAATAAACAGACACTGCATGCAAACATATCAGATGATAGACGCACAACCCATTTTAAATTGGACCAAGTGCTACATGAATAACAAGAGTGTCACATTTGTTTCTGGGTTAAAAACAGTCCTCCTCACCTTATCGAAGACACGGAAGGCTTCCCTGATCTCCTCCTCACTGTCGGTGTCCTTCATTTTCCTGGCCATCATAGTAAGGAACTCTGGGAAGTCTATTGTTCCGTTTCCTAGGGAACAGTTCAGAAAGGCCACAATGAAACGACTACACACACACATGAACATCAGTCCACAGCACATTACAATCCAGCTTCTGTGTATGTAGTGTTGTGTTCGGTGAGGAACCTCACCATCAGCGTCCACCTCATTGATCATGTCCTGTAGCTCCGCCTCAGTAGGGTTCTGACCCAGAGAACGCATGACCGTGCCCAATTCTTTGGTGGTGATTGTGCCATCACCATCCTTGTCAAATAGAGAAAATGCCTCTTTGAATTCTGGAACAAAAAGCCAGAGGGTGTCAGAGAATTCCAAAGCGACATACACTCCAAGACACACATGACCTACACATCCAAAGTGAAACTAATCCACGCTGCTGATAGAACTCAAAACCATGACTGTCAGAGAGCACGCTGACATGCCGAAAGCCTCAACTTACTAATCCCAAAGCAACAAGGAGAACACCTGCCCTGTGCTTCACTGGTGGGAGAACATCTCTCAACCACTGAAGCGCAAATAGGAGCACTGAGATTGTTGATAAAAAAAGGTATAAAATACTGAGAGTATGACAGTGATAGAAATTAAGTATGGAAGTTCACAAGTCCATCTGTTCAATGTCCATGAATTGAGTAAAATATTGCAGGGAGTGGTTAGTTGCAGGAGTCCCCCGAAGACCACAAACCTATGGTATAGACCTCCCAATGGCACACCCAAACAAAGAACTTGGTTGGGAGTAGTGAGATTAGCACACACGCTTCGTTTTAAAGCTGAAATCAAATTACCACCAATGCCTAGTGGACATCCGAGTACCCAAATGGGTGTGGACATGAGGGTCAAAACGGGACAGCTGCTAAATGTGTACATCACCACCTGCAACAGGCCAACACTCAAGATGCCAAAGGTAGGTGACCGAGCATACAGGATCTCCCCAGTCAAACATTCTGAATGTCACCAACACCACCAAAATCTAAGCTCTTCTACCAAAGTGACCCTGCCCTGCAGAGATTAAAATCAATAAATCCCACATTCTCTGAACAGAAATACCAAAACATACCAGCTATCTGGGCTGAATGTCTCTTCCTATACAAACACCCAGAGAGAATTAGACCCATTGTATCAATCATTAGACGCAGTTAAGAGCAGAGCAGCTTCTATCTTCCCACCTACACAGCATCATCTCTACAGTACAGACTGGTCCACTGTGTGCAAGAAGGAGACATCAGCGGAGAATCTGACACCAACACCAAGGCAGGAGAAGAGGCCTCTCCAGTGTGCCAAACACGACGAGTGTCAGATCTTCACACCGCAGAACTGCAACCAGAACTTCAAATTCACCAATCTGAAATTTACGGCAGTTTGCACCGGCCATCTTCACATGCATTTTGGCTTTCCAAGTGCTACAGAACCCACAAGCTGTATAGGGTCAAAGACGGGGTCACAGAAAGGGATCATTTGTCAAAAGTACTTTCACCACAATGAGGAAATCCAGTGAAAAGAAAAATGCCGAGGCCATTGGGCCGTATCCCAAACCCATTCCTGGACTGCAGTCAATGCAGAGCTTGGTGAAACATAAAAGGTGGGAGGAGAGACAATACAGAATGAGTGTTAGGAAGAGGCAGGGGGTTTTACACCAACGGACAGCAAGGGAGAGAGGAGGGGGCAGGGATTGAGGGGGTGACAGAAAAAAAAACCTTCTCACCAGCAATCTGCTCCTCCGTTAGCTGATCAGCCTGGAGAGACAAAGGAGAGTCCATGTCAAGTTTCAGCAACATCTACTGCACGTTAAAGACCGGATTTGCCTGGACTTTAAGACAAATACTAAAACACTAACAGCCCATTCAAAGAGCCGGTCTCGGATACCCCCGGACCAGCAGCCTCTCCCCACACCCAAAAAGGGCGTCTGACAGCGGCGCGACACCAGAGGCTCAGAGCATTACTGCGCAGGCGCAGCGGGACCCGCCCCCGCGGCCTTCCCGGCTACGAACGTCGGGCCGCTTACCCCCCTCTGCAAGGCGTTCACTAAGCGGCTGCCCCGGCCTTATCGCCCGTAACAGTAACCTCATTAAGAAACATGGAAAGCGAGTGAAACAATCCCGGGTGCGAGCGAAACCTAAGCGCGGTCCGCCGCGTTGAACTGGGACTCCGCCTGGGCCGTGCCTTCCGGAGCCGGGGACCGCGGGCGAGATCCAGGGCAAAGCCGCCATTTCGCGGCGACGAAGAGCTAGCAGGCTACAGCAGCGTGTACGCCGTACCGGCACCAGCGCTAGACACACGGCTTGGGGTTACAGCGAAGAAGCAGGCAGTTGGCGCCGCGGTTCCTGTAAACTGACCACACGGGTCCCTAAAACCGCGCGCGGCGATGTTTTGGCGGGACGCCTCCCGAAAGCACAGAAAATCCCTGAGAGGATGTTAATCTCCCCCCCGCTACACTAAATAAATACTAGACTAAATGTTATTCAGCCTCATAAACATAAAAACAAATATCACTCACCATTTTCGTTAGCCACTCTACTTCAACACTCCCAACCTCCTACTGGACGAAAGCTACTGACCCCGACCTGCCAGAAATGGTTGTTCATAAACACCTCCCCTCTCCTAGTATCTCTCCGCCGCTGCAAGTTCCTCCAAGTACAGTGCTTCAGAAAAAGATAGCAGCAGAAAAATATGTGTAAAAATTATAAAATACGTTTATATGTAAAGTAAGTTAGACTTGTTTTATTTATTGATGAATTTAATTGATAAAAAACAAATAAATTACGGACCTAGCTAATTTGCGGAAGGATAAGTTGTACGATTCTGTGGTGCGGCCTCCTCTGATTGGTGCGTTTGTACCCGCAATGCGTCACTGCCCTGAACATGCACGATGCGCCGTAGCGCGAGGCTGAACGGCGTAGAATGGAGCGACGGTGCCGGTATACGGCGGGGATCCCCGTTGTAAACTTCCTCCTCCTTGTCATTATACCTGTTTCCTTATGGGCATAAAGTACAAATAAACCCCCTAAAGGAACGTACAACCCCTTTTGCCACTCTGCGCGAGAATCCTATTTCATTTTAACTACAAATTCTGAAATTGACGTACTTGTCTTTGCAGCTAATTGACTGATTGTTATAATTTGTTAGGCGTATTCCAAGTAACAGCATTGCTTAAATGCTATTACTGGCAATATTATTGATAACGTGCCGTTGGCTGTCTCGCAGAACAGCGAGGTTTATTTTAAACGGATTAGTAACCATGCAAATGTGCACTCTGTAAGCACTGTTATGCTTTGGGTATTTACAGTATTAACTGCAGTGTTGCATCAATGAATGAATGAGTGAATTTCACTGTTAAATAGGCTAGGGGAGTATGGTCATTGTGCTGTTGCTGTTTGGGGAGCTGTATTGTGGACCTGTTAATCTCTTCACTTTCAGTGTAATGCTATAAACACCTTTGGTGGGTGCCAGACGCTGTCATAGATACTGGGCACTGGCCAGTGGGCAGACCTACTCCAGTAAGGGGCCTTCTGTCCTGTCATCTGCACTACATATCAAAAGAAGGCAGAGCCAAGAGCTCCAGGGTGAGGGCCAAGCCAGCAAGCGTATCTCCCAGCATGCACCACTCTTCTCCTTCTGCCCCTCATCCCCTTATGCTGCTAAATTGACGTTTTTGGATGAGGCTGCAGCTACCTGCTCACACAGGACGACACATGCGCTTGTGTGTTCGTGGGAACTTCTTACTGACACTTATTTTAATAACTCCTGACTATCTTCTGAGGAAAAAAAACTCCTATCCATCTATCCATCCATGTTCCAACAGCTTGTCCCAGTCAGGGTTGCACGGCACGGGGATCTGGAGACAGTCCCAGGCAGCCCTGGGCACTGGAGAGGGTAACATGGTAGACAGGATGCCACACACAGACTACAGGCAATTTCGAGATGCCAGTTTGGCTAACTGCAGGAGGAATCCTGGGGGAAACCCAGACAACACAGGGAGAGCATGCAGACTGCATACATATTGGCAGTGGGCTTCAAACCCACAACCCTGGAAGCAGTGCTTCGCTGAACCTTAGGTCTTTTATTGTAAATCTGCTGCACTGTTTTGGGACCTGAAATCATGTACTAATATTGTCTTTGTGGAGCTATCTTCTCAGCAATAGCCCTACACGTACAAAAAGGCTTCTTCACTGATCTTACTTATGTGAAATGGTTTTGATGGCCATTTCAATGACAAGGGGAAGACTCCGTTTTCATTTGGTAGGAAGATGGTGGTGCTCCGCTCCGCAGATGTTCCGGAACGGGCCGTGCTGGACTTGTCCTAGTTCCTCGTTCCAGTTTGTCCCAAAAAAGTTCCGTTAGGGTGAGGTCGAGGCTTTTTTTCATCTGCTGGTTTTTGAAGGGACTGCGTGTTTCCCAGAGCTGATGTCGTCTGCAGATGAGAAGGACTGGAGGGTCACATAGCATCTGAATGGCTGTTCACCACAATGTCTGCGATAGGTTACATTAAAAATGTTTTTATATTTTATATTATATATGACCGGTAGAGTAATCTTATCACCCCTGGGCTCTGACCCCAAGCTTCACCCCCTCACCTTTATGTCTGCGTGTCTCAAAGGAGAGTAGGATGGGATGTGGGAAGATTGAATGTCACTGTTCCTGCTGGCTGTACAGTGACAATAACGGGCTTCTATTTGTAAAACACTATCCCTCGTTCAGATTATGGTCGGGCTACGTACGCAGCTCCAGTTACATCCTTTGCTCGGGGGAATGGGGTGTCGCTGGCCCTGCACTCAAAGTGCTGCCAGCACCCTGCCAACTCTGCTGTTTACACTCCTGTCAGCCGCTTTGTTCAGAGCTCTGCCCTTCATGGGGCGTATTGTAAATGATAATACCCTGCACTCGCAGCTCGCAGCTGCCACCACCACCGTGCACCGCCCGTGTGTCTCCTGCCAGAAGGGCCTCATAATTGCCGTTTTCATTAAGAGGGGCGGGAATTGGATCGTGTGTCATGGAAATGGGCTTCTCCTGCTCGCAGGAACTGCAGGGGCCGGAGCTGTGAATGAGGAGCTGACAGATTCTTTTTGCTCCCGTCAAACACGCGTGGGCATCGTAAGGCCTTTCCATCGTTACCTTCACTTAAGGAAACTTTTCCTAAATGGAAATAAGTTCAAAAAGGTCAGGCCTCTCGCTTGTGCAGTTCAGCCGTTCAGAGGCGAAAGGGGGTTAAATGAGCGAACAAGCAGGAGTGCCTGCTGCTGTACTGTTCAACTGTCTCCACTACATCCCTCCATATCTCCACCTACCTCCATATTTCAGCATCAGTCTCCATAGGTATGCATCACTCATGCTCATCTTCTGTGCTCTTTTCTGCCTCCTTCTCCCTCACTGTACACTATCATTCTCCTCTATTCCTCCTTAACTCCCCATCTTCATTCTCCTCTATTCCTCCATAACTCCCCATCTTCATTCTCC
>JAODJX010000043.1:1574719-1587181 GCA_026776945.1 Isichthys henryi
AGCAGGCCTGCCAGTCTGTGGACACAGTGCCTCCTCTGTCCATCCACTCAGTCACGTCACCCAGCTCTAACCCCACCCGAGCCGGCCTGCCAGACTGTGGGCACAGTGCTTCCTCTGTCCATCCACTCAGTCATGTCACCCAGCTCTAACCCCACCTGAGCAGGCCTGCCAGTCTGTGGGCACAGTGCCTCCTCTGTCCATCCACTCAGTCACATCACCCAGCTCTAACCGCACCCGAGCAGGCCTGCCAGTCTGTGGACACAGTGCCTCCTCTGTCCATCCACTCAGTCACGTCACCCAGCTCTAACCCCACCTGAACAGGCCTGCAAGTCTTGTGTTTTATAGCCCCCAAAATAAATGTGTATTTAATAGCTTAAGTCATGAATAGCTTTTTATATGTATGCCATTGGCGCCCAACCTACTAAAAACTCATACCCTCTATCCATTCATCTCTAACAATGCTCCTGGAAATATCTAAAGTCTAATATCTTGGTTTTAACATGAAATGTTATTGCTATGGTGCCAAGGTATAGTCCGAATTATAACTAAATGCTCGCTGAAAACATCTAACATGCTCATTTTATTACTTATAGATATTACATCTCATGTAAAGTCTCATTCTGTCCTGAGAATCTCAAATGTAAATGTCATTAACTTCATTATAGCAAATCACACTCAAACGGCTTTCTTGAATGAAACGTGTCAGCTGCTTGTTGACACAAGGGGGCGCCGTACGAAAAAAAATGACAAATTTCTACACAAAACCTGATTGTTTGTGAAAGGTGAGTAGTTCTGTTCTTTGGGAGCAGGAAATGAAACACTGACCACATACGTCATAAAGCATTGTGAAATGCGATGACAGGTGAATCTATATTAACATGTTGGAATTCTCTTTGGGATTTTATGGGCAATGTTCACATGACAAAATAGAGCATCATTGAATATTTTATTACAGATTTGTGAATGGCTCTTGAACCATAAACAGAAGAATGGACGGGCCCAGATTAAGACTGAGGTGGTGATTTTATTGTTGTTTGGGGTGTATCTTTTGTATTATTTCAGTTTGATTCTAGCTCACCAGACTGTACCAGTATGGGCAGCTGTGGCTGAGGCATGAGAGCCACGAAATGTAGTGTAACATTTCACAGGACAGCACCGTGACTCAGTCTGCTGTTCTGTCACCTCACAGCTCTGGGGCTGTGAACCCAACCCCAACTTTGCCTGCAGGTGAGTGCAAGTGCGGACATTTCCCACCAATGGCACGCCTCTGCCGGGATTTACTCCAACGGGCCAGAGTCCTGATTGGCTGAGCGCTTATTGGAAACGGAATGCTAAGCGGGTGCATGTGAGTCATGCTTCCGGTTCTGGTCGTGTGAGAGAGTTTCACAGAGGCTGCTTGTGACATAACATCACTGTCTGAGATGATTATCGTCACATCACCTTTCTAGAAGAAATTCTGTCTTTCGCCTGTGTTTGAACGTTTAGTTAGGATGCTTTTACTCTGTAATCTGAATTGTTACTCTCCACTACACTGTTTCATAGTAACTCTAAGCACCTGCAGTCAAATACACAGATATGTATCACTGGGAACTTTTCTGCATTCGTCCTTAGAAACCTACTAAAGACCATGCTTTCATTCAGGGGCACTGGGTAGGCCGTGGCACATTTTAAAGAGACTTTTGTTAATGTGGACAAATATGGTCTTAGGCTGTTCCTATAGCAACACTGTAGAAGAGCGAGTCCGACAGGTTTGTCAGGATAATGAATGATTTAGCATCGCGGGGTGTGTTACAGCGGAACTGCTCGCTCACTGCTCTGCTACAACCAAGTACAGTGACAGTGTTTCGTCCTGTGTCACGTCTGCCTCAGCAAAAGCAGTTAGATAAGCTTAGCCTAAGTAAACATTTCTCCATGTCTTCTGAGGGAACAGAGTAAGCCAGAGGTCACATGACCAGTTCAGACTCCTCCACACTGCATAGCAGGTACAGTGCAGTGGTGAGGTAACCTTCAGTCACAATGAGACCACGATGGGTCTCAATGCAGCCTTAACTGAAAGACTGTGACATTAATACACTTTTGTTACCAAAGTAAACACAATGAAAAGGCTAATGATCTGCATCAAAATCATTTATGTTGTGGGAAATAGGTCACTGTTTGCTTTAAAGTCTCACAAACTCCAGTCACACTTCTGTGTTTCTCTTTCACATGGGTGAGAGTGACCTGCAAAACTGGAAATTCACTCATCAAGTAAGGCCTTTTGGAAAAATGGCTGACAGTTTTTCTCCCAAAATTCAGACCATATCCACTTTTCGCAGGCCAGGACACCGGAGTTGCGACTCGCTTATTCCGACATCCTGCCTACACTTCCTCGTATGCAAAAAAATACTGCGGAGGAGAGGGTGTGCTCGGAGTCACACTGTTTCTGGGGTTTAACTCGATTTAACTCACGTAACAGCTTTCCAAAGAAACACCCGTGAAGAAGCTGTCAAACCGGTGCGAGTTTCACGGTAAAAACGACAGCGCCGACCCGCTGTAATCGGCGAGACTCTCTTTATTACCTCCGTATGTAAAACAACCATACAGATACTGATGACATTAAATCGTAGATTTAACAACCCAAAACGGCAATGTACGCCATTTAAAATCAGACTCTTGGTAATACTCATACTTTCAGAAAAGCAAACTAAACAAAAAATTTAAAAAATTATTTAAAAAATCTTAAGCGCGACAGGGCAGGAGACGGAGAGTTGGCCGGCGGACGCGCGGCCTCTTCGGACGCCTCTTCAGCCGAGGGGCCCCGTAAATACATCAGCAGGCTGCGTAACTCGGCCAGATGCCGGTGTCTGACTGGTTTTACAGGACTGAATGGAACTGGAACGGCGTCGTGGCCATTTTCCAGCTTATTTTAATTACCTCTCATGGTTATCACTGAAGACAATAAAGCTTCTCATAACCGTAACATTTCATCCGTTTTGAGGGATGGGTGGCGTTTGTTAAAATGAAACAGCTTGGAAGCTGTAAAAACAAAAAACCATCTAACCATTTTTAAGAACACTTTGGAAGGTTGTCATTACCATGGACTCACCAAACATGCAAAAATACACATGATATTTCTGCCTGAATAGTTACAGTGATTATACTCGACTATCAATAAACGACAAAACCAGTCTCATATCAATGTACTAATAGTTTTCCGCGTCACAGCCAAGCGTATCTTTTAACAAAGACCCTTTGTACTATTTATACACTTTGTTTGAAGGATTCATACCGCTACTTCAGTTTCTCTGTTTTTTATGCCGTTCCCAGTTTCATTTCAAAACCGGTAATGTGTCGTATTTATATAATAACCATTAATTCACTAGAGTAGCTTTTGATATATATATGTGTGTGTGTGTGTGTGTGTGGAGCGGGGTTTTTATAAAGACCGAATACAAAAACCTAAGACGGCCGTGTTGTTGAAACAGCAGTTCCTTTTTAATTGGATTTAATGTAAGAAATGAAGACACTCCATAAATGTTATTATTATTGCGGAGTGCCTCTTTCGGAGGACATTCAGGCTGTATAGACGCTCGAAACCCCTAAAAAAGCGAAAGTCGAGCGGTGACTAATAGTTTCTAGGAAAAGAATGATGGCCACGCAGGTTTTGTCATGCAACAACAACAATAACAAAAACAGCAACAGTAGAGCCGCGGATGCATCCTGAGTGCGCTGCTCTGCCCCCGTCCCGCGCGGCCCGGCCCCCGAACCCCGGCCCCCGCCCCCCTCCGCGCGCCGCTCAGGTAAGCGCACACCTGCAGTTTCAGGGCGGCCCCTCTGTGACGTCATAGCACCGCTATTTATAAGCTCGGGACAGGTGTAAGTTCGCCGGGAGACGCGCTTTGCTGGAGCCGCGGATATACAGCTGCTGTGGGAGAGGGTACTGGAAATCTGGATTTCGCATAAAAGGATATTTCTGTTTTCCGGAGAAATTACAATTTACAAGGGTAAACAGGTTTACTGCGTACTGACTTCTGACGCTGTACCCACACCGGTTGGACTAGTTGAGAAATACCTGCGCGGAGGAAAGGAACTTCTCCGTTGGATTTTACTTTTCATTGCTTTATAGTTTAAGAGCCACAGATTTACCATGAAGTCGCTGGTTTTGCTGATTGTCGTCGCGTTTGCGGTGGGAGCTTCAGCCCAGTGTAAGTGTTTTGGTTGTGCGTGTGTGTGTGTAAGTAAGTAATGTACTGGCGGTGACGGTTTCTTTCTTGGAGCGTATAGTTCTTTCCCAAACGTCTCTCGGAGCTCCCACAGTTAAGACAAAGGGCTCCCGAACGCGCGGTAACTCCCCATGTCGATGTACCAACGCCCATGGATACTTGATCTCAGAGGTTCCCTGGGGCGTTATGCGGGTGCGCGCACACGCGCGCCCCCTTGCGCCGCCCCGCAGGTCGTAACCATTTCAAAGCATAACCATGCTGATTACGTGCTTCTCTTTTTAGGTCAATGCAACACAATGAAATGGGCATCTTGTGATGGCAGCCCTTGCCAGTGCTACCTCAAAGTGTCCGCTGATGGCCTGGGTATTCCTCTGAATTGTTCTGCCTGTGAGTTACCTTCATTTGTTTGCTGTTTTTCTGAGTTGTAACATTGGAGTTCGATGTCACCTTGTAGTTTGAACACTGATTTTTGCTCTGTTGATCATGTCTTGTGTATGTTGTGACAGTGGTACCAAAGTGCTTCCTGATGAAGGCTGAGATGTACCGTGCTAGGACTGGCCAGTCCACACGCTCCTCTGGCAAGCCGACAGAGCACGCTTTTGTGGACAACGATGGCATCTATGACCCAGATTGTGAGGTTAATGGCCGCTTCAAGGCCAAGCAGTGCAACAACACCAACGAATGCTGGTGTGTCAACAGTGCAGGAGTGAGGCGTACCGACAAGGGTGACAAGGACAGCATAAAGTGTGACGAGCTGGTGGAAACTATGTGAGTATCGTCAGAGCACTGTGTCCTGCAGCTGTGCTGTAGCCATTTAGTGTTGCACGTTATCATAAGACACAGAAGTTTATCTTCTGAATCTTCTCTGGTTTCTCTCCAGCTGGGTGCGTTTGCAGCTGAAACACAAGCCCACTACTGCGGCAGTGGATCCAGCTGCACTGAAAACGTATGTCTGACAGCCCTCTAACCTTCCTAACAATGTCTTCTGAAGTTTGGTAAATGAACTAATCTCAATCTGCTTATAGGGCCATTGGAGATGCTATTAACAAGCGCTATTTTGTGGATGGCAAGCTCGTGAACAATACTGAGGTATGTCCTGCATGGTCCATACAGTCCTGCTGTTGACCTATACTCTACTTCTCCAGGAAGTGTTTTGCTGATATCTTGTTGCGTTGAAATTTGCATGGGGAAATCTAATGCAAACTTTGTGTGGTAGTATGACAAGGATGCCCGTCTTATTATGGTGGATGTGGTGAAGCCAAATGCCGACCGGACCACTGACCTGTCACGTGCCGCCTACTACATGGAGAAGGATGTAAGCACAGAACTTCTGCTTTGAGTATTTCTCTATTCGCGTCTGGACTCAGGTGGTCTGATCCTGTACAACAAGTGCACTCGATTACTCTAAATGGCTGCCATGCTTCAGTGAAGTTGTGGGACAATGTTTCTTGCCTGTTCCAGGTTAAAATCCTGCCCCTCTTCACGGGTGAGAATAAATTCCTACCGACTGTTGGCGGTCAGACTCTGGACTTCGAGGATATCGTGGTTTACTACGTGGATGAGAAGCCCCCCACCTTCACCATGAAGAGGCTGACTGGTGGTGTCATTGCAGTCATCGTGGTGGTCATCCTTGCTGTTGCAGCTGGCTTGCTTGTTCTGGTGGGTCTTTGTTAGAGACCCTGGAAGTGTGACATGGATGCATTGTTGACCAAGGAATTGATGCAAATGTTTCAAGCCAAGCACTGCCCTAAATGATGCTTTCCTTTCAGTTCTTTGCCAGGAGACGTGACCGTGCCCGATATGAGAAGACACAGGTTAGTCCCTGACCGCATGACCGATGCCAACTGCTTGATGTGACCTCTTTGAGGGCTTTGGACTAACGTTTCTCGATTCCTTGTAGCCCAGAGAGATGGATGAGATGCAGTAGTCAGATGGCACCTGTACCCGGACCTGAAGGAAGGACCTGTCGTCTTGGACATACCATGATCTTGTGCCCATATGACCTTTTTATTTGGAAGCTAACATGGGACGGCTCACCTGATTTGTCACGTGCATTTTGGTGCACTTTGTGTTTTTAATTTTATTTTTTAGACCTGTGTACTTACCTGCTTGGACAGGCTTGTAAATGCCTGGGTGAGGGATTCCTGATGTAACTTGTTTAATGCAGGTTTTAAATTTGCATCCATGTGAAAGATGGTGAATTTTGTAATAAAAAAAAAAAACTTTTAAACTACTGTTGTCTGGTTTCATCCAATGACGTTTCAGCTGGTAAATTTAAATCTGCCTTTCAACCTTCACATCCAACATTAAGATTCGTGCCATATATCACACGACCTTGGATGTTCAGCATTTTCTCCATTCTACTGGCTTTTCAATGCAGTATAATCAGAACTGGTCATCAGCCAATTACACAAAAACAAACCACTGTGGGTGTGAACATCAGTGATGCACAAGCAATTTCCCTGGAATAATAGTTTGACAGAATAAGGGTGACTGTGTAATAGACAGATTCCTTTAATTTGTCATTGTACAAATACACAATGAAATTGCACTGCAAGCATACAACGGTGCTGGTAAATGCATGGAGCTGTAGGATGTTTGGAATGTGCCAGTAAGGAGTGTGATACCAAGCAGATGTGTGCTTTGACAGGTAAGGGGAAGATGAGCGACTTCAGTCATCTTGGCAGGAAGATGAACAATGGCTACAGCTGTTTTAATTTCAATTGTATATTTGGCTACAATTTATAGTGTTATAGTACTTCAGTATGCTGGCGACTGCTGTACCACAGTGATTTATGGTGATTGGTATTTTACTTACTATCCTTAATTATAGATAGTCCTTTTATTCTGCATATTTTGATTTTTTCATAGTGGTCCTTTTGTAAGTCACTGGATGGCTACATTTCTCGCGATCAGTCATGTATTAATCATTTTGATATAGTAGGTAAGGAATTTAAATAACGCCACGTATTGAACCATATATATCTAGAAATACATCAAATCGGTACTGTTTTCGTTAGTTGATAACCATTAGTACAGGGTTTCACGTCTACAGCATTTCCTGGTTTACTGCAAGAAAGATATTGCAAGGTTTACAGCTAATGATTATGCTGCTTCTAAGTTCCTGCATAAGATAAACGTCAGAAAAGGTACTGAAACGGGAACCTGCGTATTTAAATAAGCATTTCTTACGTTTGAAACCACAGCGTCTCCGAGTTTAAAATACGCACGCGCGACGTACTCGCGATGTTATATTACCATGGCGACGTACCCCGTTCCCCTTTGACCTTTCGCGAGCGCTGTGGCGGGAGATTCCGGCATGGCGGTGCAACCGAAACAGACTCTGTCCATGGACAGTGCCGCTGAACAAGGATTCCTGAATTTTTACTTTTCTATGTCCGAGAAGCCTGACACCACGGTCAGGGTATTTGATCGTAATGATTACTATACGGTGCATGGAAAAGATGCTGTTTTTGCAGCAAAAGAAGTATTCAAGACCAATGGAGTCATTAAAAGCCTCGGATCAGGTAACACTCGGTCTCTGTCGCTGTATTAAGCCTTCTTCAGCTTCTTAGTTAGTTCAAAATACACTTGGTAGCTAGATAAGTGTATATAAGAGGCTCCGACAGTGATACTGGCGGTGTTACTATTTCAAAATATTTTGCAAAGCAGTCGTAGAGTAAACTTACGCACATGAAGCAGAATAACCTCGTATTTGCCCATTTTAACACGGTAACAGGAAATTAGTGTTTTCCATTAATAATTTTATCTGCGATGCTTAATGTGTGTAAGTGATATTAATCAGGATATGGTGAATCATGCATAATGTAAAGCGTACTGTAAAAACCATGTTACATTACAGCACCTATTACTTTAAGTGTCAGTTTTTTTGTCTTTCTGGTTCTTTTGAAATTTGCTCAGGTTGTATGGATTGCATATGGCTTAAAATAGCTTGTTAATCGTGAGAAAAGTGAGAATTTTATTGTACAGCGAAATAACGAGGGAGGAAAAACGAAATCTGAAATAAGCTCTTCTCGTCGATAGCAAAAAAAATGGGCAATGAGCATGCTCAGAACGAGGGATAACTGCACAGGCAATTATTGTATGGGGGCGAAAGTGGTTCTGACGGCATTCCAGCGGCGACAATGGGCACGCGGTAAAGAACGTAATAGTTCAGTTCTCTCACTGTAGATAACGATGGCTGAGAGTTTCAGGGACTGTCTCTTCCAGGAGCCAGGCGCCTGGAGAGTGTGGTCCTCAGCAAGATGAACTTTGAGTCCTTCGTGCGGGACCTGCTGCTGGTGAGGCAGTACAGAGTGGAGGTGTACAGGAACAAGGCCGGCAGCAAGAGCAGCAAAGATCACGACTGGCAGCTGGCCTACAAGGTGAGAGGCTGCTTGGCCACCAGCAGGGGCGCTGTGTGTGGAGTCGGTCCCCATCCCATTGTCCTCTTCGGCCACCACGTCCTCCTCTGTGTCGGGCCGTTTTTGTCTCTGACGTTCTGCTCTTCTCCATGATCCTGTCTCTTCATGCCTTCTTCCTGTTTAATGTCCAGGTTTGCCAGGGTCTGCTTCCTAGTCCTCACATCAGAGAAACTCTGCAGAGCACTTTCAGTTTGACTTGCTGGTTAAGCTGGTTTTTATTTTACAAAGGACTGTGCAGTATAAGAGTAAGTGTACAATGAAGGAGCAATAAGTAGGTGATGCAAGGCTGTTCAAACGACCGCAGAGGCAGGTACAGCAGAATGCAGTGCAGATGCAGGTACAGCAGAGGCAGGTACAGCAGAATGCAGTGCAGATGCAGGTACAGCAGAATGCAGTGCAGATGCAGGTACAGCAGAGGCAGGTACAGCAGAATGCAGTGCAGATGCAGGTCGTCAGTTATTTAGCAGTTTCCCTAAGTAGCTGCTGCAGGTGCTGATGATCTGGCGCTCGCTGCCTTCTTGGGAATTTAGGACCTGAATCCTCGTTCTCATTCCTTAGCTAATCAGCTGCCTGTTTGATTCCCTTTCTCTGCAGGCGTCTCCCGGGAACCTCACACAGTTTGAGGAGGTCCTGTTTGGCGGGGCAGGTGGCTCGGGGGCCGGGGCTGGGGTGGTGGGTGTGCGCCTGGGTTCCGGCGATGGGCAGCGCGTGGTGGGCGTGGGCTACGTGGACTCCACCCTCAGGAAGTTGGGTGTCTGCGAGTTCCCTGACAATGACCAGTTCTCGAACCTGGAGGCCCTGCTGGTGCAGATCGGGCCGAAGGAGTGCGTGCTTCCAGCAGGGGATGCAACCGGCGACATGGCCAAACTCAGACAGGTATCACCCCCCCACACACACACACACACACACACACACACACACACACACACACACAGGGCTCCCCATGTGACGCTATGCCAACGTGATGCTATGCTAACGTGATGCTAAGCCAATGCCATGTCTGCCAGGTGGTGCAGCGGGGCGGCGTCCTGGTATCGGACAGGAAGAAGGTGGAGTTCACCACCAAGGATGTGGTGCAGGACCTGGACCGTCTGCTGCAGGCCCGCAAAGGAGAGACCGTGTCCAGCGCTGCCCTGCCTGAGATGGAAAAGCAGGTGAGCCTGGGGCAGGGGGTGTAGTTCAGGGATGCTGAGCGCTGTAGAAAGGCCTCCACTGGCGCGGTGCCTCTGAGGACCCTAACAGCTGCGGTGTTCTGCGCAGGTCGCCATGTCTGCCCTGGCCGCTGTCATCCGCTACCTGGAGCTCCTCTCGGACGAGGCTGGCTTTGGCTCCTTCAGGCTGACCGCCTTCGACCTCGGCCAGTACATGCGGCTGGACAACGCTGCCGTGCAGGCTCTCAATCTCTTCCAGGTCAGAGGTCATGGCAGTCTCGTGTGTTGGGGGCGGGGCTCGCTTTCTGTTCGGCGGGTGATTTGTGTGAAAGCCGTTTCTCGAGAAGGGGCAGCTGGTGGCTAATATGAGCAGAAACCCCCACGCATGTTTTTCACGGATTTACCCCCTCAGACCACTCAGGACACCTTATGGCAAAACACACAAGCCAGGAATATACTGGTAATATCAGCTAAAGAACACTTATTAAATAAATGAAAATATAAAGTGTAAATTTACTCATAGGTATCTGTCGCCTTTTTCTTGCTCTCTAAACTCAGTCTCGGGTGTTTTTTATGTTGTCCGAGAGTTACAGCAGTATGTATTCTGAGCAGGATCTGCCCAGTGTGTGTGGGAAAGCAGGGCCTCGCAGTCCGCTCTGACGTTTAATGGCCACGTGCCCCCCCCCCCTCCCAGGCCTCCCCAGATGACGCCGCAGGGACGCACTCGCTGGCTGGCCTCCTGAACAGGTGTCGCACGCCCCAGGGGCAGCGGCTGCTTAACCAGTGGCTGAAACAGCCTCTCGTGGACAAGAACAAGATTGAAGAGAGGTGAGGGGGTGGGGCATTGGCTCTGGAGGTGTGGCTTAACTGGTCTCTGGGGCTCAGGGGGCGGGGCTTATCGAGGCACAGGGGGTGGTGCTGCCTTCCACTCAAACTGCATCTCGTAGGGCAATCCTGAAGGCAACCAAAAGCACGAACTATCGTGTCAGGAAATGCATAGATGGTTTTTTAGGAAGAATGTACACTGTGCTGCTGAATTACAGCCAACATTTCCTGTGCAAATGGATCATTATTAATGTCACTGTGTTCCCTTCCGTGCCAGCCAAAGTGTGTGTGACAGAAAACACTGATACTGCACGGTGCCACTTACCAGCCATAAGTAGCCGTGACGGAATTGTCTTGTGAAATAATGTGTATTTACAGGAGTGTAAAATTCCCATTTGTATTCTCTTCAGTCCAAAGTGTTCAGGACAGATAAACGGATGTTTCTGTGACACTTTAGAGGATTAAATGTTTATTTTAGTTGATCATAGGAGGCAGATCTTATTGAGTGATGACTGCAAGTGTTTCATCAGCTCTGGTTAAGGGCTTTGCCTGAGGCCCCAACGGCATTGTGACAGGTTTCGAACCGGCGACCTTCCGATCGTAGGCTCTCAGGCCTAACCCGCTGAGCCGCACACCCCCCCGTCCGTTTGCTGCCGAGTGAGTGTGGCATTCCCCCAGCGATTTGAATCTGGTTTCTGTTGAACTTGGTTTTGGCTCCTCCTGGGGGTGTGGCCTGTCACCATGGAGACGGGTGTGCCTCGCTCCATTTGCTGCCCGCTGTGGCCAGGTGTGCTATTATATTTCAGCCAAACAAAAGCCCTTTTTTTATCCTGTGAACTCAGGCTCTTTGCTTTTTCACGTGTAACCGGTCACGCCGCTTTTGGCTAATGTTCAGCTAGCGCTCCAGCCGCTAACTAGCCCTGTGGCCCCTAGTATGGAGAACCGCTTGCCTGATGCGCTGAATGTTAGCCATGTTCAGGAGTCCCCCGTGGTCCCTGACACTTTGCGCAGTCTGCTGTATGACAGCAAAAACAAACGATCTCGTTGGCTCGATGCTGCTTCGGGAGAATGTGATGTCACCCCCCCCCCCCCGCCTTGCTCTTGAATCTCTGCCCAGTGACGTTGCAACGATGATTGTATCAGTGAAGCAGCAGAACTGAGCCAAGATGCCACCCCCTTTTGTTGTGGTGTCCTGCATGTTTTATCCGGCAAAAATCTCAGTGCACGGCATTTCCTGTCAAAACCAGTCCTGGCCAGCGAAGGCCTTTGTCCCAAACCCCCAGCAGCTGGCTGGAATGAAGGTGTGGCAGAGTCTGTCTCAGTCTGGAGTTCCGACTGTCAGACTGGAGCCGGAATATTGGCCAAGTGTCTTTTTTTTTGGGGGGGGGGGAGAGTTGTCTGTGTGGTTGTGTTTTTCTTTACTAATTGCCATGTTTGAACAGGATCAGATTCCATGTCGTCTGCTTCCCTCTGTCCTCCTGTTCCTTTCTTTTGCCCGGCTTACAGAGAACCGCGGTTCCATGTCTGCTCCTTCCCTCTGTCCTCCTGTTCCTTTCCTTTGCCCGGCTTGCAGAGAACCGCGGCTCCATGTCTGCTCCTTCCCTCTGTCCTCCTGTTCCTTTCCTTTGCCCGGCTTGCAGAGAACTGCGGTTCCATGTCTGCTCCTTCCCTCTGTCCTCCTGTTCCTTTCCTTTGCCCGGCTTGCAGAGAACCGCGGTTCCATGTCTGCTCCTTCCCTCTGTCCTCCTGTTCCTTTCCTTTGCCCAGCTTGCAGAGAACCGCGGGTTCCATGTCTGCTCCTTCCCTCTGTCCTCCTGTTCCTTTCCTTTGCCCGGCTTGCAGAGAACCGCGGTTCCATGT
>JAODJX010000043.1:1612004-1623390 GCA_026776945.1 Isichthys henryi
TCTGTAACACACAGTCAGATGGTTTCACCCAGTGGGATCTTCTGTAACACACAGTCAGATGGTTTCACCCAGTGGGGTGTTCTGTAACACACAGTCAGAGAGTTTCACCCAATGGAGTGTTCTGTAGCAGAATGCAGACTAGGGTCTCCCAATCCCTCTGAAGGGACATTTTTTTGTGATAATATGCTGACCCTGATCCGTGAAGGACCCTCAGCGGAATAAGCCCAAGTCCGTATCTCCTGACACCTTGGTGGCAGGTTACTATCTCTCCTGCTGGACCCAGTCACGTCACCATAGTGGCAGGGTCCTTAACCTGGAAGAGGTCGTCGGTCACTAAGCACCAGGATGCTCGGTCACTCCTAGAGCGCCCCCTATCTGCTTCTCACCTTCAGGACCCGTAATCTCTGTCTTGTTAAATTTCATATATATAATTCAATAAACAAAGAACAGCACAGCTGCTGCAGATCACATTCCCTGTGGAAATGACACTCCTGCACAGAATCAGTCCTTTTCATTTCTCCTTTAAGGTATTAATGTGGGACAGTAACATATGGCAAGGCTTTCTGGGGCACAGTGAGCTCTCTGGAAGGGCACCGTGATGCCCCTGTTTGTCAGGCTGCACCCTGTAGCTTGCTGTGGTTGCCTCTGCTGGAGGAAAGAGGACATAGGCCTTTGGGGTGGATCGCCGTAAGCTTAAACCACGCAAAAAAATCCTCCTGCCAGGCTGATCTCCTAACCTGTGCTTGTAAACCTTAAAAACAAAGTGTCTGTCGTGCGAATGCAGGACACAAAGTGCCGTGTCAAGTGACATTTACGAGATACGCGAGCGCTTTGCTGGGAGCCACGTGTACAAACCGAAGCTGCGAAGGGCCCATTGTGAGGGAAATGTCAGGCCTCTTCCTCCAACAATGGGCCGCAGGGATGAGTCACTGCAGACAATAACGTCAAAATATCACAGTATCTGTTAGGACAGCAGATTATAAACAAATACACGACTTAACTCTGCGAAGAGCTGCAGCTTTTCCCGGCTTGAGCAAAGCGTCCAGGCAGCATGGCAGCTTTTCACGCTGGCTTTCGGTAAAGGACTCACTGAAAACCACACAGCCCTCATCTTGCTTCTCATTACTCAGGAGACCAGAGAGGGGGGGTCGACGCTTTCCCCGGCTTCCCATTTCCAGAAGCATAGCAGCGTAAGGAGCTGTTCCCAGCTAGGTGAGCCTCTGTTCAGCCTTGGCAAGGCCCTGGATTCCAGCATCTTCCAGCTAAATAACCAGTCAGAGCAGGACTTCAGTCCCTGAAGGCCAGAGACCATCATCATCACATACTGAGTACTTACCGCACCTTGTGACTGAAGCGTATTATAAAGTCGTACTGTAGGCGTGCAGAGCCACTGCATTTCAAAGTGAACACAAAATCCATCGCACTAGGAGTACAGATGGGGATGCATGTTTTCTGGGAGCCAGATTAGGACGAGATCTTAGCTGAAGTTCTGTTCAGCCTTTCTGCTTCCAGAACAACCTTCTGCAACTTGCTTCCCTCCCCCCAAAGTCGCCACACCCCCCACCCCCTCATGATCCCAGGGAATTTCCCAGGGCTCTCCGAGGCTATTGCTCTCTCGATGTAAATGCCATTGATCTGTCAGGCAGTCCGCTGCACATTCAGCTCATTACAATGCCTGGGCTGGTGTTTGGATCCCATGAATCAAATTCAGAATAACGAAGGGCAGGGACCTTGCACAGGCGAATGGACAGAGGATCGCAGGCAAGGCAGCGGGATCAGTCGGCTGCATCGATCCATTAAAAAGTTAGATTAAAACCCACAGTAAAAATGCCCCGACTGGAACTTAGGTCAGTCTGCCTTTTATCATTGAACTGTTGCAGCCAGGGACAATTCTATGATTTTTAAGGTGAGGCATACGAGTGGCCTTAATTCATACATAGGGGCCAAACTCATAATTAAACAGTGAGTGACAGGGGAGGGGCACTCCAAGGGCCAATCAGCTCTCAGCCATTACCAGTGCCATTGTGACCCCGCCCCTGTATACACTCCTGGGCTCGGATTGGTGGAATGGACATGGGTGGGCAAAAAATTTAAAAAATATCATTAGCTAATGATGAGGTCAGCCCCCAACCTTAAAAAGCTGCCCCTGGCCTCAGACTCAGAGGGCACCATGTATAGGTGTTGAGCTGCAGGTCCTGTGGGGAGGACCTGGACAGCAACAACTCAGGGCCGTCACTGGCCTGGGGGATAACCGAGCCCGGGAGCGGCGACTCGGGGCCGTCACTGGCCTGGGGGATAACCGAGCCCGGGAGCGGCGACTCGGGGCTGTCACTGGCCTGGGGGACAGTTTTATGTGTAATCAGCTCCTGTTCTCACTATCCAGCAGGCAGGTATGCCTAGTAGAGGCATCCATCCATCCATCCATCCATTTTCCAAACCGCTTATCCTTACTGGGTCGTGGGGGGGTCCGGAGCCTATCCCGGAAGTAATGGGCACGAGGCAGGAACAACCCAGGATGGGGGGCCAGCCCATCACAGGTAGTAGAGGCATGAACATTGAATTAATGTCACTAATGGTCTGAAGCACCTGCTTGGGGTCTAGGGGGTATATTTATATTGCATTATTGCTTCAGATTCCATGCCAACCACTCATTCTCAGTGCCCAGCAACCAAAGTGTCCAGGTGCTCATGGATTCAGGATCAGATTAGCATAAGGTCAGGAATTCTGCTGCCACCATTGGATGATACCTCTGGGCTCCACCTCCTTATCTCCATCACCAGGGCACTTTCTGCTGCTGCTGTAAGGTGACACCTCTGGGGTCCATCTCCTCGGTGACTTTTGATGCTGCATTTGTATTACCCCTCTGGGCTCCGCCTACTTGGCCCCGTCACCATGGTAAGTTCTGCTGCCGCCATTGGAGGATACCTCCAGGCTCCGGTTACTCGGCCCCATTTCTATGGCAACTTCTGCTGTTGCCATTGGATGACGCCTCTGGGGCCCGCTTACTCAGCTCCTTCTGCTTCTGCCGTTGGATGACGCCATTGGGCTCCGCCTCCTTTGACCGGTGTTCTCACTGCTTGTGAGTCATGTGATGAGGCGAGCACACTGCTGCTTGAGGGGCCCAAATGGCCAACTAGCTGGCTCCAGGGTCTGCTGACTGACAGCTCAGCCGTGTCTCTGACCAGGTCCCA
This sequence comes from Isichthys henryi, assembly GCA_026776945.1. Taxonomy (NCBI): domain Eukaryota; kingdom Metazoa; phylum Chordata; class Actinopteri; order Osteoglossiformes; family Mormyridae; genus Isichthys; species Isichthys henryi. Next base: position 1,615,196 of record JAODJX010000043.1, read on the forward strand.
TCAGGGTAGTGATGAGACCTGCAGATGATCCCCTCTCTGGCGTGCTTCCGGAACACACTTTCCTTGATTCTGATTGACTCTCCCATCCCAACAGAAAGAGGGCCTGAAAAGTACATTTACATTTTAAGACACAATCTCCCCTTGTCTCCATGAGAAACCCAGTTCTGTTGCAGCAGGATTCCTTGCTGTTTTGCACATTTCAGGTCAGCACACAGACACGGGGAAACTGGCTTTCTGTCTGTCTGTTCTTTGCTGGTCTCTGCTAGCAGTGCAACGTCACGTTGTTGACGCTAACCAGAGAGGTCAGCGGTTCACTCACTGCTTGGGGCTCCTGCAAGGAGTCAGTGGTCATGTCTCACTCTGACAGGGACCGGGGGAGAGGGGGGAGGCGGCGAGCAAGGCAGGGGCAATCAGTCAGCAGGGAAAAAATGATTAACGAGCAAAAAAATAAAAAAAAGAGGGAAGGGAATGAGGGGAAGAGACAGAGGAAGCAAGTGGGGGGAGATGAAAGTGGAGATGATGCAGGAAGGAGAGACAGATAAGGAGGGGGGATATGCAGACAGACCAGCATGGTACAGAGAGACAGACAGGAAGCAAGTGGGGGGAGATGAAAGCGAAGATGATGCGGGAAGGAGAGACAGATAAGGAGGGGGGTATGCAGACAGACCAGCATGGTACAGAGAGACAGACAGGAGAGACAGATAAGGAGGGGGGTATGCAGACAGACCAGAATGGTACAGAGAGACAGACAGGAAGCAGCAGAGCGATGGAGGGTCGAGCCATAGACAGCAGAGATGCCTCTGTCCGCATTGCAGAGCCTATAAGCGTGTCTCTTTGCTCTCGCCACTTTGCCATGGCACTTAACACCTCAGGGGCAGGAAACCAGAGGTCAGAAAGTAGCCACGCTCCCACACGCCTCCCCTCCCCAAGCAAGGATAGAGATCCCCCTGCTGGAAGTGTGTGAGGTTGCGGGCATTAAAATGAGAACTTCAGCTTGCCCAGAAACTGCCCATAATTTCTAATTAATTTTTTATGAAGGTAATAAAGAGGATTTGCAGGAAAGTATCAGTGACGGCAGTAATACTAGTTTATAGCTTTTTATTCATGAAGAATCTGGAGGCTTTCATTTAAATGAGTAAAGTGAATACGGTGTTCAGCCTGTGCTTCGGACAGCTCCGATGGTTACAAACACACGCCTGGGGAACCGAGAGCGACACCTCAGGCCGCTGTGGAACAGGCCCGTGCCTGATGCGGGAGCAGGTGCTCTGCACCGAGGAAACAGCAGGCGGCGAATCACGCTGCAGGTGGCCCAGTGCCCAGCAGGGGGTGCCAGCGAGCCCACGCCAAGGCGACATCATGGCAGCAGATGGAGTCCGCGGAGGTGGAGAACGTGATGGGGGAGGGACACTCCCCCCCAAACAGGAGGCCTGCTGGGACAGCACTCTCTGCTAACAGGTAGCAACATGCTAGAAAACAAAGAGCAATGTTCGGGATAAAGGACTGGCACAGGTAAACCCTCATAGAGCTCAGGAAACGCAGGTCCACCGAAGGCCTGTCATTATCGGCAAAGCTCAGCAAGCGAATCAGCTGTGAGGGGCTCTCCCAGGTCTATAAGCGGGAGCCCAGGGGCTCAGAGGAAAGATACAGAGAGAGAAGAGCGGCTGTCAGGCTGTGGCTTGTAAATAAGGGCCATTCACACAACTCTGTGCTCATGACAACAAATCAATACAGCAGCTGCTGCTGTGGCTGCACACTAACAGGCAGCTGCACGCCAACATACAGCCGTATGCTAACAGGCAGCTGCATGCCAACACACAGTCGTATGCTAACAGGCAGCTGCATGCCAACATACAGCCGTATGCTAACAGGCAGCGGCACGCTAACACACAGCCGTATGCTAACAGGCAGCTGCACGCCAACATACAGCCGTATGCTAACAGGCAGCTGCACGCCAACATACAGCCGTATGCTAACAGGCAGCTGCACGCCAACACACAGCCGTATGCTAACAGGCAGCGGCACGCCAACACGCAGCCGTATGCTAACAGGCAGCTGCACGCCAACACGCAGCCGTATGCTAACAGGCAGCGGCACGCCAACACGCAGCCGTATGCTAACAGGCAGCGGCAAGCTAACACACAGCCGTATGCTAACAGGCAGCTGCACGCCAACACACAGCCGTATGCTAACAGGCAGCGGCAAGCTAACACACAGCCGTATGCTAACAGGCAGCTGCACGCCAACATACAGCCGTATGCTAACAGGCAGCTGCATGCTATAGCACAGCTGCATCCTAACACATGGCCGCACACTAATGCATGGCCGCATGCTAACAGACGGTCTGCACACCAAAGCACAGCCGCACACTACGAGCCACATGCTAGTTTGATTGCCTGTAAAAGGTACAGTTCTGGGTCCAAAACGAAACCAAACACGGCTAAGACTTTATGAACAGAGCTGCAAAAGAGCCACGCTCCTTTGTGATGCTACCTACCCGCTCCCTTCCGAGCCCCCGCCCCCCAGCCTGTTGCATGACATTCAGCGCATTAGCACTGTTTACACCGCTTTCCTCACCTTACACTGCTTTTCAGCTGTAAAAGACGAGCCGTGGAATGTCACTGGCCCAGTCTCCTTCAGGTTCCATGAGCTCGTTCTGAAGACAGGCAGCTGTCACAGCTCAGCAAAACAAACACCTCAGATACATCAAGCAATGACCACACTGGGGTTTCTTTTCTGTTTGTCTTTATTTTCCCACATAACTGACAAGCTCACATCAGATTCAGTTTTTAGATGCAGTGAAGGCAAAGCACAGAGGTGTGACGGAGTGAGCCACACGTGCGCAGGACAGTGCCTCTTGGCTGCTGTTCCCTGGGACAAGAACTGCTAGTGGCTACGTAGAGACAGGAACCAAGCCTTTCACATTCACACACAATAACCAGCATGAGATCTGCTTACATGACAGAGTGAAACAGACATTAGTGCACAATCACCATCCAATCAGCCTATTTCAGACCATCAAAAGGGCATTTTTTACACTCATCACACTCTCTTGCTGAAATTGGTGCCTGATCAGGTGCAGACATTCTCCAGCATCAGCAACCAAATCCTTTACTGCCTTTTCACCTTCTAGAAACTTCCAAAGGCCTTTGATGGAAGGAACGGCTGGTAGCTGTTATTCATAATGTTATCGAAGCCAGACAGGTGATCTGGAGCCATAGGGGAATGATAACTTCCTCTTTACAGAAGAGTAATAAATAGCACAGAGGTTTAACCCATGGAGGGAACAGGTCAGGATGCAGGTCAGGGCGGTGAGTCCGTTACTCAAAGATTATGATCGTCATCTCTGCGGTTGTCATGGTAATGAATCCTTCAGTTTTGGTGCTGGCCTCACTTGCGGGGCTGTGTGGCAATGTAGAGAGCCATGAGGCAGTAGAGAGTGCCCCCTATGGTCAGGGCCATGGTGGTGCGGTACAGCAGTTTGTCTGGGACCCCCATCTTCAGGTGCACAGGCATGCCCTCCCCCTGGTCATGTGAAGGAGAAAGGCCCACAGCTGAGAAGCACTTCACACACAAACACTCTGCATGTCACTCACAATACCTCAGTGTGGCTCTACTCATAAGCAGAAACTAGCGTGCCCTAGAGGCTGCTCGGCAATGCTGGCTACCGCTGCACGCTTCCTGACCCCAGCCCCTGCTCTCCTGTACCTGGAAGATCTTCTGCAGATCAGGCACTCTGTTGGCTCCCAGATACTCAGCACCACGGCCAACCTCTGATGTCACCTTAGTGGGCGTGGCAAAGACCATTGTAGGTGATTGGCTGGGGACTGCTGGTCTAAAGCCCTGCAGGAGGACATCAGCGTAAGTCAGTAAGGGACACACATACAAATAACCACTTACCTTGGGATTCTAGGTTCACAGTCTCTCACACACACACTTCCATTTTCCGTTTGCCAATAAACCCACATGCTTTTTGGATTCTGTCCATAGCTGACACAGTACAGAAGACCTGGGCACTGTCACATTTAGTTTGTGGTTGGTAAACCCCCTTTACGGACATGTCATCCACAAATTAATTCGAATACTAATCAGGCCCAGTTTGTGCGATGTTGCTGCACGTCCATGAACCTTGTCAGGAGAATCCAAACACACAGTCACACCTTTAGAAGCCAATCATCAGAAATTAAAAACAATGTTTTCGTGCAAATGTGTCCACAGGCAATGCTGCTGCATTTCTGCATAACCAGACAAACCCCTCAATTGTTCTCCTCTGTGGCAAATATTTAGAATCTATTGACTTAAAACCTTTATATTTTTACCTAGTGGTACAGTCGGTGTATGAACGGTAACATAAATACCACGAAATATACGTAATGTAAAAATGTAAACTTCGGAAAGAATGTGACTGACTCCTGGCCCAAGGACAACTTAAATCCCCGTTAGTCACCCTGAAATACTGACCGAGGAAAGACTCCTTCACGTTGTCGCATTATTCTACCAGTAGCACGAGAAAAAAAAGAGGTGAAAAAACAAACAGTCTGCTTCCGGAATCAACCAGTCAACCATAAGAAATAAATATTACGGTGATAACCCAGGTATGCGACACTCTGTCGCCACGTCACATGACAGCTAATAGAAATCATCTGGACTATCGAAAAAAAACAAAGACAAGATCAATATTGAGGTGTTTGACCAAAGTTTTAAATAACTGCAAAAAACTAAACCAACTGCAAAATAACTTCAATCAAAAAGCATGACTTTCACCTTATAGCCACAGAGACATAAACTTCATAATTATATCTTACTAACAAATAATAGCACAGCACAATAACACAAATATCCAAAAAGTGGACGTCCCGTAATCCGATTAGAAAGACAAGCAGGGTCGTTTCAGAGTGGATACTGAAGGTCATCGCTATTCCATAGTGGCGCAAACGCGCAAACAGGACACTTCCCTTCGACTCACCTGGGGAGCATATGCGACTAATGGTGCCGAACCGGTTAACTTCTGAGTAAAACCGCTGAATTTGTAATACATCTTCTGCAAAAGAGATTGTATCCGAAGAATCACACGGCAGCACCGAGCTGCTCGCCGGGCAGAAAGGGTCCTCACAAAGCGTTCGCTACCAGATAATGACGTAGGGCGGAGTCCATGTCGCGCCTGCTCTAAATTCCAAAAAAAGAGTGGCCGAATTTCTGGGTGTTTCTCAATACCGAAAACGCTAAGATCGTACTTGTGGTCTTGACAGGATCGTTCTTCCTAACTTGTCTCCCCAGAACGAATATGGAGCACAATTAATCATTGGGTGTTTCTTAATATGTGTGGGGCGTCACCGTGGCTCAGTAGGCAGCAATGCTTGTGTGTCCTGATCACATGCACATCCCTTTTCACAAACGAAGCTGGGGAGCTGTATGTGTTTCCCGTATCTAAGGCTATAAACTACTGGAGTTGTCACTTTTTCAGTTGATGACAGTAAATATTCCCTCCGAATGTAAATTCTAGGAAGTTGTCGCCCGGAGCCCCCTGTACACCGCTCTGACGCCCTGACGCGTGCCTGTACGAAACAAAAATTCATCGAAATATATGGGCATCTCTGTGTTTTTGTCAAAAATGTTTGCTCCAATAATATATTGCAAAATATAATCTAAAAAAAGTATTCTAAAATATACTACAATACACTGAAAAATAATTGATGGTTTTCATATATGGAATATAAATGTTATATGTAAGAACATACAGATGTATATGTGACAAAAATTTGCTAATGTCTGTGTATATATTCATATACTGTATATTTGTATCATATCAGTGTGTATATATATGTCTGAGGGTATACACACACACACACACACATACACACACACACATACACACACACATACACACACACAGACACGTACACACACACACAGACACACACACAGACACACACACACACACACAACATACTACATCCATTTTCCAAACCACTTATCCTACTGGGTCCGGAGCCTATCCCAGAAGCTATGGGTACGACGCAGGGAACAACCCAGGATGGGGGGGGGGCAGCCCATCGCAGGGCACACTCACACATGCACACCTATGGGCAACTTAGCAACTCCAATTAGCAGGGGGGAGATGGGACTGTGGGGGGAAACCCGGAGGAAACCCCACGACGACATGGGGAGAACATGCAAACTCCACACACATGTGACCCAGGCGGGGAGCACAAGCCGTACGACGGTATTTCATCGGAGCCAGGTTCTTCTGGGGGGCGGTTTCTGGAGCAAATAAAGCCGTCCTCATAAAGGTTGAGCGGAGCAAAGGAGGAGGCTGGACCTGCCCTGGGGCTGCCTTTGAGTGCTCGGCTGCGCAGACGGAGCAGAACGCCTCCTGGAGCTGGTCCGGATGGGGCAGCTGCAGCTGCCAGTGCCTCCCGCTCGGTCAGTGTGTCTCTGCGTTTGCTGTGTAGCGCGCATCTTAGGTACGCGCCGGGGTATCGGACACAAACGAAACTGATCCCCCGAAGACGCCGGGGCGCCCTGAGGGATATGCACGCTTTTGGAGTTTGCTCTTTGTAAGTTCTTCTTTTCCTGATTACTTTGCGTATGAAGCTATACACGGGGGTAGCACTGAAGTGTGGGTGCAGGCGGGGAGCTGAATGCGGATACGGCGTCCGAACCGCAGCGTCCCGGTAATTCGGGATGAAAGTGGATTTATACCGGGACAGACAGAAATGGAGATGTCCTCTTTTTAATGGCGCCTTTTCTATTAAACATTTTAACGGATATTAAGGGGGTATAAAACTGTTGAGGACTTGCGTCTTTTCGGACCTGAATCTTTATCGGGGAGACGGAAAGTTGCACAGGCGCCTCCGGACTCCGTAAATGGTCTGCCCGGTGTGGGACGCTGCTGACACGCTACAGCTTGTCTGCGAACCTTCTCCAGGCGGTGCTTTCGCAGCCTCCACAGGAGCTACACCCCCGGCGTTCAGGCGCGCATTGTCCGGCGCATTGAAACGTCAGTACGGTGCCTAGAGCCGCTTTGGGTGCCTTTGGAGGGTTATCCTACGCGTCAGACTTGCCTTTTGGAGAACCGGACTGGAGGTTTTTCTCCTGAACCGTGTGGGGGGCTGGAATTATAACTAACGTCTCCGATCGATGCCGTGGTCTTTCACCTCCCCTTTATGAAGCCTTGACCCTACCCCCCGGGGGGCTTACTGCAGCAGCAGGGTAGGTGGAGGCTGTAGGCAGGCTGATCTAATTGTAGATATGAAAAGGGCGCAGGAACCTGGTGAAGGTGCTGATGGATGTTCAGCCTTTAGAGGAATGAACCCCGGTGTGGGGCAGGTGTACTCCTAGGGGTGGAGGTCTGCTGGGGGGCTAAGCTTAGTCTACCTGCTGATTCCTAAGGTAAGGTTTGTGTGTAAAGTTATATGCTGTGGACTGCTGTGAATAAATATTTCTGTGTTTGTTCTATTTTAGTTTTAAAATTACTTGGAAAAGCATGTACCCCCCTCCCCACCCGTGTGTTTGAAGGGGGGTGGGATCAGAGAAACAGGCTGATGTGGGGGACCCTAATTAATCCCTCATTTTTTGAATGCTCCAGTGCTCAAAAGTAAGGGGAAGCCAGTTCCTCAGAGATGCTAATCAGCAGGTGACTTGTGGGGGAGGGGGGCACTGGGGACAAAGACCCCCCTCTCTGCAGCTACATTTATGAAAGCTGATCGCCTGCCTCTCACTCTTATCTGCGACTTAAACTGACATTGCAGAAATGGAACACGGTTATCTTTTGCGAGATTACTGTGTAATGAACTCCTCTAGGCATGGCCCGCCTCCACGATGCCCTGCCCCCATTGAGATCCGCCCCCAAAAGCATAGCCTGTAAATGTACCCTGTTTCCAAACTGACTTACTACAAACTTAGTAGTAAGGCTGATATAGTAACTGAAATATCAGGCTATGCTTTTGGGGGATCTTAATGGGGGTTGAAATGCAGGTCAGTCTCGGGGTGTAAATGTGTGGTAAACGCAGGTCGGTCTCGGGGTGTAAATGTGCGGTAAACGCAGGTCGGTCTCGGGGTGTAAATGTGTGGTAAACGCAGGTCGGTCTCGGGGTGTAAATGTGCGGTAAACGCAGGTCGGTCTCGGGGTGTAAATGTGTGGTAAACGCAGGTCGGTCTCGGGGTGTAAATGTGCGGTAAACGCAGGTCGGTCTCGG
>JAODJX010000043.1:1627731-1640771 GCA_026776945.1 Isichthys henryi
GGGCAGGAAGAGGACAGCCTTTAGCTAGGACCTCGATGCACACAGTCTCGATGATCCTGCGGGCAGGAAGAGGACAGTCTTTAGCTAGGACCTTGATGCACACGGCCTTAATGATCCTGTGGGTAAGTAGAGGACAGCTGAGGTTCTCATGAAAGTTCTTGCTAAACTGATGGTATTCATCACTGCCTATTGTCCCGACATTGCATACAATGGGAGATTATTAATATTAACAGACAATGACCGCCCCCCTACTCACTTTGTTTTGATATTATTTTTAAATCATCCAAGATGTAGCACTATATGTATGGATGTATGATTTACAATGTGCCAAAGCATCTATCCTTCAAGCCATTAAAGGCCCCCATGTGTTTTCACTCCACAACACTGACGTAATGGTGTTTACACGAAAGGAGACGGTATTGCTAAGCGGCTAACTAATGGTGCTTATTGGCTTCTAAATTGCTTCCTTCTACACAGGGGGTGCTGTAAGTGGTAGAAAGGACCTGGTGAGAAGCTGTGTCAGGACAAATAGACAGAATAATTGAGGAGACAACAGTTAAGGAACTAACAGAGCTTTTCCACTGGCGTACAGGAACTAACCCATACCTGGAGCTGTACCAGGCTAGTTACAGTTCGGTTCCAACTTCAGTTTTCCATTGCAGAAGGGATGGTTCGGTAAAGACATTGCTGGGTTTGGACAGTGACAATGATATTAAACCGAAGAAGCGCTTATACACTTTACACCGTATACATCATGATTTACTGTATGAAGTTATTATTTTTATCGACAGGAATCGCTGTGTTAAGTATCAAATTAAGGAAATTAGCTACCAGAATTAGCATCTGCTTGCGGAAATTTGCATTACCAGTCTGTTCAGCAGTTCTATAGCACTTTAAGTAGGAGGTTGGAAATTTTCAAGCACTGAGTTTTCGGGAATGCATCGTGAAACTACTAATAATGAATAATATATAAAATACATGCTTTTTCCTTCATATAATCCATGCACAGAACACCAGTATCTCCCTGCATTCCGACCAATCAGATGGTGGTGACACAACCAGCTCAGTTTGGTGACACTCCTAGCAGAGCCAAGTTAGGGCAGACACAGCTCACATACATTACAATGACACACTGCTAATTTCCCACTGACCACCAAGTCAGTGTTGGACACCCTAAAAGCAAAGGAGCAGGCAGTGAGGTGGACGGGGATGTGGTCTGATCACCAAAGGCTGCGGGTCCCAAGAGAGGCCCCAGGCATTGGGTACTTACCCCAAATTAAAGCTCAACAGCCAGAAGCTTTAAGGGAAAGGTGTGGAGGGCTCTCCCAGGAAAGATATCAGCTAAGCAGTGTCACATGCGACTCAGGGTGTATGTACTGAGCACTGAGTGGGCCATGTGACCCAGAGATGGCACGGAGTGAGAATCATCTCCTCTCAGAGCCCCAGGAGGCTCTGAACCAGGCCGAGAACGGCAGGGACACCAGACTGCATTAGTGTCTGCGATCTGTCAGAATAAATGAAGTCTGGCTTCCCGGGGAATGACACAGTTTTTAAATTTAAGAAATATTTTAAATGGGGCGCTCATCAAAAGCCCCAAACACTTCCCAGAAGGCCCTTGGGCAGTCTGGGCTTTTCCTGCCTCATCACCCCTCAACAGCTGGTGCCCCTCCCCCTCCTCTTTTGTGCTGTGATTGGCCCGAAAGTATGAAATATTAAGCTCAACTTGGCACCATTGTGGGGGGTGGGGGGGCTCTTTTTATAGGAAAAGACAGAGTCGCAAAGAGATTCAGACGAACTGGCTGAAGACGTAGTGGTGAAGACCATCTCCACAAATGGCAGCTGATGCACTGGGGATTAGGGTCTCTGATGGCAGAGAAACCAGCTGCAGCCACCAGCCAGATCTGTGCAGATAAAAAGACCTACCGACGTGAAATTGACGCCTCCACATTTACAATTTCTGTTTAAAAGGAAGGAGAAAGGGTTCTGCCTTGTGTTCTCAGGCAAGGGGAGCTATGAGAAGATGGAGGGATGGCTGCTGAACCTCTGTATGCTGCGAAAAGCCAGGCTTTAGATGTATGTTCACTGTAGAGATTCTTGTTTTCAACTGCCAGCTCAGCCCAGCACTGGATAAGTGACCATGGAAGATGGGTGGATGTTTTTAATTGTCACGGCTGCTGCAGAAACTGCTTTTACTGCACAGTTAAATATTAAAAGAATGGTTTATCACAACAGGGCGTAATGGGGCCGAAGTATTACATAGCACACATGTAATGGATAATCCGCAGTTAATCTGCTGTACTCCTGGCCGTTGTAAAGCATTCACTCAAGCAATCGACAGGAAAGTGATTTTAGCGGACGCCAAATGAGTTTCAATCCGACCACCGCTGATTGAATATTGACAGTGCTTTGTCTGGATCGTTGGTGACTGGTGCCACGAAAGGCATCTGCACAGGATTTTTTCCTGGATGAATAGATAAACCTCTGGCAATAAAAAAGCACAATAATGTAGTGATACATAACACTTTAGAAAATGACTCTTTTCCAGGCTGAAAGGCCGGCTCTCCTTGGTTTCACCACCGTGGACACGGCATATAACTTTTCCCCCGGCACACGCTCACATCATGCCTGCGTGATGCATTAGTCTGGACAGAAGCATCTCCATCCCGAGACTCTGGGGGCTGAGGCCCTGAATGCATCCCAACGAGCCCCCAGTGATTTAGCTCTCAGATGTTTTAAGCAGCATGCTCTCAGTTTAAGAGCCCTCAGACTGATTAGAGCTCGGGGCTAAGCCTCGGATGTCTCAGGAGCCTAGCAACACTCCTGGGTCTGACCGGTCTGCAGGACCCGTATTCCAGCTCCTCAGCCCCCTGTTGCTCTGTGTTCACTTCAGCAGTGTGGCTACACTTGATAAATAATGTTATAAAAATACATCATGCATGTATCACGTAGCATATCCCCCTACCTCGGGGCCTTTCCGTCTCTCCTTCCATGATGGATAGACATTGCGCCCAGCGCCGTCGCCCACACTTTCTGCAGTAATTAATTAATTCACTGCCAGGCAGCCAGAGCTAGCCGCTGTTTGACGGTGGTTTTAATATTTCTCTTGTAATTCGGCTTTCAATAAATAAATAGCAAGAATTATAGACCCTGGTATTACCACTATGCGCAATCCAAAACGATCACGATGCGTCTGTTAATTGTACTTTATAATTAGTTAGGGGCCTTTCGGGACGGAAACCTCCATCCGTTTCTTATTGATTTCTATTACATTTTGAGCCGTGGAAGTACTGTGTGCTTTGCTATGCTGAAAAATAAAGCAAACAGGTGAAAATTTCGACACAAAACAAGACAACAGCATGACTGACAAATCGCACATATTTTAAAAGATATAATGTACAACATGCAGAGTAAGTGTGTGTGTGGCACCTGGATTTTAAAGAACATAGCAATGGGAAATAAATTAGATTTTAAAGCATAATCAAACCCGTTAATTCAACTCAGTGTTTGAATGGGTGGTACCGCATCCATCGTAAATAAAGAAAAACATAATTCATGATATACGTGTAGTATCTGCAATGTACAGAACAGCGTGATCAGGCTCTCAGACAGCCGGAGTCGGGCGTGCGGCTACCTGTGCTCTGCCACGCTGCCGTTCTTGGCACTGTCCCTGTCGGGCAGGGTGCTGGCACACAGTATGAACATGGACAAGATCACAAAGATCACGGAGACCGAGGCGAGGATCTGAGCAGCCACGGAGGACGTGGGCTCCTCGAAAGTCCTCCTCATCCTCTCCAGCCACCTGGCGCTCCCTCCCACGGTCTCCAGGTCCTCCTCGGGCTTGATGTCCTCCTCCGAGAAGTAGGTGAAGGAGTCCGACATCCTGTCATCCAGCCGCCGCTGGCAGCAGTACTCCAGGTGGGAGCTCTCCAGCCCCCAGTAGACCATCTCGTTGTAGAAGGAGAGCTCGCACATCCGCGGGACGAAGCGCAGCTTGCCGGACTTCACGTAGAGCATAATGAAGACGAACGCCTCCGAGTGCCGGTCAAAGAAGAACTCGTTGCTCTCCCGGTCGTAGTCGTCGCAGACCTCCAGCACCTCTTTCTCGGAGGCGCAGCTGTGCAGGCGGCTCACTCGTCGGAGGGGAAAGTCCTTTATGACGTCCCTGGGGAATGCGTACTTGGTGCCGCCGACGTTCAAGATGCAAATGCTCTTTCCAAACTTCATCTTGCAGCAGTCACTCTCCAACGGTTCCGCTGCTCTGCTTTTCTATTCCTGGGGGAGGGCAGGGGGGTTTTCCAGTAAGTAAGTCAGCGCAAGCATCGTATCGTCCAAGTGCAGTTTCAGGCGATGGTGCGGATTTCAAGTGGAGACGGGACTGAAAAGTAATTCATCTTTTGCTTCTCTTGCACATACAGGCTGAACAGCAGGCGTGTCTGCGCCGGGGCTGAGGACTTACTGGTGGCTCCGCTCCGCCGCCCAGCCGCCTCGCCGCCCGGGGAGGGCAGTCCCAGCCGTGATGTCACCGACAAGCACGCCCTCTGACTCCGGGAGACCCGCTTACAACAGCTGACTTTATTTCATTATTTATTTTCTCTAAATCTAGTAGTTTGTATCGTAATATTATTACGATATTATTAAACTTTGTTTTACGGGGTATTATTTTTGTCTATTGTTTAACTACTCTTTAACTACTATTGTTCCTAAACTATAGATTTTATAGGCAAGTGTTATAAATTCTACGTTTTAACAGAGTAGATAACAAAGACGCAGCCTGTGGGCAGTGTCTGTCATGAATGTGTGTGGCGTTGGTCAGGAATCACACACACTTGCTATTGCTTTATTGCACCAGTGCTTTGGTAGGACGCCTTTTATTTGTACCTCAACAAGCCTGCAGTAATAAGGGATCTACTGTTAATGCACCAGCAGGCATCTACCTCAGTCCAACAATTGCAGGCATGGGAGCAGGAACTTTCTGAGCCCGTGTGGGGCTGCCTCAGATAGGCAAGCTCTACACTCAGGGATGCTATAGGGCCGGTCTCACACTTTGTACAGGTTTGTGATGCTGTTGACACAATATGACATGCAGAGCATCAAAAATGCTGGTCTTCACTAGAGGAGAGAGGTAAGGGGCATGCACTGATTACAGCATGTTGCCACACCCACCACACTACAAAACACCTCAGGCATGTGGTGGGTGACACCTGAGCACCAAACCAGTCCAAATGGACCAGTGTGCCAATCCTGCCACCGACCACGAAGTTATTCCCTGTAAATTGGAGGACCTCCTTATAGGGCTGGATGAAGATTAACATCATACCCAGGATGAAGCAATTGCAGGTTAAGGGTCTCGCTCAAGGGCCCAGCAGAGTAGAATCACCCGGGGCATTCAGAGGCAGCACTCCTTCCCTATCTTTGCTAGATGTTCCAGCCGTATGGCCATATTACCAGACAGAATTTCACTGAACATGTGTCCTTAAAGCCCTGTTAACACTACAGCCCTTTCATCGTGCAAGAGGCGCTTTTTGAATTTGGGAGAATGAGAGGATCGGAGCCTGGATAAGCAGCGGGAAATGGGTGGGTGGGTGGATGGATGGATGGATGGATGTAAGGAGATCAGATTTCAGAGCTCTGCAGCTGGAAATGTTTGGAGCCAATGCCAGCACAAAATCCCAGATATTACAGATGTGTGTTTGTGCAGAAAATAATTAAATACAGCATCTTGTTCGCTTTTATGCCAATTGAAACGGCTACTTGACCACCTCTAACTTCAGCCAGCGGCAGTATTACGTAGTTGCAGCTCACCCTCAGGTTAGCCCTGGGTCACCTGCTAAAGTTAGTCCTACTAGGATAACCAGACAGCGGGGCAAAGGAGCAACAGCTTCCTGTCCGGCTTTTATACGGGATGCATGTGTCTGTTCGCAGCGCCTCCCTCCCGGGTCCCCTCCCCTTCCCTCCACCCCCCCCCACCAGGAAGCGGATACCGGCTGATCGCAGCCTCTCGGCGTCTAGCTCGCTGCATTGTACCGTGAAAGCTGGGAGGGGGGATCCTGAAGCACAGCCCGGTTCTCCCCCTCCGCGAAAACGCACACCTTATAAAATATTCGCGTGTTTTAAGCGATTTCTCCGATAAGCTCTGCTTATCGCGCTATTTATTTATGAACGTCTCTTTTTAACACTACAGGAGGGCAGAAATGGCGGCCAACATGTACCGGGTCGGAGGTATGTCGGCCCCGATGTGGGGATTTCGGGACCGCTTTTAACGTGCGCCGGCGCGATTGGGGCCCCGGCCGGCTTTCGGCGGGTGCGCCGGTCGGGAGTGGCGGAGGGGGAAGAGAGCCCCTGGCCCGGCGTGGGCTGTGGCTTTGCGGTGGCGGGGCGCTTCGGGCCTGGGCACGGTGCTGCCCTGGCCGCCGCTCGCCGAGCTCTCCGCCGCAGCCCTTCGCTGATCGCGTCCTCCGACGCCTCTTTGTATCCCGGCGCTTTTGTGCGCAGATCCGCGGCGCTGCGGCCGAGGCGCCTGCTAATCGTGGGCGTCCCGGACGGTCCGTGTACCGACACCTGAAGAGATAGGGCCACGTTTCCCCTGTGCGGCGGTAACGGCCTGCAGGCAGCATTAAAGCGGCTCCCGTGAGGCAGAAGCACCGCAGATAGCCGGGAGAGTTTGGGATAAAGTCCCGCAGATGGAGGGACGGCAGGCTTTAATGCTTTAGAGGTACCGGGCTTTGTGATCCGTAGGGGCTGGAGCTGTTAACGTTGGATATGAATATGTTTGTAAATATATTTATTCGCCTGAGTGTCAGGCTTAATCCCGCTGATCCGTGACCCCCCCCCCCGCCCCGTTTGTTTTTTTTAAAAAAAACATAAGTAGTGACGCCAGGGGTTACTGTATCACTGCAGAGTGATATATCATGATACTGTATCACTGCAGAGTGATATATCATGATACTGTATCACTGCAGAGTGACGTATCATGATACTGTACCATTGCAGGGTTATGTATCACGATACTGTATCACTGCAGGGTTATGTATCACGATACTGTATCACTGCAGGGTAATGCATTGGGGTACTTTACCATTGCAGGGTGATGCATCGTGGTGCTGTACCATTGCAGGGTGATGTCGGCTGGTATGACGCGTGGCAGGCTTTGGTTATGGTTAAGACCATGTGGGTTTGGGTTGGCGTAGCCCTGCTGGACGTGCAGTCTGCCCCCCGGCCCCAGAGTGGCTCCCGCACACGAATGGGCCGTTTGTGCTCCGGCCTCCGTCAGCATTCGGGTCGTCCCGCCGAGCTCCTGCGACAGCCTGGCCTTTAGCTCGCCGGTGATGCTCAGCGAGCCTGAGGTGCTCAAGAATGCTGTTTGGCTAAGTACAGAAATAAATGGACCCATTTTGTGTGAATTCATGTAAGAGCGTGATTGTTGGAAGGCAGCTGAGGCAGGACACCTGTGCCTGTCATGGACACACCACTGCCTCATGAGTAAATGCCGCTGTGACCCTCTCGTCATTTTCTTTGCTGTCATTTTCGAAGTAACGCCGTGTATCTTTATTGCTGTTGTACTTGCGAATCCTCCTTTCCCTTAGGCTGGCTTCGGTGGTCTTTCTCAAGGCCCTGTTTTTCTCTCCTTGCAGATTACGTCTTCTTCGAGAATTCCTCCAGTAACCCATACCTGATCCGGCGCATAGAGGAGCTGAATAAGGTATACAAAAATATATCGGTTATTGGTATCGGCAAATGCCACGTGGGTGCACAGCTACTGTCAGGGTGCCTGGCTTCATGTGCTCCTTGTGACAATGCTAAACTAACTTCGCATTTTGAAGAGTCCTGGCTCTGCAAACAAAGGCCGGTGGTCTGTTGACTGTGGTCCTGTGACGGATATGATCTGTAACTCGCCGCTGACGGCTTCGCAGCTGGAGACTCTGAGCTGCTTTTTTTAGGGGGGGTGGGATGAGGCCAGGGAGCGGTGCAGTTATGCTCCCCAGGGTCCGCATCCACGCGGTAACCTGATACGTAGACAGGTGTTGGGTGGTTGCCTCGCCCGCGGTCGCCATGGCTGCGGGCCCGTGAGACCACGCCTAAGCATCGTGCTGCCTTTTCCCAGTGAGCTCAGTTTGCAGGTCTGACCTGTACATTCAGTCAGTCTTACTGTGGGCTCTGACCCTGTCCTGTGTTCTGATTGGAGCAGCCTGGGTCACGTGCTGCATGCGCAGGTTACCTGCGAGTCGTGGCTTCACATCTGCTGGTTTCTGTGAGCTGGATGAAAGCTGATAAGCATTTCAGGGTGACGCCCTGCTGGCTGCTTCGGATGCTCAGCCGGATGGATCGTTTTAGTGCTTTTATCGAGGGTTTTATTCCCCCCCCCCACAGCATGAAGACCGGGAACTGAAACTGGTTCCTGCAGGAATGTCTGAGCACTGTGATGTCTCTGAATGTCGCTGCCCTCAGACGGGATTGCTAATCACAAACTCTCTTTGGGAGAGTGTTTTGGGTTCTGGCTGTGACCCGTGTGCTTTGTTTTAGACGGCCAGTGGGAACGTCGAGGCGAAGGTGGTCTGCTTCTACAGGCGGAGGGACATCTCACACAGCCTGATCCAGCTGGCAGACAAGCACGCAAGTGGGTGGTGTGTGTGTGTTTAGGGTTGGGGGGGGGGGTGTGTCCCCCACCTGTCTGACCTGCGCATTCCCTGTCCAGAGGACCTGGAGGAGGAGAAGGCGAGCTCGAGTGACCCGGAGCTCAATGACAAGCAGAAGCACCAGCTACGTCACCGCGAGCTCTTCCTGTCACGACAGTACGAGTCGCTACCAGCGACTCACATCAGGTGCACACAAATGCATGTGTACACATACGCGCTAGGGGTGGTTGTGGCCCCTGATCATGTGATCCCAACCCACCTCCTTCCCTCCCTTCTGCAGGGGGAAGTGCAGTGTGGCTCTCCTGAACGAGACTGAGTCTGTGCTCTCCTACCTGGACAGGGAGGTGCGTCGACCGAGTGGATTGTAGTTCTAGGCTGACTAATGGCAGTGCAGTGTTTTGATGTGACACGCCTCCTCCCTCCCCAACAGGACTCATTCTTCTACTCACTGGTGTACGACCCTACGCAGAAGACCCTGCTGGCTGACAAGGGTGAGATCCGTGTAGGGCCTCGCTTCCAGGCCGACGTGCCCGACATGTTGCAGGACGGTGAGTGTGTACGTGGGTGCCCCCCCCATAGAGGAGACTGGCTCCTTCTCTCTCTCCATGCTCTTGCTCCTCCTCCACACTCACCACCTCACCTCTCGTTTCCTGATGACTCTACTCTTCCTTTGACTGTCGAAGTCTTGGAGCCCATAGCTGGGGTGGAGGACCTCCACATGTTAGCCAGTCAGCATGGTCAGTCACATCAACGGCTGTACTGGAAGTTTGGGGGAGTCCCGGCAACTGTGGGCAAGTCCTGCGTGGTTGCCCGGAGACAGTCTCCGCGGTGATAAAGATGAAATGGCGTGATTAGCTGTGCTCCACATCGCCGTGATTTTCCTGCCAGTTTCACGGTGCGACTGCGTCCTCATCCATCTGTCACATCTGCCGCCACAAACTGTGAATAATCAATGACCCCCATCCCATCCCCCCCATCAGTGGTGCTGAGGCCTCTTGGGGCTTTGTCCTCTCTTACCCTCCTGGTTTGTGCCATAACACAGACCAGAATTTCCCGAGAGTTCATCAGTGATGCAGTTTATTGTTTTTTACGAGGATGTATGACTGCCCCCCCACAACGCTCCTTTTATGGTATTGCCCAGAGTTTTCCACTTCTGCTGTGGAAAAATGGTCTGCTCCAGCAGTAATGGTTGCATGTGGTGGTGAAGTGGTCTACTCACTCCCCCCCATCCTCCTGTTCCCGGCAGGCGAACCAGACGACCGGGATCAGTCCAAGCTGGAGGTGAAAATGTGGGACCCCCAGTGCCCTCTGACGAACAAGCAGATCGACCAGTTCCTGGTTGTTGCTCGGTATGGCTGATACTTACTTGTGCTCCATACCTGACATGCAAAGTCGATTAATTTCTGAAGTGGTGCATCTATCCCTGGGGGCCGGGCTTGGCTCTGTGACGGAGGCAGGGGTTTCTCCTTTCAGTTTAAACATGCCTGCTGACAATTGTAGTGATGATTATGATGATGATGAATATGATTGTGGTGATGGTGAAGTTGGTTGTGATGGCTGTGACGATGATGATGAAAGCTGACTGGATTTGATGATGACGACGATGACAGTGATGATTATTAAGGTGGTTGTGATGATGATTGTGATGATGACAGCGCTTATGACTGATGATGAAGGTGGTTGTAATGGCTGTGATGGTTCTGATGACGACTGATGATGAAAGCTGTGATGACAGCTGGTGATGGTGACTACTGGTTGTGATGATGGTGAGGAAGGTGGTTGTAATGACTGAGAACTGACGATGGTGATGGTGGTGATGACTGATGACGATGGTAATGACAGTGGTGGTGATGACTGACGACAGTGGTGGTGGTGATGACTGTAATGGTGATGACGACTGAGGACAGTGGTGGTGATGACGACTGTGATGACGGTGATGGTCGTGATGGCCTAGGCAGGCTGACCGTCTGACTCCTTTGGGGCATCAAGTGACCCTCCCATCCTGTCCTTCCTCCACAGTGCGGTGGGCACCTTCGCCCGAGCCCTGGACTGCAGCAGCTCTGTCCGGCAGCCCAGCTTACACATGAGTGCTGCTGCCGCCTCCCGCGACATCACCCTGGTGAGCCCGCCCTCCCATTTCTGGTTGGTTTCCCTTGGGCTAGGCAAGCCATTTGTGACGCGTGCTGCCTCTTCATGTCTCTTGGCACAGTTCCACGCCATGGACACGCTGCACCGGCACGGCTACAGCCTGTCTGGGGCCATCAGCGTGTTGGTGCCGCAGGGCGGCCCTGTGCTCTGCCGCGATGAGATGGAGGAATGGAGCGCTTCGGAGGCCGGCCTCTTCGAGGAGGCGCTTGAGAAGTACGGCAAGGACTTCAGTGACATCCGACAGGACTTTGTGAGTCGGGGCTCCGGGGTGGACTCGCCACGATGTTGCTAGGATACGAATAGGTTCTAAGGTCTTGGCGACTGATCTGGCTTGAGTGTGCTCTCTGTACCGCGAGTGTGCTGCGTATGTGGGGGCTCTGTAGTGGGGCCCCCTGCTCGCCGGCCCACGAGTCACCGCCCTGCCCTCTCACTGCAGCTCCCCTGGAAGTCACTGACCAGCATCATCGAGTATTACTACATGTGGAAGACGACGGACCGATACGTGCAGCAGGTGAGGGCCAGACACCGGGGAGGGTGGACAGGGTTGGATAGGGGGGTCACGTCATGTCAAGGCTGGACACCACAGGACACTGCTTTAGATGCACCTATAGAGGGTGCTGTTGGGTTGGATGGGCAGCTAGTGAAATGATTAATGCTGTTCTATGTTCATTAGAAACGGCTGAAGGCAGCAGAAGCCGAGAGCAAACTGAAGCAAGTGTACATCCCTACCTAGTAAGTGTGCCTGCTTGTCCCTCCCTGTCTGTCTCTGCCTGTGTCCTTGTTGGTGTCTTTCTCTCTGTACCTGTCTCTCTGCCTATCTGTCTGCCTCTGTCTGCCTGTTTCGTTCTCTCTGTGCCTGACTCTCTGCTTGCCGTCCTCTGCCTGCCTGTCTGCCTCTCTGCCTGTCTGTGTGTTTGTCTGTCTATTTGTTTGTGCGTTGTTGTCCTGAATGTTTGCCGGGTGGTTAATATTCTCGCCTTGGATGAGTCACGGGTGACACAAGTGTTGTTACTGCCCCGCTGGGCCCTCAGTATGTACAGTATTTCCATTCTTGTTATGTAGAAAACACAAAACGGCCATGATTACGATTAGCCAGGCCAGAAACTATGTGAAAGTCAGTTGCCTGTTACAAAAAATGGTGCGTGTTTGCACTACCTTCTCTGGAACTCATTCTTTTCGTGAGATTTTTTCCATGTGGCCATTAAAAGCATTGAACCCCACCCCCCCTCTCAGCAAGACTCTAAATAATCTGAACTTCCCAAATTACATGTCTTGTCCTGCTGAGTTAGAGGGTCTGTCCTCTGGATGTGGTGGAGGTTGTGATGTCATTGATGTGGAAGTCAAAGGACTGTGAAATCGACAGGTTATTTGTTATTTAAAGCCGTGTGTCTCTGTGTCTGTGTACAGCTCTGAGAACTTGCCCTGTAGCTGCTCTTCAGCCCGATCTCCTTCTGTGGCTCTCCCTGTGCTGCCCTCCCACTTTCTGCCCTGTAGCAACAAGCCCAACCCCAACCAGATCTCCGTCAGTAACGGCAAGATGAGCGCAGTGAACGGCGCTGCTGCACTGCCGGGACACCAGGCGACCAGCGGAGGGCGAGCTTGCGAGAGCTGCTACTGTGAGTAAGCTGAGAAGCAGGAAGTCGCACTGGAAGTGAGGCGAACTGTGTTCAGTGGCCCTTAGTCTGGGCTGCTATGGTACAGCCCTGAGGATTCCTGTCCTGTCGGTGTCTTTAGTGCACTGGATGGACCTAGGAAGCACTCAGACCTGCTTTATGTCTGGTTTGTGAGTGATGGTGCTGGTAGTCACCACTAGTTTGTCAATCTAGCTAATCGTTGTTCTGTACCACTGGGTGGCGCTATGGAGCTCAGTGTATGAAGGGGGCTTGCCTTATAATCCGTGCCTTCCCAGGGCTTGTGGTGTTGCCCGGCCACCTGTCTTCAGTGAATCCACCCGGCAGCTTGACTTCAGCTTCAGGTTGCTGGGGGGGTGTCGGCCATCTTGTCTTAATAAGCTTGTTATAACAGCCACGTGTGGCGTCTGCTTTCTGGTAATGGAATGGAAACATTGCGAATGATGTCTGTTCTTAACATTGAAATCACTGGTCTGATCACTGGCCGCTTCCAGGGCTTCCGGCATGTTCCTCTCAAACCATTCTCCTGTCATGGAATCTATTTTGAGTCACATGATCTGGCAGCTCACTCCTTCTCACTGGCTTCGGTTGCTCACTGGGGGGGTGTATCTCGTCTTGACTGCTGGCT
>JAODJX010000043.1:1640912-1652845 GCA_026776945.1 Isichthys henryi
TGACATCAGGTGCGTTTTTGCCATATTAAAACACAACTTAGTTTGTTCCACCATTTACTTTATTATGACAAGCTCTATTGATTTCAGCCCCACCGCAGAGCTGCACCTCCACGCCAGCGGGGCTCTAGCCAGGATGAAATGTGATGTGGGGTTTGGAGTGTGTGAATGCCCCGGGCGGTGCTGTGATCCTGCTGCTGCATCACTGCGGCCCCCCCCCCCAGCTCCTTCTGCTCGCCTCGGTCGGGTCCTGCTTCAGAATGTGCCTGTCGCATTCTCAGCCTGTAATCAGGGGTTCTGGCCAGTGCCTGTGCCCCACGGGAGTCGTGCTCGCTGTGTGTGTGGCCTGGGCTCCAGGCTGCCGTTCCTGCACCCTCTCGCTCTTCCCATTCGACCGAAGGGGCTGCACTGTACAGGGACAAAGGAGGCTTACTTTGCAGTCTTCTGGTGCCTAATATATGTGGCAGCAAGCTCTCACGAAGTGATCGATCCCCATACCTCCGGGGAAGGCACCTGTCCTCACTCTCGCCGCGTGACGCGCCTCTTCCGCTCCCTGTGCCCGCCCGTGTGCTGATGCCCGACCTCAATCTGTGCCCGCAGGAGCCCCGGTCCCGCGCTCACGGCCCCCGCCAGTCGGCTCACCTGGCCCCCATGCGCAACACGGGCAGCCCCAAGTCCTCGGTGAAGACCAAGCAGGCCTTCCTGCTGCAGGCCACACGGCTCACCAAGCTGGCGCGTCACATGTGCCGTGACATCATCAGGCTGCGCCGGGCCGCACGCCGCCCCTTTGTGCCCATTAACTGTGGCGCCATAAAGGCGGAGTGTAAGAGCTCTTTAAATTCCTAACCCCCCCATCTCGCTGCCATTCCCTCCCACGTGTCTCATGTTTTTTATTGCTGTTATTATTATTATTATTATTATTATTATTATGTTTTTGGTTTTTGTATTTTTTTTCCTCACCCTCCCCAACTCCAATAAAGAATGCCTGCCCCGTGTTATCTTTGTGTTCATTGTACCCTCTTCCCCCCCCCACCATATTTCACCTCAGAGGATTTATGCATGACACCCTTTATGTTTGGGCTCAGCTTTGGGTTCGCAGGCGGCGGGGCACCACTGCACCACTGCACCACTGCATAGCGTACACCAGGTGGCATTGTTTATTTTTGCCAATAATCTGCCCTTGGTAATGACATGGGGGGGGGCGGGGGGTGTGGCGCCTATGTTTTTTAGATCAATTTGTACATAAGTAGAATGATGTATTTTATCTACACTAATCTGTATTTTGTGAACTGCACTGGATTCAGACGCAGTGACATCCCCGCCTGCAATAGTAACGCGTCTGTTCTCTGCCTTGCCTTAACCTGTGAGTGAGGTGTATGCTGGGGTGTGTGTGTGTGCTTGTGCATGTCGCCTGTCGGTCTAGGGGTGTGTGTGTGTGTGTGTGTGTATGCGTGCAGTCATGCACATGGGTGTCACTTGTCTTTCTGGGTGTGTGTGTGTGTGTAATCGCACTTACTAGCGCTTTGCTCTTGAACCCGTCTGGCTGGAATGCTGTAATGAAGTGTGAGGCTGCCTGCTGTCACGCTGAACGCGCGGCTCTGAGTCACGCGCACAGGCAGTAGTGTGATGGTGAGGCCTTCGTCATTTAGGTTAGTAGCTGGCTTTAGTCTCAGCTCTAAGTCACTCCATAAGAAGCTGAAGGAGATGGGCTCCTCCACATAGGAAAATGAAGCCTGGAACCTTCTTGGAGGACGGGCCTGTCCGCCATGCTGTGGTTAAATGTATTAGCAGTTGGCTTCCCCCAGGCAGGATCCGCCCATCGACGGCCTGGCTTTTCTCCCCCAGCCGTGCTTCCTGTCCGCCGTCCCCTGATCCACCAGCTTCTCAATGAAAACTCTACACTGTGATTGCTGAGCCAGACGCCCCCTGACAGCAGGACAGGACACGTTCCATGGCCTCAGGGCCCCGATCTGTGACGGGGTTTTGCCTTGTGATGTCAGAGGGGTGGGGGTGTTCCCAGTGCCATTCTGGAACCTCATGTGGTTTTGAGGTTCTATGGTATCCATGTGACAGGACCATCCATTCATCTCCATCCCCACTTCCAGCTCCCCCCTTTTTCACTCCTCGCTGACATTCTGCCTTAAATGTGTGTGTGACCCCGCCCACCTTTGCCCGGTTGCCAGGAGGTGGTGCCCTCCTGACTGCCCGCCCCCTTTGTGTGACCCTCCTCTGGGCAAAAGAACCCCAAGATCAATAAAAGCACAGCTGAAAGTCTCCTTCCTTGTCGTCCTTGTCATTTCCTGTCCTTCGTGTGTCTTTCAGTCATGGTTCATGTTCCTCACCCTGGAGGCGGTGCTTATGGGCTCCGCCCCCACTACGGCTGGGGCTCCACCCTCTCATGCTGCCATTGCGTGGCGTCTCACTCGAACCTCCATCCTTCCTGCTCACAGACATTGGGGTCTCCCTGTGTACATGGCGTCGTCATCCAGAGCTGAGTCTGCTCTGCTCCCCAACGTGAAATCTGACCTCTTCCTATGTTTTGTCCTCCCTCCACTTTATCCATGGCAGCTTCAGTACCCCTTGCCCCCCCAGTCCAGGCTGCCTGCCCACTTAGACTAGTGTGCTGATGGCGATTCACTAGAATGGGCGGAGCCAAGTCCTCTGCTTTAGCGATGAGCCAAAATCCTGCTTTTTCAAAAATGCACATGCTGCTTTGGACCGAAGCATCGGCTGCATAAATCAAAGGTAAATGAAGCTCGGGATCATGCCCCTGTAACATATTTATGTACTAATCAGTCTCCTATCCTGCGGTGTGAAGCCAGCAGGCGTGTTATAGACGGCATATCTGCTCCGTGGAAGGGGGGGCACAGTAAAATCCAAGGGAGTGTCTTGCGTGTCTCTGTCCCACTGGGCAGCTTTGGGCTCATCATCTATCCATCACCTCGATCTGACCCCCTATACACCCCCCCACCCATATAGAGCCGCACCATTCCTGGATTTTTGCCTTTCGGCTGGGCAGGGGCTCGCCGCTGCTGCTGAGAGGGTCCCTCTGAGATGTGGCTGCGGGCTGCTAATGCACCACCGGCGGGCCGGAGGCACGTGATCGGGCCACATGGGGGCGCTGGTGAACTCAGCGGCTTGGGAATTCAGGTCCACAGAGATGGGTCGGGCCTCGGGAAGCAGTCGACGTCTGATGGCTCTGGTTGACAGGCGCGTGCTCGCTGGCGCCCCCTGACACTGTGGCTCTGCCTTGCAGACATGTCGCGAGCCTCTGAGGGACTGGGGGCGCCGCCAGCGCAGCTGCGGAGCGTGCAGAGGAGCAGCCTCAGCAGTGTGCTGCGCTTCCTGGGTGAGTCGCATGTGCACACGCCCCCCCCACGCTGCCCTGCGACCTCCACAGAAGGTCACTCCTTTCTGAAGATGCGTGTCTCTGTCACACTTAGGAGCTCTGGGCTCGTCATCTATCATCACCTCGATTCATGACCCCCCCCCCCCTCCCTATAGACTGTACCCCCAGCATGCATCATAAACGCACCAACTGGACTTGCTGTCTGTTTCAGAGTCCCGCCCTGCCCCCAACATGACCCGGGCTCCCCGCACTCCAGGCCTCCAGGTCCCGCCCCCCCGGCGTCTGCTCTCCTCACTGCCTAGCCATGGGCCGCTAGGCATGCTGGGAAAGCGTGGATACCACCACCATAGCAGGCTGGAGAGCAGTGCAGAGAGGAGGGCAGCTGCGGGCCAAGGTAAGTCCCCATGCAAATAAACACGCCGCGTGGCCACGCTGTTCCTGCCCTGGTGGTACCTCAGCACATCCCATAATGCACCGGGAGTCTCAGGCTCACCCGACCTCCTGCTTTTTTGCAGAGAACTCGAGTCACACAGTGGGAAGCCTGTTGGTGAGTTTCTCCAGTTGCCGTCTGTGACAGAATCACCCCCCTGTTGAGGGTGACGGGGGAGGGGTTGTGGAGAGATGTATCTTTCAGGAGACTCACCCCCCCCTCCCCCCCCGCCCCCAGCACAACGGAAGCAGCAGCGGCAACGTGTTGCGTAAGCGTCGGCCCAACTGGATCGACGCCCCTGACGACAGCTTCTTCCTCGTGTCCTGGGAGACCAGGTAGAGCCACTCAGTCTCCAAGGAGACTGGTAACTGACATGATCTGCGACCTGCACAACTGCGAAACATTCAGTGCTGGGTCTAAGGTTGTTGCAGTGCATTGTGGGTACCAAGCAGCTGAGAATCGACGCGCTTTGATTGGCACCCGTGGTGATAATTAGTTTAAGTAGCACAAAAGGGCTAATTAAATCTTGCACAAAGTTATGTGTTACTCTCTTAATTAGTGGTGACAGCTTTTAATGGTGGAAGCGGAGCAGAGATATCTGAGTCGATTGGCCACGCTGAAGAAAACTGAGATGTTCGTGTGCGTCACTCTCCAGTGGCCAGGAAGAAGAAGGAATTACAGCCCCTAAGTTTAGCCTGTGCAGCTGCACGCTGTGTCCTGCGTATCCAGTCTGACAAACGCTAATTCAGCATTGCTGACACCGAGTCTTTCACATGAAAAGCAGTGATTACATTTTGGTGGGATTCTCTTTGCCTGCTGGAATCAGAGGACCTGGTGTAACTTTGAAGTTACTACAGACCAAATCGGCAGTTGAATTGTAGGGAGATCTTCACAAATAAATTGCACATATAGGTACTGGCATGTGCCCAGTGACAGTATGTAAAAAATCCATTTACCCATCCATCCGTCCATCCATCCATCCATCCATCCATCCTTCCTTTCGTCCTGGTCAGAGTCACATCCTGGACAAGATGCCTGTCCATCAGAGGACACATACATATACACAATCACACACTCACGCACCTCAGGGGCGAATCAGAGACACCAGCCAGCCTGACTGCATGTCTTTGGACTGTAGGAGGAAGCTGGAGAAGCCAGTGGAGGACCCCCTGCACAGTGAGATCATGCAGTACGGACAGTAATGCTGAATACTGTATAATGCAGTTTACATGATACATCTTCCTGGATAGAAGCTGTATCTATATGTCTGTTCATCATTGTTGCAAGTTCAGCATCCAGGCAGAGCTGTCTGTAGCTTAGCAACAATACAATTAAACATCTGTGAATATATCCATGCTTATAATAAAGATTCAAATGACCATAATCTATCCACCTGCCTCATTCCACATTGGAGACCTGCTGAAATCCAAACGATTGACATACATTATCTGAGTTAGACCTGCACTGTAATCTTGACCTTCTGTACTGATTTATTTTGCATCTTGAAGACGTGCTTCCAGTCAAATCTTCCCCTGGAGAACATATGCAAACAGAAATGGGTCATCAGCCCCATCCCCCACCAAGGGAAGCTAGGTATCCTTGGAAACCACTGCTAATTATGGACTTTTAGAGGTATAACCCAGAGATATTTGACTTGATATATTCTTTTACATGCTGCAGCCCATATCCGGAGCCTGTCTGCTAATGGTCTCAAGGGGCTTCATCAGCCTCCATGTTCAAACCGACACTTTTCCGCTGGGCTTCTCAGAGGCCACCGGCCCATTTGTACCTCCATTCCCATCTGCATCATGAACATTTCAGATATGGCACTCGCTGCGACTAATCTGATCGGGTCTGTGATCAAGTCTAAAGTGATCAGGTCTAAATTTAAAGTCCACTGGGCATTACCTGGAGCCATAGAAAGCTGGAGCTACAGACCCCTAGAGGCCGAAGCCTGCCAGTGCAGCTCTGCTGTTTTTACCATGCAGACCCCACAGGATGGTGCTTCACCCCCATCTCTCCCTCCGTCTTTCTATCTGACCCCTGTATCTTTCACCCACCCTATCTTCATGTCATTGTGTCTATCCCCCCCGCACCCCAGGGATTTGTCTACCCCCCCCCTGCCATTATTAATGCTGCTTTAGGATGAGCCTTGGCATCCGGGCTCCACCAGCACAGATATTGCACTAAATATAGAGCAGCCATCTGAAGGATGTGAGGAGAAGATGGGACGATCGGTCTAGTCAGGAGTTGGGAGGAGCTCATTTTACATCGGTGTATGTGCCTCTGGGGGGCTATTTTCTCTGCGTGTATGGGTCACCCTCGAGGAAGCTCCCTCCCCCTGAACAGCCAACTCGTCCCACCCCCCAGAGCTTGGTCTTCTGCTTCATTTCAGTGCTCTCTCTCCCGCCTCACAGGAAGGCCCGGAAGCTGCTCTCTCGCTCCCAGCTAAGACGTGCCTGCAGGCAGCCGTGTGAGCAGATCTCCCTGCGAAGGGTCCCCTCTGCTCCCCACCAGCCCCCCCCACACCTCAGCCTGAGGAACCGGGGCCCCATCGTCATTCATGACTGACCCTCCCCTACCCCCCTGGCCCTGTGCACCGGCGACGGAACCTGATGACCACCCCCAACGATGTCTCGCACCCATGATGTCGTCGGTGCAAAAGCAAACCGCGCACTCCGCAGTCCCCAGCAAGACGGTATCAGACAAACAGCGCCATCTGGTGTTGGAGGGCAGGCATGACAGCTCTGAGGTGCCCATTATAACTGCAGTTTCTTCCCCCTGTTTTAGAAAGACTCTAGGGGCACGGTTTGTGCGCTGTTTTTTTGACATCTTCAACCAACATTGTCACACACACTGACATACACAAGCAAAATCACAATGTATATATATAAGGGTTTTTACATTTGCTTTTTCTTAACTTCTTGTATTTTGTCAGAAATTAATGAAATGAGCCCTGTTTCCGCGGTAGGTCAGTAAGGGGGTCCTTCCCTTGTAGATGTGGTATTAAAGGGTAGCGGGTCGGACTCGGGCGATGTTACGCGCTGCTCCCCCTCGCTGGCGCACCCGCTACGCGGTCATTTTCCCGGCAGAGCTACGAATCGTTTCGTCTGTCACCTCCGGTCCCTTTCTGAAGCCGCCCTGGCCACCACCAGGGGATCAGTATACAGCCAGGCATATCTACGCAGGTATGCAGTGCAGTGCTGAAGCCAGAAACCTCCGTTTAAAGAATCGTTCGGTTACGCAGCGCTAATGAACTCTCAGAGATCGCAGCTTTTCTGCGTCTCCGGGGCTTCCTTTATTGTACTGATCCATCCTACACCCCCGTATTTATGTTGTGTTTTCCTGTGCAACATGTTTGGTGTGTAATATTCCCAAATAAAACATGCTGTGAGCTGTACGTTTGTGTTCCTGTTGCTGCGTAATTTATCATCCTGTGAAAACTTGCAGCGGAAGTGAAACATATAACTTATAGCCTTTAACAGAATCGCTAAGGACTTTCAGTCGTGGTCTTTCATAAAAATAGACTGATAACAGCTTTTGACCTTTTTCAATATTTAAGTTGCAGTTGCTCGGGTGGCCAGCAGAGGGAGACTCACTGCACGAATCCACAGTATATAACACAATCTGTACGCGTGGTGTGTTTTATTATGGAAACTTTGATAATTAATTAATTAACCTGTTGAATTAATCTGACAGTTTAAATCATATAAAACCGAATCAGTCTGGGAAACCGACTAACCTTTCGTGTGAACTGTGAAGGCCTATATCAGCTGGAAAAGTGACGTTAGCACTTGTTGGACAACGAATGATCATGTTATGCTAGAACAAAAGTCGTAACGGACAGTAAACAGCGCACGGCTTTAAAAAGCACAACTACTGGGAACATTAGTGCTGTATTGAAAAGGTTTGTCCTGAATTAAAAAATTACAAAAATGTGTTCAAACTTAGACCATTTTGGTCAGAGAGCAGCGAAGCCTTTCACGGAAACTGCGAATAGGAGATTTAGAGGAGCCACGGCACTAGGTGACCAGTAGGGGCGCTTTTTTTCTGAGCCTCACAGGGGCTCTTCACCCCTATGTGGCCTTGCTTACCTAAACGTTGGCCCACACTGATATCACGAAGCCAGTGCTTGCCGTAAGGATGATGGGGTACAGGCGCAGGGTAGCTGAGCTCCCCGGAAGCTCCCGTTACACGCTGTTCCGAGCCTGGAGTAACCACAGGAGAAGCGAACTGTCCCTGCACGTGAAGGACCCGCTTCTGGTATATTCCGCATTATTCTGGTCCATAGTTGTCTGCTTTATCTTACTTCTTGTGCAACTCTTTTGACTCGCTAGCCTATACATGTACACCTCCCTGGAGACGGCAAGAATGTCACAAGATCACATACACTCAGCTTGTGCCCATTGCCTACACGGCCCACTAATATCCACACTTAACGTTAATTTCAATCAAAACTGGATATTAGTTAAAAAATCTGAGCGAAATTCCGGCTGAAACATATGACTGAGAGCAGAATCATATGAAAGTGTAACATTGAATTCCCCAAGTTAAATTTCATTTGCTTGCGAGCTGCAGCTAGAACCGGCCTATCTGCGGTCATATGTCACCAGATATACTATTCAGACTGGCTCAGAGATAAACGGCCTGAAAATACATTTAAAGAGTTATTTTCCCATGTTGCGTCCCTTTTTTGCCCAATGTTAAATAATTATGATATGGGGCCATTTGACCCGATCCGTGTCGAACGCCGCGGTCATAGTACTGATAAAGCAGCTTACTGATAATTGCCGTTTTATGCGAGTTGTTTTTATGACATTTTCCAAAACCCCGGTACTAAGCCCTCATTGCAGTGAGAAGCTCTTCGCCGACGGCATGGACGGGACACTGAGTAACATTCCTGGCAAACTGTGCTGCTGCCGTTGCAGATTAAGGTGCGTCCTTAAAACAATTAACTCGATAGTAATAAATTAAAAAAATAATAATTAAAGTGATAGATTGAGTGTAGAGATTTGAAGAACCACGGTGATTTCAACTGAACGTGGTTATTTAGGATGGAGTGAGAAACGTCTCAGTTTTAACTGGCCGGCTAAGCGCGTGGATAAGTATTAGACACGGTGCAGTTTCATGAGCAGCGATGCAGCGACAGTATAAGCGCAGCAGTTGCAGTGCAGCAGCACGCGATGTAGCACAGGGTGCAGCGCGCCGCGCGAGACCGCCGAGCTCCAGTGGCGCAATCGGTTAGCGCGCGGTACTTATACAGCAGTGCAAGCGGAGCAATGCCGAGGTTGTGAGTTCGAGCCTCACCTGGAGCAGTTTATTTTAGAGTACGGTCTGGGGCCGGGGAGGAAAAATGCCGCGTGTTAGGCGGGCGAGGGAGAAGCACGACGCCCGGAAAAGTCCGGTATTCGCGCCTTGGTCCGAAACGTGGGGAAGTCCCCCGACTGCGAGGGGCGAACACGTCACAATTCTACAGCTAATCGGTTAGATTATCATAAAATAAATTTAAACAGACACACATCTACCTTTAAAACAACACAATGGCTTGTGTAAAAATAAAGTATAATAAATATATACGTACAAAACGACTGACCGTGTACAAGAAATAGAAACTTATTTTTTTCAGGGTTTAACAATTAATCCTCCTTTCCACTTGTGTCAGTAAAGTCACAACAAAAACAACAAGTCATAATAATGTATAATAATAATAAGAAGATGTGAATAAGAAAGCGAGGGTTGAACCACCCTTAAAACTAAAGGGAAGTTCAATGTAGTTCATTCAAACGGCCGAAAGGAGGAGCTTTACCACAACTAATGCGAAATACTGCACGTGACAGTTTTGGTACAAGGTCTTTCATTCATGAACCAGCAGGTGGCGCTACAAGGATACACTACAGTAAGTATTAAAACAGATTGGTATTGCAAGTTATAAGATTGTATCCTTGACGTTTCTATTTGCCTAATTCCAACAATTAATTGGAATGAAGTTTGTCTTTGCATACCTTATTATTAATTTTAATAATTATTAATAAGTGATGGGTGAAAGTATATCGATTTATAACTAAATGAGTGAGTTGTTTGATGGGTGTATGGTGTGTGTGTTTGTTGTGTGTGTGTGTGTTTGTGTGTGTGTTTGTGTGTGTGTGTGTGTGTGTTTGTTGTGTGTGTGTGTTTGTTGTGTGTGTGTGTGTGTGTGTGCCTATTCTCTGTCTAGTTTATGGGATGCTCAGATACGGAAAATGGATAGATGGACAGTCTGGCGTATTTGTGTTATATGATGGTTTGAAATAGCGAGTATGGATGAGTCTGCCTCTATTTTGTTGCTGTTTTCCCCCCGATCTTCCTATAATACCGAAGTTTTGCAAAATAAACGGTACAGACTGATTTCGCATAGAAGTCAAACTCAAATCCAAAGACAAAGTTGATTTCACCAGGAAAAAGACGATTCTGACCAGAAATATAGAGCTTCCCACTGGCGTTTATCAGCGATGCGGGTTTTGACAGGCGAGCTGTATTGCAGTTTCTTGTCTAAATGCAGATCTGCAGTTACACATATTTCCTAAGCAATGTCATTCGTCCCGAGGCTCATGCTGCAAAGGCGTCATTCAGCAGGAACTCAGCCACAGGCACTGTGTAAACACAGCATACTGAGAGTCGGAACGTGTTTATGCTTAAAGCTGAGCAACCAGGCTGGGGGACAGTAGGTAACTTGAAAGATGCTCAATATGTGCAGGAAAGTACGAAAATGAGGACAAGAAAAGCTGACAGGCTAGTTTGTGTCATATGTCTGTGTGTAATCAGCTGTATTGGGGGTGAACTGTAACAAAATAATTATAATTTTTTTCATTTTTTTATTCATACTGTAAAGGTAATTAGGCCTAAAGCAGAAATCTCTCACTCTTTCTGTTTTAAAACATCCCTTTGAATATTAAACAGTCAATCAATACGGTATCTATGAGTGTGCCTGTGTTATATAATGGCTGGTAGCCCTGAGCTTTTCCTCTCACCTTGCGAAATCGAAATGGGTAATTCAGCTGCTTCTTGTCTGGCGTTTCTCTAGGGTCCTTCCCACACCCCCAATAGCGAATTGTTCCTATTCAAGGCCAAGAATTCCTCTTTCTGGTTCTCTACTTACTTTCCGGGATTATAGTGACACATCACACACATAATATTAGTTTCTATTTTGTTGTCACACCCAGGACTACATACAAATGACAACAGGAAGCTACAGGCTGAGAGCTGGGAGAATAAGGAATAAACTTTAATACAGTCCGGAATTGGTGGGAAAATAGTATTTTCAAGTTCTTAAAAGTTGGTTTTACTTAGAACGTTTTTTTGCCAGCCCAGTTATCTAAATATCCATTTTGTGAGCCGTGGTTTCTGGCTCTGAGGTAAACATGAATCCTTTAAGTTAGTGACAAGCTTTTACTTGTTTGTGTTCTTGCACTGCTGTGTCATTGTGGAGTCATTAGCATGTCATCACATGTCCCTTCGTCTCTCTGAACGTAAGTTATTGTAAGCAGAGAAAAAAGGTCACTTTAATGCAATAATACCGTAAGAGAAGTGAGAAATGTCTTGGACAGTTGCGTTCTAGATCAAGAAGTGATCCATTAGTCACTGCATGACGACACATCGGGCAAGCCCAAAACGCTGGAAGCGATTTACCTTACCGGACTTCTGGGATAAAGAATGAAATATTGTGTGATTGTTGTATTGTTCTTAATCTAAAACAGAAGGTGTGAGATGCTTGTGGAGTGAGTGAGCAAAATAACAGGCTGCTTTTAGACTGCATCAGAGCCGTCAGTGCCCCATTGCTGGGATGAGCCGCGCTGACCGCAGTGTTATTGGAAGGACTGGGCTGTGGAGGAATGGAGCAGCTGATCAGCTACAGGATGGGGCACTGGCAGTAAAATGTACTGATCAGGGAGTGGGGTACTGGCAGTAAAATATACTGATTGGGGAGTGGGGCTACTGGCAGTAAAATGTACTGATCGGGGAGTGGGGCTACTGGCAGTAAAATGTACTGATCGGGGAGTGGGGTACTGGCAGTAAAATTTACTGATCGGGGAGTGGGGTACTTGCAGTGAAATGTACTGATCGGGGAGTGGGGTACTGGCAGTGAAATGTACTGATCGGGGAGTGGGGTACTGGCAGTAA
>JAODJX010000043.1:1670056-1687242 GCA_026776945.1 Isichthys henryi
CCCTGGGCAAATTTTACTGCTGGAACCCAAATACCACCCCCCCCCGGACCCCGCTGGGCTAATTTTACTGCTGGAACCCAAATACCCTCCCATCCTCTGGGCTGATTTTACAAGCATTAGGCTTGGGCGGTATCTAATTTTTAATATCATCGTACCTTCCAGAAATTAGACCGCAGTATACGATCTTTTAACAATATTTTAAGCTATTCCGGTATTTCATAATAAAATTTGCCTGGGCAGGGGTATTATTGTAATACATCCCCCCCTTCTGCATTTCTGAAATTAATATGGGTGGTCTGGGTTTACAATCACAAAAACAATTACAAACAGCTAATCCAAATGGCTCACAAGTTCAGACAGTAATAAATTCAGGATAAAATTTCAAAAGCAATACACAATAAAAACATTACCTGTGTTACAGTGACACAAATGTTATCTGTACTCAAACGCCGGCCCACAGGTTGCCATAAGTCACATGACAGTTTCCATAGTGCCAGCACTCCCAGAAAGCTCATTAGGCAGTGCCCCAGGGGTGCCAGAAAAAAAAAACAGGAAGTGGCAGCGAACGGAAAAGTTTCTCGGTTCGGGCTGGCAGGGCGTGTGACGTCACCACATCAGATACCTGTGTGTGACTGAAAACTGTCAAACTGCCTCCAGTTCATCAAAATGAAGCTTTTAAACATTGTTTCCGTTGACGGTAAATGCTGTTTTTTTTTTTTTTTGTGCTGTTTCTCGATAGAGTGGTAAAACTTGACCACCATACTTGACTGTAAATGCATGCAGAGGCTGTTCCCCCCCCGGGTGAACCAGCTCACCGGGCCAGTAACAGCATATAACCATCAACCAATGTAAAGTGAAATCGAACAGTCTAGCACTGATTTACTGTTGCATCTGGGGAACAAACTCTAAGAAAATGTGGGAATCATACATTCACATATTTAGTAAGCAGAGCTGATGTTTCATCCATCCATCCATCCATCCATCCATTATCTGCTGCTTGTCTGGGGTCAGATCATGGGGGCAGCAGTCTAAGCAGGGTTGCCCAGACCTTCCTCTCCCTAGCCACCTCCTCCAGCTCCTCCGGGGGATACCAAGGCGTTCCTAGGCCATCCGAGAGGTATAATCTCTCCAGCATGTCCTGGGTCTGCCCCGGGGTCTCCTGCTGGTTGGACACACCTCCTCAGGGAGGCGTCCAGGAGGCGTCATAGGTAGATGCTCGTACCACCTCATCTGGCTCCGTTTAAAGTGGAGGACCGGCGTCTCTACTTTGAGCCTCTCCCAAATGTCGGGGCTCCTCTCCCTCTCTCTAAGGCTGAGCCCAGACACCCTGCAGAGGAAACTCATTTCTGTCGCTTCAATCCATGATTTCTGTCTTTCTTTCAGTCGCTACCCAAAGCTTGTATTGACAGGTGAGGGAAGGAACATAAATCAACCGATGAATCAATAGCTTATATTTACATTTGTTTATCGATGAGCTGCTTTTGCTTCAAGTGACGCATGAGCGAGACAGACATTGTACCCTAGGCCCACAGTGGTCAAGGAGCCATAATGGTTATGAATGGTGACATCATAGCAGTGGGGTAAACTGGAGGGGCAGTGAGGTATGCTGGAGGGGCAGTGGGGTACGCTGGAGGTGCAGTGGGAAGCGTTGGAGGTACAGTGGGAAGCGCTGTAGGTGCAGTGGGAAGCGCTGGAGGTGCAGTGGGGTACGCTTGAGGGGCAGTGACTCAGCCCTCAGATAGTGATCAGCAATACACTGGTGGCCAAAACTGTGGAAACATCTAGCACTTTTGGCATTATGCTTTAAAATTTATCACACAAATATTAGCTGTAATGTTTATAAACAATTAAAGAATGCTACAAATATAATACATTGATTGATTAAATAAGTAACTGAAGCAACAGTTGAATGAAGCTCTCGTATCTCTAATAGTTGGCCACTAGTGTAAGTGCAAGTAGCGTTCTGTAAATGAAATGACAAAGAGCAACATGGATGGCACCCAGGGAGCAGAGGGGAGTCAGTCATACGCTGTGCCCTGCTTGCTGAATGTGTGGCTGTGTGCTGCCTGTTTTCTATTCCTTCAGTACACAGCTCAGGATGAGGGAAACGCAAATGAGTCTTTTTAACCATGATAATACAGGGGCTGCGTGTTGTGATGATACAAAAATGTCACCTGTAAAATTCCCTAAAGGCGGCAAGATACGGCAAGAGGTTTCCGCAGCAGCACATGGGGGGGGGGGGGGAGGTCACGGCACAACTGAGAGGTGGACATGGAGGCTCTCACGGAGGCACGCGGAGGAGGTCACAGCACAGCTGAGAGGTGGACATGGAGGCTCTCGTGGAGGCAAGCGGAGGAGGTCACAGCACAGCTGAGAGGTGGACATGGAGGCTCTCGTGGAGGCACGCGGAGGAGGTCACAGCACAGCTGAGAGGTGGACATGGAGGCTCTCGCGGAGGCACGCGGAGGAGCTCCCAGCACAGCTGAGAGGTGGACATGGAGGCTCTCGCGGAGACACGCGGAGGAGGTCACAGCACAGCTGAGAGGTGGACATGGAGCCTCTGCCATCTTGGCCAGTGTTCCAGTATCAACTGGTCAGTGTGTGTGGTGATGAGCAGGCCCCACCCACGCTGCCTGAGGATGGAGAATCCATTCACACGTCACCTCAACCCAAAGGCTGCTGACTGTGTTTTCCTACCCAAACCTCACAATATGGCCCTTTGCTGGTCAAAGTGAAGCAAGAATGGGCAGCTGTGATCTAACCCCATTTTTCCGTTTGCTCAGTTGGACTGAAATCTCAGTGCCGATCTTCGGTCACAAAACTGACGCTGGCTTAGACTTTGTTTAAGTAGGTCACATGTCAAAATTATTTGTATGATATGCAATGTTTACGTTTATGGCAACTATGAAGTGTTTAAAAAGGCCAGGTTTTGGAATTGCATCCAAAAGAAATTCCCTTATTTATGCGCCATTTGAACTGTGATTCCGACACACACCTGAATCAGTCTGAACCGGGTCATATGACTGCAGTCTCTCTAATGACGTTTCCGAATGACTGGTTTTTGTTTGAATGCTTCCTCTGTTTCACTGCTTCCCCCTGGCTTTTTCTGCACGTGAGGCGTCGATGGGCGATTACAGTCCCAGCCGTCACTTCTGTACGAACCCAATAACATTCACCACATTTAGCAAGAGACTTAACTGCTTTGTGACAGCAGCCATGAAGATCGACTTTTCCTCAGCAGACGTGGGTGTCGTGATGTCATGTGACATGCTAACGGTGCGTCGGCTGGTTGATGATTCCGGAAAGGCTGCGCTGGCGTCTGTGTGGGTCAGAGTGTGCAAAACCCCACAACCGGACCCCCGAATATGCGTGCTTGTGGAGGGAGGGAGCCTAGGGGGCGCCGTCCCAAGCAGAGGACACTTCTGGTGTCTGTTCTTTGTTTCGGCTTGAAAGCTGTTTTCCACACGTGTGGGGGGGGGGGGGGTCATGCTCTATGTCTTATCCTTGTTTTGATCTCTCTGCTTCTGGGTCCCAGGAAAGGGAGAGTGCACCATGAACAGTGCAGCTTCCTGTCACATGTGTCTGTATGAGGAACTGCCCCCCCCCGCCTCACCCATGAAAGAGGAACTGAAAAAATATATATTTAAAGCCCCTCATTAAAAGCACACAGCCCAAAGACCAGCTATGTTTTTGGAAGTACAAACTCCACACTCTGCCCAAAATAGCACAACAATTTATTTTAAAAATTGCTGGTTTATATGTCTGTGTGTTGGTATGTGTCTGTCTGTGTGTATCATATGTGTCTATGTGTGTCTGTATGTATGTCTGTGTGTGTCTGTGTCTCTTTCTCTCTGTGCGTCTGTGTCTCTCTTTCTGTCTGTGTGTGTCTGTCTCTCTTTCTGTCTGTGTGTCTCTGTGTGTGTGTCTGTCTCTCTTTCTGTATGTTTGTCTGTGTCTCTTTCTGTCTGTTTGTCTGTGTCTCTCTTTCTGTCTGTGTGTGTCTGTGTCTCTTTCTCTCTGTGCGTCTGTGTCTCTCTTTCTGTCTGTGTGTCTGTCTCTCTTTCTGTCTGTGTGTGTCTGTCTCTCTTTCTGTCTGTGTCTCTCTTTCTGTCTGTTTGTCTGTGTCTCTTTCTGTCTGTGTGTGTCTGTCTCTTTCTGTCTGTCTGTGTCTCTCTTTCTGTCTGTTTGTCTGTGTCTCTCTTTCTGTCTGTGTGTGTCTGTCTCTGTCTGTGTGTGTCTGTCTCTCTTTCTGTCTCTATGTCTGTGTCTCTCTTTCTGTCTGTGTGTCTGTGTCTCTCTTTCTGTCTGTGTGTGTCTGTCTCTCTGTCTGTGTGTGTCTGTCTCCATTTCTGTCTGTTTGTCTGTGTCTCTCTTTCTGTCTGTTTGTCTGTGTCTCTCTTTCTGTCTGTGTGTGTCCGTCTCTCTTTCTGTCTGTGTATCTGTGTCTCTCTTTCTGTCTGTGTGTGTCTGTCTCTCTTTCTGTGTGTGTGTGTGTGTCTGTCTCTCTTTCAGTCTGTTTGTCTGTGTCACTCTTTCTGTCTGTTTGTGTCTTTCTTTCTGTCTCTGTCTGTCTCTCTTTCTGTCTGTTTGTCTGTGTCTCTCTTTCTGTCTGAGGTGAGAGGTGGGGGTGCGGAGGCTTGGTGGGGTACGCTGGAGGTGCAGTGGGGTACACTGGAGGGGCAGTGGGGTACGCTGGAGGTGCAGTGGGGTACGCTTGAGGGGCAGTGACTGCTCTGCACCATAGATGCTCCGATATCACCCTGCTAACATCAGCCAAAGGCCCCTTGGGGTACGAGGGACCAAAGAAGAAAGGGAGGGCATCCCGCAAAGCCGGGCAAGTGACTTCTGGAAAGTTCCGACTTAGGTCCATTTCCAGTTAAATAATGTGGAAGCTGGATCCCGGTCATTTAAGGTAAATGAGTGGGGCGGTTTTGATGCTGTGGGCGGCGTGCTGACGTGTGCGGCCGTCATGTTTGGGGGAAGCGGCCTGTTAGGTAATCAGAAGCCAGTAAAAATACGGAAACAACAGCAGCTAAATGCTATGGCGCACAAAGCACAACAACATGCAACCTAATACATGTGGGCATGCAGCCTGGAGCAAGCCTGAGGGCCATGGATTTAGGGGGTTTGTCTGAACTTGTCAATTCATTAATGACTTAAACATGTTTAGGTTTAGCTGCCAAGGTGATCATGTTGCGTCAAAGTGTAGTCATTCGGGAGGAGGGAAAGGCAGGGAATTATGGCAGAAATATGGGTGGAGAGAGTGAGAGAGACAGAGAGAGATAAGAAGGAGGCGTGACAGCAGGGTTATGGACACATACAGTGTTTACCTGTCAGCCAAGTGACACGCCCCTCAGCTGAGTCACGGGCATGAGCATGAGGTGGGGGGGGGGGGCGGGAAGCAGCGTGTCACTGCTGACAGATCAGAGCGCCGCCCTTGGGTGCCCCCGTCAGCTACGTCATGGAACAGTCCACAGAAGCTCCAATTTCACAGCATACCTCCAGTAAGCGGCAGGCTGTGATTTCACTCTGTGTAAGACCTCTGGCCTCACATACTGTACTGTCACTGTAAAACACCTATCCATCTATCCATTTTGTAACAGCCTTTTCTGGTCAGGGTTATGGGGTGAGGGCTGGGGGTCCATGCCAGGCCACCCTGCACAGCACAGGGGAGCACCCCGGACAGGGTTCTTTGCAGGAAGAACCCAGAACACAATCTAACACTAAGGAGACTTTAGGGGGGCCGTTAGCCAGACTGTGGGATTTCAACCACCAGCCTGCGGGGAGGCACCGGGTGAAAGGTGTTAAAGGCATTACTGTAAAAGGTGCACATCTGATTTTCATCGCAGGGCTGCATGTTCCCCGGCCAGCAGTACAACTAGTTCTCTAATATCCAGATGAAGCACACGTTCGGCAGCACACTGGCATGTAAACGGGGGAGGGGGGATCCCAATGGGAGGGGCCCCAACCATGACATCAGAGTCAATAACACCTGAGCTTATAGATAAAGTTTGCCTGCTATTTGTTACTTTGTCGGCTCACTCTGAGAGATAAGCACAGTTATATGACAGTCCGTAAAAAAAGCACTTCAGTGTTAATCCCCTGGTAATTACCAGAATATTCCGGGTTATTATTAAAGATGGGTCTGGGGCCAGGGGGTTTGTGATCTTCAACGATTCCGAAAATTTTCTCCATGCCAGTCGCCCCCTAGTATCTGGACCCCACCCACCACACTCTAGGGTCATAGCTGGAATCATACATCTTGCGCAAACGCCAGACGGGCTATGAAACTGCATTTAGTAATTCTGAAGTAAGAGCTAGCAGATCCTCAATTCTGCGTAGCCCAGGCAGCTCCCACGCACAGAACTGTCAAGCTGACATGAGGCACTTACTGCGAAGCCGTTTCCTTCTCTAGAAACTTGACCACTGCCTTGTTTGCAGGACCAATGCAAACAATGCAAATGCAAAGGTTTGGCGTCGGCTTGAGCTCAACTGAGGAAGTCGCAGGGTATGAAGAGAAGTCACTCTATCTGTGCCCAGAGTGATCCAGAAGCCCGTGGTACATCATGGGAATTTTTACAAGGGGAACGAGCATGTGTGTGCATGTGTGTGTATGGCCGAGTATTCGCTAACGGTGCAGCTCCCTGATGAGGATGGACAGGAGGGAAGTGTACAAGGAAGGGGAAGACGAAGGGGGGGGTGTACTTCCTGGCCTCATGCACTTTTTCCAGGGGGGTTAAAATCCTCTTTTGTCTGCTGCTGTGACTTTAGCTACAGAACATGTTTCTCTTTGGGTAAAATAACTGTTATGGATATTTTGATGTCCTAAGCAAATGCTGTGCTTAAATACGTCAGACATACACAGACACAGCAAACTGGATTCTTTACATGGGGGGGGGGGGGCAGCAGCAAGGTGGGCCCTTTACTCAGCACAGATTTAGGGGGAGTTGTACACCAGCTGGTGGTGGTCAGGCTACTATACAATACAACAGCAGGAGGGTGGAGCACAGTGGCCTAGAGATTCCACAGCAGATGGAAACTTCTCGGCAGGTTAACTACAGAGCAGTTAAAGTGACAATGGAGAGTGTATGGAATAGGTGGGAGATGAAGATCTGGAGGACACAGTTGCAAAGGTCAACTTCCACTCAGCTAAGTGACCGCTGCATCAAGACTCTGCTTTCAGAGTTACAGCAGGCAGCCGATCCCACCAGCTGGGGGGGGGGGGGTGTAACAAGCAGCTTTTTTTTCCCCCCCCATAACTAGCTGACAGGGAAGAGGGTGGAGATCAGGGACATTAGAGACAGGATGGAATCAGACATAAGATGGACAGGATCAGAAAGCTGACAGAATACCATCTTATCCTGAGCTGTGTCAATCAGGCACGAGCCCAGCAGTCCCACTGATAATGCGTCATGGAACACACACACAGGAGCATGCGGACAAAGTTTTTATTGGGAGAAACCGAGAGAAAAATAAATGTCTTATGGTCAATTTGTAGTGAAGTCTCCCTGCATATTAAACCATCAACCCTCCCCCCTTAAGATACATTCAAAAAAAAAAAAAAAAACTCAATAGTAATCATACCTACACTTATTACGCATTAAATCCAATCTTATCCAGCACACTTGTGACAAGTGATAAAAAAGCATTTAGGAAAGTTACAAAAAGGCCACAAGGCTTCAAAATACCGTGTATTCAATACAAACCCAACGTTACATTCAGGGGAGGGGGGAAGGCGCGTGTATGAAACAGAAACACTCGGGTTAGTCTTAAGGCACGAGCTGGGCTGCTACATTCGCTGGCGGCGTCACAGTGCGATCCCGCGTGGAGACAGTCCCGCGGGGATCCGTCCCAGATTATCATCGTAACTATTAAAAAAAATACATATAATCCTCAACATATCACTTTCGGACGACTTGCGGACACGTATTAAGAATTCTCTGCTACAATGAGACCTAAACACACAAAAGAACAATATAGAAATGTAAACAAAAACGAAATAAATATTAAATTATCTCTTTACCCACATCAAAAGTAAAGCAGAATATATTACTGTAACGACGCTCCACTTTATGCACAAGAAAGGCCATAATTTAATGATCTTTGGCTTCATCCATTGATAAATATAGCAAAAAATAACGTAGCCTATACTGTTCAAGATAATAAATAAGTTAAATAATTAATAGCAAGTTGCTGGATGCTATGTTGCCAACAGCTAAAAAAAGCTCTGCAGCAACTCCCGAAGCAGAGTGCTTACGGCGGGGAGGCGGCGGTGCGCGCCGGGAGCCGGCGACCGCGGCCCCGCATCAATGCGCACCGCCGGCTTTGGCACAGCGACCTCACGGTCTGGGAATGCGAGAAACGCCTCGGGCTCTCAAAAGGACCACAGTCTAGTTTCAGTTTTCCTTCAAGGTGCAGCGCAGCAGGTGTGAAAGCCCGTGACTTCGCGCCTCCGAGGCGACGTCAAACAACGCGACGCCACATTATAAAGTCCTATAATAATGCGCGTCTCCATCGGACCCCCTTCGGCTCATTTTCAGTCGTCGGAGATGGAGAGGCGGCTGA
Organism: Isichthys henryi; assembly: GCA_026776945.1. Classification (NCBI taxonomy): domain Eukaryota; kingdom Metazoa; phylum Chordata; class Actinopteri; order Osteoglossiformes; family Mormyridae; genus Isichthys; species Isichthys henryi. The sequence goes on from JAODJX010000043.1 coordinate 1,678,622, forward strand.
AGATGGGCAGGCGTTTCCCTGCCTCCGGGGTCGGGGAGTCGGAGCCGCTGGCGTAGCTGTCCCGGTCAGAGATTGAGTCGGGGGGGCTGGGCGCACGCTCGAAGACCGGCGACGGGGACCGGCGGCGCCGGCTCGGGTATGGGGGAGACGGGGGGCTCAGCTGGGTGCCGAAGAAGCAGTCGGAGGACGGATCGGTGTGATCGGAACGCAGGGGGGCGAGCAGCGCTTCGAGGGACCGTCCGGGGAAGGAGAGTCCGGGGGGCAGCCCATCCTCGTACAGACTGAAGGGGCAGGAAGACGGCGGCGGGGGCAGGCGGGACACCGGGCTCCCACGGCCGGAGAAGCCAGCGAAGCTGACGCTGTGGTACAGAGCCGGCCGGTCCCGCTGGCCCGCTTCCCCGGGCCCGAAGGCGCAGCGCTCGCGGGGCGCCGCAGTCTCCCCCGGGGAGGGCAGCCGGCGCTCGTCGGCGTTGTGGATGAAGTGGCAGCGCGGTCCGTAGGGGCAGTAGCCGATGGTGTGGAAGGTGCGGCACGGCTCCGTCTTGTACTTGGGGTGCCGGGACAGGTTGCGCAGCTCGCCGCAACCGTGCGCGAACTGACACTTGTCGCCGTACTTGCAGACGCCGCTCTCCTCGAAGGGTCGGCACAGCTCCGTCTTGTACCGGGCCGAGTTGGCCTGCGCGCCGGCCCGCTGCTGCAGCACCTCCTGCAGGAGGACGGCGTTCTCCTTGTTCATCACGGCCAGCGGCTCCTCGGCGAACGGGAAGCCCGGACAGCCGGCGAAGTTGCCGCTGCTCGACTGGCTGCGGGAGTAGCAGCGGTTGATGCAGCTGGAGCCGCTGAGCGGAGCCCCAACCGCCTTCCTGTCAGCCAGACTCAGGGGCATCTTCGCCAGATTCAGCCGCTTTTCTTGCTATAAGAAATAAGACAAACAAATTAAGCCGTGATTTCAGTCCCCCGCCCCGTGTTTACAGAGGCCCCAAACTTTAAGCCTGGATCACCAACTTATTGGAGACTTAGGGGGAAATGTCAGTCTCGCCCCCTCCCTGGACCCTTACTCCGGGGGGCCACTTTGTTTTCTTTTTAAAGTCCCGCAGAAAACTTCCGCTCCATCCGCCGTTCCCGCATTTCACAAGCGCTACTCACCGTAAACAGAAAGTCAATGTCATGTAACATGGACAGGATCGTCGCCGACATTTTCCGCCGTTTGTGTTTGCCGTAGTTTTTACGGAAATAAGGAAAATCCTGCTTTACGCCAAACTCCTTTCCAGCGGCAGAGGAGGGTTAAGTGTGCGGCCCTGCAGTGGATCCAGCCGTGGGAGTGAGAAGCCGCAGCGCCACCGGACTCGCCGTCCGCCTCTCTGCTATAGCACTTCGCGGTGAATGTTTATGAAAGTTGGCGTCTGGAGGAGGAGCCAAGGAGGCGGGTTGCGCCTCCGGGGGGCGAGGAAGCTCCCCGACACGCCCTCCGTTCCCTCCGATCCTCCGCTTTTGTTTCCTCACTTCTGACTTACGGCATGAATGCGAATAAGACGCAGCTCATGAGCAACTTAAAAATCACACCGTAAACATGACAAACCATGTATGTATATGTGCTTCTCATCTGCCTCATTTAAATATCAAGCTTAAAATTGCGATTTCTTTTCTTGTCCCAAAACGGGTGTCTAATATAAAGTGATCATGTCCTGTAAGAGAGCGACGTAACCTCTATACGAAACGCCCCTTTAGTCAACTCTGGGTTAAATCAGAGAAGTTCCAACACAGGAAACATATTTATTTTTATTCGCCCCTCCCCCAGCATATGCTAACCATAAAAGTCTAATAAACAATATGCGTCATCGTTCATCCTTTATGATATTTTAATTTTCATACTTCTGAACTGTTAATGACACTAAAAACGGATGTGTTATTCTCAAGTTTTTGTCAAACTTTAAGACTTCAAGTTATAAATAAAGATAAAACGATACTAGTGATACGTTTTATCTGGCTTTTGTTGAACGAATTGGAATGATGTTTAATTTGGGTAAATTTGAAAGCAATAATCTGAGCATCGTGGGCTCCGATTAATCACCCTGCTGTACCAGTATAACTGTATATAGTATACGGGAATACAGTGTGTGTTTGGCACGCGAGCGTGAGCAATGGGGCTTTCCTCACGCGCCCAAGTGACAGCGCACGGGCACCCGCGTCATATCGTGGAGATCGAAGCCCTTTCGTGGCCCTTTGCAATGTCTGATCCTCTCCTCCAACATTAAGAATGAAACTAGACGGCTTAACTTACACTCAGTTAATGAATAATACTAAAATATGAATTCAGTTTCATGTCAAAAAAGTCGATGATACAGTTTGTGTTAACTTTACGAACTTGCTCAGTTTGACAGGTGTTCATGTGGAAAAGAAGGCGTACAGTATTTGATCTCGTAGAATATCATTCTTAAAGTAAGATTATTTACAAAAATTGTTCGGCTATGAGCGATGGGCTTCCCCAGCGGATGCATCTGACACAAACGGTTTAGATATAAATAGCGCGACGTGCATAGTGTGTTGAAATAGTACAACGGCGCCCTCTTGTGTTTAATAAATTAGAACGTTTGCTAGTGTTAAAGTAACTTGTGAGGTAAGAGCGGGCTCAAGGCATCAAATAAAACATTACGTCTAACATATATATTTGTAATCTACTACAAACTTCATGACTATGGCATATCAGATTTTTGTTGGTGTGTGGGATTATCAAACCTGATCATAAACCACCGATTTGGCACCAGTATCCTCAGGCAGGCTGTGCTCGGACCAGCAAGCTGTTTTATTTAAAGTGATGCGCACGTGGGTCAGATAGGGGGTTAAGGGCTATGCTCAAGGCCCCCCGGTGTAATCACTCTGCCGATACTGGGATTTGAACCAGTGACCTGTACTCACAGACACAGCATCCTAACCCACTGAGTCACACACTGCCCCAAAACATAAATCTATGAAGTATTTGTTTGTATAATGCGGCTTATTACCATTTCCCATAGAAATATTGTGCTGCATTCTTGTTCTGTTCTGTTTTAATTGATAATAATAATCGATACTTTATTGATCCCCGTGGGGAAATAACTGCGCTGCTTCTCTGCTGCTGCCATGGGATTTTGCACAAAAGTGTCAAATGTTGTGCCAAATAAAGCCATTTGATTTGATGGTGCGGGATTTGACCATAGCTCTATCCTTCACGAGCAGAAGAGGCTCATAGGTGGATTGATGGCTCTGGACTCGGACAGTTGCCACCGACACTGCAGTTTCCCTGCTGCACTTGTTACCCCCTGATATGTTAGGCTGGATGTGTCCAGATTCTGTTTATCTACTAATACTGTACTAATGCTAATCAGTGTTTCCCAATCAGGTCCTCAGGGACCTGCAGACAGTGCACATTTTTGCTCCTTTAATGTGGACTGTCTGGCAGGGAGCCGGGAGGGAGCAAAAACATGGTCTGTGGGTCCCTGAGGACCAGACTGGGAAACACTGTTGTAAATGACAGCAGTATAGTCCTCACTGACATGCTGAAATGTCAGCTGTTTTCCCAGCATGCATCACAGCCAAAGCGAGTGTCCAAGCAGCTGCTCCTGTGTGACATAAAACCGCCACTGCATCAACTGCAGTATAACCGTTTAAGATCCTCGCTTGTCAATTTTGCAGCCTATGAAGAACAGCGGAGGCCTTCTGCGAAGGTGTAGATGGAGCCGCCAGCAAGGGTCTTTGCTGGGGGGGGGGGGGTGGGCTCATGGCGTTCCTGCAGCTGGGACGGCGCTATTTGTGGAACCCGCGTCCCAAAACTATTTCTGTTTGTCACATGTAACAATTTTGTGAAATTCCTCTCACCATAAATTGCAGGCCGCTGCCCTGACCTAGCCACAGAACGTCCTTTTCTTGGATGATTAGGCCTTTGGATTATATAATTTGTTGCTAGAGACTTTTGGAACGTTCTTCAGCCGGATTCAGTTCCTCAGAGAAGGTCGGCAGTAACATTAGGTGACGAGCAGAAATAAATGGATGAAATAAAACAAGCGACAGAGAGTGAAGTAAGCAGTGAGAGCAGGTTAGAATGTTCTGCTTCTTAGTGTCCATCATGCTGTCACTAGTTTATTTAAAAGATGCTTCTGGTGTGAGGGAAGGGATTTAGACGTCAATGTGGACGCAACGAAAGGACCGGAGCTCAGGGTGTGTTTTGAGAGCGGCCTCAGACGTTCAGCGGCTCGGCGAGTCTGCCAGGCCATCTGTGAAACATCGCAGCTCCCAAACAGCACTTTTGTGGGAACCCTGCCGCGTCACCATGGTAACCACCAAGGGGAGCGTGCGGCGTTTGATTCATATAAATGCATCTTCCCGTTCATCTTGATGATGGGCATTTTGTCCCCATGATTCCTCTGAGAGGCTTTTTGCATGAATGTTGACGCAAGAGAACTGAAATCCACAGATGACAAGTTGTAAACAGGAAGAAAAAAGAGCGAGTCCGCTTCACACAAACCGCGGGTGAGCGTCAGGCCGGCCTGCTCGCGGCTTGCAGATACACATTGCAGATTTTCTCACCTTTTCTGAAGAGATGGCCGTGGACAGATTTTTTTCAGCATTTCGGGGAAACAAAAGCATCCCAAGGTCCAGTGAAGCTGAGCCCGAACATCTCGGATGGAGGTATAACACAGGGCTGGTGCTGAGAGGGTCACGCGGAGGAAGGCGACCTTTCAGCACGTCATTTACCCGTTTCCTGTCAGTCACCTGACCTTCTGGCACCGCTGAGCCCCCTGCAGTTACCGTCTAAACCACATGTTTGTAGTACAAAGCAAACATGCTGCTTTTATGGAACCCACCTCAGACATGTAGAAGTCTGCATATACTTCATTTTTACACTATTCTGAGGACGCGCGTAATAATGCATATTGAATGCTAAGAAATCATTTCGGGCAGCATTTGGTCCCGTGGTATGATTTGGTCAGACTTTCTGCTCCTCTCTGGAACAGTGCTGTCTGAAGATCCACTCTTCAATAAATCATCAGTGATCCCCCCCTTCACCCTGACGCTGCTCCACCTTTAGCCTGACAATGGACTCTGCAGCCCCTCATTTAATCCTCCACAAAACAAACTACTAGCACAATACTGCCCTGACAGGTTGTCCTACAGGGTGGCGACCGGGTGAGGAAATGGGAGCCCCTTTCATCTTTCTTCTCCACCCCGCTCTCCTATGTGTCTCCTACCCCGCTCTCCTATGTGTCTCCTACCCCGCTCTCCTATGTGTCTCCTACCCCGCTCTCCTATGTGTGTCCTACGCCGCTCTCCTATGTGTCTCCTACCCCGCTCTCCTATGTGTCTCCTACCCCGCTCTCCTATGTGTCTCCTACGCCGCTCTCCTATGTGTCTCCTACCCCGCTCTCCTATGTGTCTCCTACGCCGCTCTCCTTTGTGTCTCCTACGCCGCTCTCCTATGTGTCTCCTACCCCGCTCTCCTATGTGTCTCCTACGCCGCTCTCCTATGTGTCTCCTACGCCGCTCTCCTATGTGTCTCCTACGCCGCTCTCCTTTGTGTCTCCTACGCCGCTCTCCTATATGTCTCTTTTTTGGCCCTGCAAGCTGTGCCTTGAAACCACATAAGTGTGCATTGCAGACAGACGTACAGTCACACATTCATCTTACCTAAGAGATACACTATGCAGCAGAGCAGGAAGATCGGAGGTAGAGAGAGAGAGAGAGAGAGAGAGAGTGGGGAAGAAAGAAAGAGAGAAGGTGGGAGAGAGAGAGATGGGGGAGGGGAGAGTAAAAGGCGTTGGGAAACCAGATTTCCTGCTGGGTCCAAATGAGGCCCTGGGGCCCGGTTATCTCAGGCGTTCCCTTATCTGGGCCCCCAAATGAGGCCCTGGGGCCCGGTTATCTCAGGCGTTTCCTTATCTGGGCCTCCGAATGAGGCCCTGGGGCCCGGTTATCTCAGGCGTTCCCTTATCTGGGCCCCCGAATGAGGCCCTGGGGCCCGGTTATCTCAGGCGTTCCCTTATCTGGACCCCCGATTGAGGCCCTGGGGCCCGGTTACCTCAGGCGTTCCCTTATCTGGGCCCCCGATTGAGGCCCTGGGGCCCAGTTATCTCAGGCGTTCCCTTATCTGGGCCCCCGAATGAGGCCCTGGGGCCCGGTCATCTCAGGCGTTCCCTTATCTGGGCCCCCGATTGAGGCCCTGGGGCCCGGTCATCTCAGGCGTTCCCTTATCTGGGCCCCGATTGAGGCCCTGGGGCCCAGTTATCTCAGGCGTTCCCTTATCTGGGCCCCTGATTGAGGCCCTGGGGCCTGGTCATCTCAGGTCAAACCCTTATTTGGGCCCCTGAATGAGGGACCAGATCACTTTATCTGCACTATGTGTGTGCTGGTCTGTGCACTATGTTGCTGCTGCTGCATGCACCAGAATTTCATTTCCCCCTGTGAGTTAATCTTAGTAAGATTAAACTGGTAATCCTGTATATGAGTGACAGGTGAGGAATGAATGGACCCCCCCCCCCCCCGCCTTATCTGCATTTCAAAGGCTGTGGGTGTCGTCTCGACACTTTTCCTTTCCACAGGATCAAAAAGCTGCCCACCTCCCCCCTGCCAGACTTCTGTCTGTGCCTCTGACCCAGCGAAGAATTGCCTCTGTGACTTCCTGCCCAGACCTTCCGTTCCCAGACCAGCTCCTACAGTCACATGTCTGCCTGGGTCTCAGCCAGCCTCCGACTGGCTGTTGGAATTACTCAGGCGCCACTGAAACTGTCAATATGCTTCAAGCTTTACAGCCTGATGAACTGGAAAAGATAAAATGAAATACAGTAGTCAAGATTAAATCTGGTTTTGAGGAAACTGGACTGATTGCATAAGGAAGTGAGAATGAGTTCTCGTGTGTGTCCTGGCCGGGCGCTTGGGAGGACTTGGCCTGCATTCGTGTGGAGAAGGACACAGCTCATGCCAAAATTCCTCTGGGGAGTTAAGGAGGGGGAACGTGCTGGAAAACAGTCAAGATGGGCTGTAACTGACTGGTCCCCCTAGCCCTAGGGAAGCCCCAGACAGCTCTGTTCTGCTGGCGCGCCTCAGGGAGGGGGAGGCACACCTGCTGGGCCTCCCCGTGGCGCAGAGCAGCCCCAAGCGCGAGTGTGGTTTCCATTTGTCCTCTGCTATACACTCCTCTCGCGCTGCCTCACCCAGTCTCAATTTAACCTCCACTTCCTGTTTCGGAGGCCCAGGGTGCGGCTCTCTCGCGGCTCACAGTGACACACAGCCCATTCTGACAGATCTCACTGCCTCAGACCCCAAATCCAGCCCCCATACGGGGAAAATGGGGGGGGGGGTGGAGCCCTGGAAGGGACAGCCGGTTTTTCTGGACTGGGGTGCTGCTTGCTTCTGTCTTTTTTTGTTTGTCCCTCATTTTCCCCTCATACATTTTGTCCTGCCAAAGACACTCAGGACAGTGTCCATGCCTCCACAGATGGACAGGCTCTGGCCTTTGTGAGAAATCGGCATTCCATCTGCGGGCGGAGACGAGCTCGGTAATTCTGCTTTGGGGCCACAAGATTGGTATTGGGTTTGACAGACAGTAGTCCAAAGCTTATCCTCCTGCGGGGTCAGTGTAGATTTCGGAGTTCTGAGTTCGGTTGTCATCGCACGTACCCTGCGCCTGCCTGTCTCAGAGACATGGGTGTGTCTGTTACAGGCTCACCGCAGGCCAAGTAAGTGGCATCACGTGTGACTGAGTCAGAACTGAGGCGCATTGTGACATCACAACGGGCCGTCGGCATGCCGACCGAGGCCGGGACTTTACAGAGACAAAGCAACACGCAGCAAACGTCTGCAAGCAAATGTGTTTGGGGAAGCAAAAGAAGGAAGAAGATATGAGAGTAGGAATCTACTCTTTCAAAATGAGCAGAGTGTTTGTTTTTTATGAATTTTTTTTATGTGTCTGTTTTTGTAGCCAAGCAACTTAAAAAAATTAATGTGAAAAACGAGGCTTGCTGTGCATGAGTCAGAAGAAGTGAATTACACTAATTACCCAAAACATGGAACGTGTTTTATTTTAAGATGAAAACAACATCCCTAATGAGGCAATCGCCTCCCCTCCTCAGATTTGTTTTCCTGTTTTTTTTTTATAATTTTTTTTTTGCACAGCTGGGGCAGTAGAGTTCAAACCTGCCATCACAGCCCCAGCTGCAGTGCGGAGGCCTTTCATTAAATCCTGGGATGAGGGGAGGGGGCACCGCCATGGGCACCCCCATGCAGACAAAGCCGCACCCAGCGGGCAGCGCACACAAGCTGGCGCACACATTCGCACACTCACCTGACCCACAGCTCTGTCTGCCAGCACCACCCTCCCTTCCCGGCCCCAGATTGGCGTGTTCCTGCAGAGTGGCGCTGTGGGAACCGGGGCCTCACAGACGGGCCTGTGTGGTCACTGTGTCCACAGGGTACCACCAGCGGGAGGATTGAAGGAATCCTAAAAACCTGTCATTGAAATACATCCATCCATCCATCCATTTTCCAAACCGCTGTTCCTACTGGAGCGCGGGAGGTCCGGAGCCTATCCTGGAGGCAATGGGCACGAGGCAGGGAACAACCCAGGATGGGGGGCCAGCCCATCGCAGGGC